>OU342740.1:326499502-326974313 GCA_910589775.1 Avena eriantha | reverse complement strand
AAAAAAGAAGACGCTCCAAGAAAAACACAACTGTGCATGAAACAATAAAAATGAAGCGTGTGGAAGAAACCTGGAATTTTTATTGATGAAGAAGGGGATGCCTTGGGCATCCCCAAGCTTTGACGCTTGTACTTCTTGGGTATTTCTTGGGGTGACACGCATGGCATCCCCAAGCTTGAGCTTTAGTCCATCCTTCATCTCATTACTCATTCCTTCATACACCTGAAATTTTCCTTCATACAAAACTTCACACATCTCATTAGCAACATTAGTGCACTTAAGATAAATAAGTCTCAAGGTTCAGTTCTAACACCAAATAAAATTCCATTAGAACACTAGCTACTGTAGCACTCCCTCAAAAAGCTCAATTGCCCAAGGAACCCAAGAAGGAACTAACAACAAGACAAATGCAGAAAAATGCAGAAATCTGTCAAAACAGACCAGCAGGTAAAGACGATTTTTTTCGAAGACCTTCTGTTGCTCAAATCAAAAAGTGTTGATCTAACTAAAGTTAGATAATAACCAGGGCAGAAGAACAAACAACAGCTCAATCCGACGTACAGAGCTCTCTCAGGAATCTTTACGGTGAAGCACAGAAATCTGTTTCGGGACAGCAACTTTCCCAATCATTACTTCACTCTCATTAGAGGTTACTCTTTGCACAAAAGCAAATAAAAAGGATAAGTAGAGGTTATTACAGAGGTAATAACTTCCAAGAGTCAACTAAAACTCTTGGGTTATCTCCCAACAAGTACTTTTCTTTAACGCCTTTAAGTTAGGCATAAGAAGCAAAGAAAGAATCAAGTGTTCTCAAATGAAGAAGCATTAAGATCAATACCAGAATATTTTCAAACAAGGAAAGTATATATCATCGAAGTAAGTTCTAGAGGATCCTTTCTCAATGCTCTTGGGTTCACTATTTCTCATCAAAAGGTTTGCAGGAACAATCCAATCAAGATTCTTTTCTATGTCATCATGTATTGCTACTAGTTTAAAGGGTATTGGTATCTTAGGTTCCTCCCCATTAGGTTTGGTTTTGATCATCTTTTCTCGGGTACCAACAACATCTACACATGAGCCTAGCATATTGAAACGTTCAAAAACTTTCTAGCTTCCTTGGCAACATCATAGAACTCCTTAAACAAGTTTCTAGAATAAATCCCTCTTTTCAGGGGTCTTCATTTTTAAGCTTAAGAAACATTAACTTGCATAAGGGGTTGAGGTTAACAAACCTAGCTTATAAATGAGAATTAAAGAAGCTGCAACAATCTCATAGTTTGGAGCAAGTTCTACAAGGGACCTATCCTCAGTATCTTCATGCTTACTAACATGATTAAATAATTCTTCAATGTATCTTCCCAATTATAGAACCACTACCAATTGGAAAGGGTCTTTCAGGTGAAAGTTGGGATCAACATGGTGAGCTAAGGAAGAGGTGACACTAAAGGAGACTTAATTTTTTTGTGTTTTTGAATAAGAAAGCAAAAAGTAAAACTAATTTTTTTGTGTTTTTGAATAACAAAACAAGCAAACAAAGCAAAAAGAAACTAAGCAAAACAAAACAACAAAGTAAAGAGATTGGTTATGAGGGACTCCCCTTGTGAAGATGTCCTCTGACTCCCGGCAACGGGGCCTAGAAAAATGCTTGATGGCTCAATGCACTGGCGCCCAAAAAAATTCTTGATGGCGGTGTTGATGTAGAGCTCGTTGGGAACCCCAAGAGGAAGGTATGATGAGCACAGCAGCAAGTTTCCTCAGTTATGAAACCAAGGTTAATCGAACCAGTAGGATCAAGGAAACACCCCAAGGTGTTACTAGCTGAGCTTTAGCAGGGCGCACTACCCGGTGCTAGTAGCAACGTGGAGACCTGCACAACACAACCACAGAAACTTTGTCCCCAACTTGCGATGAGGTTGTCAATCTCACTGTGTTTTGCGGAAAACAAAGGATTAAACATATCGAAAGGAAAGAAGTAAAAGTTTGCAGAAAGTAAACACAAAGCAGTAAAATATTGTAGATTGTATGTAAAGAAAAAGGACCGGGATCCATAGTTCACTAGAGGTGGCTCTCCTTAAGATAGAAAACATGCTGGGTGAAAAAATTACAACGGGGCAATTGACAAACACCGAGAAAGCAATACATGCATATACTAATCATCTTGACTCCTCTAAGACTTGATTGGGTATACAACATAATACATAGACCGCCATCCAACTGCATCTATGACTAATAATCCACCTTTAGGTTATCATCTGAACCCCCTCCAGTATTAAGTTGCAAAGCAACGGATTATTGCTTTATGAACTGCGTGTGTAAAGTAAACAATACGATTGTTCTATGAAAAAGGATTGTTGTTTTCTCCCTAGTAGGAACAACACATCTAGTACCTTAGAGATTTCAGTCACTTCCCTAGATTACCAGAGGCATGAACCCACTATCGAGCATAAATACTAACTCTTGGAGTTGCTAGCATCTACTTGGCCAAGATAGCTACTAACAACGAAAGCATGCAAGATCTCAAATAACAAGACATGATAGAATCAATAATCAATATGAAATAGCATCTCAATATCCATCGGATCCCGCAAACACAACATGTATGAATTACAAATAGATGGATCTTGATCATGAATGGAGCTCACAAGATCTAAACATGAAAGCACAAAGGAGGGGAAACCAGCCATCTAGCTACTACATGGATCCGTAGTCCAAGGATGAACTACTCACGCCATCAACACCGGAGGCTTGCATGGTGATGAAGAAGGCCTCTAGGTGAATTCCCCTCTCCGGCAGGGTGCCAGGAAGAGCTTCAGATCCCTCCCGATCTAGGGATGGAGATGACGGCGGCTTGCAGACTCTTTCGTCGATTTTTGATCGGGTACTTAGGGTTTTCGTCCCGAGGGCATCTTATAGTCGGAAGGGGAGGCCGAGGGGGTGCCTGGGCTGGCCACACCACCCCCTCGCGCGGGCCAGGCCTGGCCACACGACCAGGTGGTGTGGCCGCCCTCCGGCCCCTCTCCGTCTCGTATTCTGGCACTTGATGACATCCGGAAAAATAGGCACTTTGGCTTTTGTCCCGTCCAATTCGCGAATATTCATTTACTGACTTTCCTGGAACCAAAAATAGCAGAAAACAGGCAGCTGGCACTGTGGCTCTTGTTAATAGGTTAGTCCAAGAAATCATATGAAAAGTACTCCAAAGTTGGAACAAAACACAAGAAAGTGGATAAAACTAAGCATGGAACATCAAAAATTATAGATACATTTGCAATGTATGCAGAGTCCATTGCATGTGTGTTCTTTTCACAACCCACCTATGGATCCCCAGTGTCATTCCATGTCTGTTCTTTTCATAGACCACATATGGATCCACCAGAGTTCATTGCATGTATGTTCTATTAACTGACCACATATGGATCCACTAGAGTTCATTGCATGTGTGTTCTTTTCATTAACCATAGCTAGAATCATTGCATGTATGTTCTTTTCACAAACCAAATATGGATCCACTAGTGTCATTGCATGTGTGTTCTTCTCAGAAACCACCTATGGATCCACCAGAGTTTTTTGCATGTATGTTCTTTTCATAGACCACATATGGATCCACCTGAGTTCATTGCATGTGGGTTCTTTTCAGAAACCACCTATGGATCCCCTAGGGTCATTGCATGAATTTTCTTTTCACAAACCACAACTAGAGTCATTGCATGTCTGTTCTTTTAACATATCACATATGGATCCAACAGAGTGCGTTGCATGTGTATTGTTTTCACAAACCACCTATGGATCCACTAGTGTCATTGCATCTGTGTTGTTTTCATTAACCACATATGGATCCACCAGTGTCATTGAATGTCTATTCTTCTCACAAACCACATATGGATCCACAAGTGTCATTGAATGTGTGTTCTTTTCATTAACCACAGCTAGAGTCATTGCATGTATGTTCTTTTCACAAACCACATATGGATCCACCATTGTCATTGCATGTGTGTTCTTCTCACAAACCACATATGGATCCACCAGAGTTCATAGCATGTATGTTCTTTTCATAGACCACATATGGATCCACCAGAGTTCATTGCATGTCTGTTCTTTTCACAAACCACCTATGGATCCCCTAGTGTCATTGCATGTGTGTTCTTTTCACAAACCACAACTAGAGTCATTGCAATGTGTTCTTTTCACAGACCACATATGGATCCAGCAGAGTTCATTGCATCTGTGTTCTTTTCATAGACCACCTATGGATCCAACAGAGTTCATTTCATGTGTGTTCTTTTCACAGACCACATATGGATCCAGCAGAGTTCATTGCATGTGTGTTCTTTTCACAGACCACCTATGGATCCAACAGAGTTCATTGCATGTGTGTTCATTTCATAGACCACCTATGGATATCGAGTGTAATTGGATGTCTGTACTTTTCACAGACCACATATGGATCCACCAGAGTTCCTTGCATGTATGTTCTTTCAACACACCACACATGGATCCACCAGACTTCATTGCATGTGTCTTGTTTTCACAAACCACAACTAGAGTCATTGCATGTGTGTTCTTTCCACATACCACATATGGATCCACTAGTGTTCATTCCATGTTTGTTCTTTTCACAAACCACCTATGGATCCACATGAGTTCATTGCACGTCTGTTCTTTTTATAGACCACATATGGATCCACCAGAGTTCATTGCATGTCGGTCCTTTTAACAGACCACATATGAATCCAATAGAGTTCATTGCATGTGTGTTCTTTTCACAAACCACCTATGGATCCACCAGTGTCATTGCTTGTGTGTTCTTTTCATTAACCACATATGGTTCCACCAGAGTTCTTTGCATGTCTGTTCTTTTAACAAACCACATATGGATCCACTAGACTCCATGCATGTGTGTTCTTTGCACACACCACATATGGATCCACCAATGTCATTGCATGTGTGTTCTTTTCACAAACCAGAACTAGAGTCATTGCATGTGTGTCTTTCCACAGACCACATATGGATCCACTAGTGTTCATTGCATGTCTGTTCTTTTTATAGACCACATATGGATCCACCCAAGTTCATTGCATGTATGTCTTTTTAACAGACCACATATGAATCCAATAGAGTTCATTGCATATGTGTTCTTTTCACAAACCACCTATGGATCCACTAGTGTCATTGCATGTGTGTTCTTTTCATTAACCACATATGGTTCCACCAGAGTTCATTGCATGTCTGTTCTTTTAACAAACCACATATGGATCCACCAGAGTCCATGCATGTGTGTTCGTTTCACACACCACATATGGATCCACCAATGTCATTGCATGTGTGTTCATCTCACAACCACATATGGATCCACCAGTGTCATTGCATGTGTGTTCTTTTCATTAACCACAGCTAGAGTCATTGCATGTATGTTCTTTTCACAAACCACATATGGATCCACCTGAGTTCATTGCATGTATGTTCTTTTCATAGACCGCATATGGATCCACCAGAGTTCATTGTATGTGTGTTCTTTTCACAAACCACCTATGGATCCCCTAGTGTCATTGCATGTGTGTTGTTTTCACAAACAACATATGGATCCACTAGAGTTCATTGCATGTGTGTTCTTTTCACAAACCACTTATGGATCCACTAGTGTCATTGCATGTGTGTTCGTTTGATTAACCATAGCTATAGTCATTGCATGTATGTTCTTTTCACAAACCACATATGGATCCACCAGTGTCATTGGATGTGTGTTCCTCTCACAAACCACATATGGATCCACCAGAGTTCATTGCATGTATGTTATTTTCATAGACCACATATGGATCCACTAGAGTTCATTGCATCCGTGTTCTTTTCACACACCACTTATGGAACCCCTAGTGTCATTGCATGTGTGTTCTTTTTACAAATGACAACTAGAGTCATTGCATGTGTGTTCATTTGACGGATCACATATGGATCCAGCAGAGTTCATTGCATGTGTGTTCTGTTCACAAACCACCTATGGATCCCCAGTGTCATTGCATGTATATTCCATTCATAGACCACATATGGATCCACCATAGTTCATTGCATGTTTGCTCTTTTAACAGACCAAATATGGATCCACAAGAGTTCATTGCATGCGTGTTCTTTTCATTAACCACAACTAGAGTCATTGCATGTATGTTCTTTTCCCAACCACATATGGATCCACCAGTGTCATTGCATGTGTGTTCTTCTCATAAACCACCTTTGGATCTACCAGAGTTCATTGCATGTATGTTCTTTTCATAGACCACATATGGATCCACCAGAGTTCATTGCATGTGTGTTCTTTTCACAAACCACCTATGGATCCACATGAGTTCATTGCACGTATGTTCTTTTTATAGACCACATATGGATCCACCAGAGTTCATTGCATGTCGGTCCTTTTAACAGACCACATATGAATCCAATAGAGTTCATTGCATGTGTGTTCTTTTCACAAACCACCTATGGATCCACCAGTGTCACTGCATGTGTGTTCTTTTCATTAACCACATATGGTTCCACCAGAGTTCTTTGCATGTCTGTTCTTTTAACAAACCACATATGGATCCATCGGAGTCCATGCATGTGTGTTCTCTTCACACACCATATATGGATCCACCAATGTCATTGCATGTATGTTCATTTCACAAACCACATATGGATCCACCAGTGTCATTACATGTGTGTTCCTCTCACAAACCACATATGGATCCACCAGAGTTCATTGCATGTATGTTATTTTCATAGACCACATATGGATCCACCAGAGTTCATTGCATCTGTGTTCTTTTCACAAACCACTTATGGAACCCCTAGTGTCATTGCATGTGTGTTCTTTTTACAAATGACAACTAGAGTCATTGCATGTGTGTTCTTTTCACGGACCACATATGGATCCAGCAGAATTCATTGCATGTGTGTTCTTTTCACAAACCACCTATGGATCCCCAGTGTCATTCATGTCTATTCCATTCATAGACCACATATGGATCCACTATAGTTAATTGCATTTGTTCTTTTAACATACCAAATATGGATCCACCCGAGTTCATTGCATGTGTGTTCTTTTCATTAACCACAACTAGAGTCATTGCATGTATGTTCTTTTCCCAAACCACATATGGATCCACCAATGTCATTGCATGTGTGTTCTTCTCATAAACCACCTTTGGATCTACCAGAGTTCATTGCATGTATGTTCTTTTCATAGACCACATATGGATCCACCAGAGTTCATTGCATGTGTGTTCTTTTCACAAACCACCTATGGATCCACATGAGTTCATTTCACGTCTGTTCTTTTTATAGACCACATATGGATCCACCAGAGTTCATTGCATGTCGGTCCTTTTAACAGACCACATATGAATCCAATAGAGTTCATTGCATGTGTGTTCTTTTCACAAACCACCTATGGATCCACCAGTGTCATTGCATGTGTGTTCTTTTCATTAACCACATATGGTTCCACCAGAGTTCTTTGCAAGTCTGTTCTTTTAACAAACCACATATGGATCCACCAGAGTCCATGCATGCGTGTTCTTTTCACACACCACATATGGATCCACCAATGTCATTGCATGTGTGTTGTTTTCACAAACCACAACTAGAGTCATTGCATGTGTGTTCTTTCCACAGACCACATATGGATCCACTAGTGTTCAGTGCACGTCTGTTCTTTCTATAGACCACATGTGGATCCACCCAAGTTCATTGCATGTATGTCTTTTTAACAGACCACATATGAATCCAATAGAGTTCATTGCATGTGTGTTCTTTTCACAAACCACCTATGGATCCACTAGTGTCATTGCATGTGTGTTCTTTTAATTAACCACATATGGTTCCACCAGAGTTCATTGCATGTCTGTTCTTTTAACAAACCACATATGGATCCACCAGAGTCCATGCATGTGTGTTCGTTTCACACACCACATGTGGATCCACCAATCTCATTGCATGTATGTTATTCTCACAAACCACATATGGATCCACCAGTGTCATTGCATGTGTGTTCCTTTCATTAACCATAGCTAGAGTCATTGCATGTATGTTCTTTTCACAAACCACATATGGATCCACCCGAGTTCATTGCATGTGTGTTCTTTTCATAGACCACATATGGATCCACTAGAGTTCATTGTATGTGTGTTCTTTTCACAGACCACCTATGGATCCCCTAGTGTCATTGCATGTGTGTTGTTTTCACAAACCACATCTAGAGTCATTGCATGTCTATTCTTTTAACAGACCATATATGGATCCACCAGAGTTCATTGCATGTGTGTTCTTTTCACAGACCACCTTTGGATCTACCAGTGTCATTGCATGTGTGTTCTTTTCACAAACGACATATGGATCCACTAGAGTTCATTGCATGTGTGTTCTTTTCACAAACCACATATGGATCCACTAGTGTCATTGCATGTGTGTTCTTTTGATTAACCATAGATATAGTCATTGCATGTATGTTCTTTTCACAAACCACATATGGATCCACCAGTGTCATTGCATGTGTGTTCCTCTCACAAACCACATATGGGTCCAGCAGAGTTCATTCCATGTATGTTATTTTCATAGACCACATATGGATCCACCAGAGTTCATTGCATCCGTGTTCTTTTCACAAACCACTTATGGAACCCCTAGTGTCATTGCATGTGTGTTCTTATTACAAATGTCAACTAGAGTCATTGCATGTGTGTTCTTTTCACGGACCACATATGGATCCAGCAGAGTTCATTGCATGTGTGTTCTTTTCACAAACCACCTATGGATCCCCAGTGTAATTGTATGTCTATTCCATTCATAGACCACATATGGATCCACCATAGTTCATTGCATGTTTGTTCTTTTAACAGACCAAATATGGATCCACCCGAGTTCATTGCATGTGTGTTCTTTTCATTAACCACAACTAGAGTCATTGCATGTATGTTCTTTTCCCAAACCACATATGGATCCACCAGTGTCATTGCATGTGTGTTCTTCTCATAAACCACCTTTGGATGTACTAGAGTTCATTACATGTATGTTCTTTTCATAGACCACATATGGATCCACCAGAGTTCATTGCATCTGTGTTCTTTTCACAAACCACCTATGCATCACCTAGTGTCATTGCATGTGCGTTCTTTTCACAAACCACAACTAGAGTCATTGCATGTATGTTCTTTTAACAGATCACATATGGATCCACTAGAATTCATTGCATGTGTGTTCTTTTCACAAACCACCTATGGATCCACCAGTGTCATTTCATGTGTGTTCTTTTCATTAACCACATATGGATCCACCAGTGTCATTGCATGTTTGTTCTTCTCACAAACCACATTTGGATCCACCAATGTCATAGCATGTGTTTTCATTTCATTAACCACAGCTAGAGTCATTGCATGTATGTTCTTTTCACAAACCACATATGGATCCACCTGTGTCATTGCATGTGTGTTCTTCTCACAAACCACATACGGATCCACCAGAGTTCATTGCATGTATGTTCTTTTCATAGACAACATATGGATACACCATTGTCATTGCATGTGCGTTCTTTTCATTAACCATAGCTAGAGTCATTGCATGTGTGTTCTTTTCACAAACCACGTATGGATCCACCATTGTCATTGCATGTGTGTTCTTCTCACAGACCACATATGGATCCACCAGAGTTCATTGCATGTCTGTTCTTTTCACAAACCACGTATGGATCCACCAGAATTCATTGCATGTGTGTTCTTTTCACAAACCACCTATGGATCCCCTAGAGTCATTGCATGTGTGTTCTTTTCACAAACTACAACTAGAGTCATTGCATGTGTGTTCTTTTCACAGACTACATATGGATCGAGCAGAGTTCACTGCATGTGAGTTCTTTTGAGAGACAACCTATGGATCCATAGTGTCATTGCATGTTTGTTCTTTCATAGACCACATATGGATCCACCAGAGTTCATTGCTCGTCTGTTCTTTTAACAGACCACATATGGATCCACCAGAGTTCATTGCATGTGTGTTCTTTTCACAAAACACATATGCATCCACAAGTGTCATTGCATGTGTGTTATTCTCACAGACCACATATGGATCCACCAGTGTCATTGCATGTGTGTTCTTTTCACTTACTACAGCTAGAGTCATTGCATGTCTATTCTTCTCACAAACCACATATGGATCCACCAGTGTCATTGCATGTGTGTTCTTCTCACAAACCACATATGGATCCACCAGAGTTCATTGCATGTATGTTCTTTTCATACACCACATATGGATCGACCAGAGTTCATTGCATGTGTGTTCTTTTCACAAACCACCAATGGATCCCCTAGTGTCATTGCATGCGTGTTCTTTTCACAAACCACAACTACAGTCATTGAATGTGTGTTATTTTCATAGACCACATATGGATCCAGCAGACTTCATTGCACGCGTGTTATTTTCACAACCCACCTATGGATCCCCAGTGTCATTCCATGTCTTTTCTTTTCATGGACCACATATGGATCCAGCAGAGTTCATTGCATGTCTGTTCTTTTAACTGACCACATATGGATCCACCAGAGTTCATTGCATATGTGTTCTTTTCATTAACCACATCTAGAGTCATTGCATCTATGTTCTTTTCACAAATAACATATGGATCCACCAGTGTCATTGCATGTGTGTTCTTCTCAAAAACCACCTATGAATCCACCAGAGTTCATTGCATGCATGTTCTTTTCATAGACCACATATGGATCCACGAGAGTTCATTGCATGTGTGTTTTTTCATAGACCACTTATGGATCCACCAGTGTCATTGCATGTGTGTTCTTTTCATTAACCACAACTAGAGTCATTGCATGTGTGTTCTTTTCACAAATCACATCTAGAGTCATTGCATGTGTGTTCTTCTCACAAGCCACATATGGATGCACCCGAGTTCATTGCATGTCTGTTCTTTTCACAAACCACATATTGATCCACCAGAATTCATTGCATGTCTTTTATTTTCATAGACCACAGATGGATCTACCCGAGTTCATTACATGTGTGTTCTTTTCACAAACCACATCTTGAGTCATTGCATGTGTGTTCTTTTCACAAACCACCTATGGATCCACATGAGTTCATTGCACGTCTATTCTTTTTATAGACCACATATTGCACGTCTGTTCTTTTTATAGACCACCTATGGATCCACATGAGTTCATTGCATTTATGTTATTTTCACAAACCACATATGGATCCACCAGTGTCATTGCAAATATGTTCTTTTCATAGACCACATATGGATCCACCAGAGTTCATTGCATGTGTGTTCTTTTCACAAACCACCTATGGATCCCTTAGTGTCATTGCATGTCTGTTCTTTTCACAAACCAGATATAGATCCACCATTGTCATTTAAATGTGTATTCTTTCTTTAACCACATCTAGACTCATTTCATGTGTGTTCTTTTCACAAACCACATATGGATCCATCAATGTCATTACATGTGTGTTCTTCTCACAAACCACATATGGATCCAACAGAGTTCAGTGCATGTGTGTTCTTTTTCACAAACCACATATGGATCCACCAGAGTCATTTGCACGTGTGTTCTTTTCATTGACAGCCGTTGCCCACAAACAATCGGGATGCAGAGTGATACATTGCAAATGTATCTATAATTTTTGATGTTCCATGCTTGGTTTTATCTACTTTCTTATGTTTTGTTCTAACTTTGGAGTACTTTCATACACTTTCTTGGACTAACCTATTAATAAAGAGCCACAGTGCCAGTTGCCTGTTTTCTGCTGTTTTTGGTTCCAGAAAGTAAAAAAGTAACATTCTCGGAATTGGACGGGACAAAAGACAAAGTTGATATTTTACCGGAAGACTCACAGAGCTAGAATATGAGACGGAGATGGGCCACAGGGTGGACACACCACCTCATGGCGCGGGTCCCCCAGGGCATGCCAGGGCATGGTGTGGGCCCACTGGCTGGCCACCGACCTTTCCTCCTTCGCCTATATATTCCTCCAGATGCATAAACCCTAAATGGTCAATCAGAAATCCACGAAAAGTTCCGCAGCGCCGCCGCCACCAAAGGGGAGATTAGGGGGATAGAAAGTCTCTGTTCTGGCACCCTGCCGGGATGGTGAAGTGCCCCCGGAGCCATGTCCATCGATCTCCACCGCCATCTCCATCACCATTGCTGATTCCCATGATGAGGAGGGAGTAGTTCTCCTTCGAGGCTAAGGGTTCTACCGGTAGCTATGTGTTCATCTCTCTCTCTATGCATGATCATATTGTGATCATGAGCTTGTAATCTATAGATATACCTTGCTACTCAAGTGCTTTATTAGATCTCTGCTCTCCCCATGTGTGTGAAAGTGACAGCGTGCACACCATGGTGGCACTTAGGCTAGAGATTACAAATACTTGTTATGAGTTATATTGGGAGTTGGATGTCTTTATGAAATTGTGGTGTTTGTTGGAACCATCTAGAGCTCAAGGTGATAGTGTGGGGTTATCTAGATGGGAAAGGCTTAGTTTGAGGTGTGTTGTTATAGCCCTACCATCGATTAGAGTGTTCAACCGGAGAGTAGTTAAGAGTAGTATCATAAAGAGAAGATATTTATATGAGAGTGTTCACTAGTGAAAGTATGATCCCTAGGCCTTGGTTCTAAGCATTGAAACACCGTTTGCAATTAGATCTATTACATGTTTTCTTGCTTCCCTCTTTATTTCAGTTGCCTGTAGTCTCTTCCACGCCTTCAAGCTATTTTCTATCACCGTTACCACTTGTATTTCACTATCTATTCGCCGAACTAGTGCACCTATACACCTGACAAGTGTATTGGGTGTGTTGGGACACAAGAGACTTCTTGTATCTTGATTGCAGGGTTGCTTGAGAGGGGATACCTTTGACTACTTCCTTTCTGAGCTCGACAAACCTTGGGTAATCCACTTAAGGGAAAACTTGTTGCTGTTCTACAAACGTCTGCACATGGAGGCCCAACAAGTGTCTACAAGAATAGAAGTGCGTAGACATCAAGCTATTTTATGGTGCCATTGCCGGGGACGTAAAGTAAAAGGAATTCACACCGGAGGATTAAAGAAGAAGAACCTCCCACGTCAAACGCCTATTTTCTGGCGCCGTTGCCGGGGAGGTAAGGTAAAAGGTATTCACACCGGAGGATTAAAGAAGAAGAACCTCCCATGGCAAACACATATTTTCTGGCGCCATTGCCGGGGAGGTTAGGTAAAAGGTACTCACATCCTCCGGTGTGAGTGCTCGAAGTTATTTCCTTTAGATTCTACAATTTTGTCTTTTTTGTTTCTTATTTTCACTAGTTAGGCTTAATGGAAAACAACAAATAAATCTTGAGTTAGGACATGAAGTGTTTGAAGAGAAAATTAAAAAACCTATGGAACTTTATTTGTGTGCTAATAGCAATGTTGTTAGTATGAATTCTTTGGACACCATTATTGCTAATGCTATGGAAAAGTCTAAGCTTGGGGAAGCTAGTTTTTATGAAAATGATCTTTTTATTTCCCCAGCTTTGGAAGATAGCTATTCTATTGCTTATGATGATACCAAACCTCCAATATATGATGATTACAATGATGAATATGATATTTTCAGTCCACCTACTATTGAGGAGGCAATTAATTATGACTACCATATGCCTCCTATATTTGATGATTATGGTGATGAGAATAATAATGATAGCTATTTTGTTGAATTTGCTCCCACTATGATTAATAAGAATGACTATGCTTATGTGGAGAGTAATAATGATTATATGCATGTGGCTCATGATAAGAATGTTTTATGTGATAGTTATATTGTTAATTTTATTCATGATGCTACTGAAAGTTATTATAAGAGAGGGAAACATGGTTTTATGCATCTCAATAATATTAAGTTTCCCCTCTTTATGTTGAAAGTCTTGAAGTTGCACTTGTTTTGCTTTACTGTGCTTGTTTCTTCTTCTTTCATGACTTGTTTCTTTATAAAATTCCTATGCATAGGAAGTGGGTTAGACTTAAATGTGTTTTGAATTTTCTTCTTGATGCTCTCTTTTACTTCAATTCATATTTCTTATGTGAGCATCTTCTCAAACTATCAAGCCTAACTTAAAGGCGTTAAAGAAAAGTAATTATTGGGAGATAACCCAAAAGTTTTAAATGAGTCTTGGAAGTTATTACTTTAGTAATAACCGCTCCTTATCCTTTTTATTTGCTTTTTGTGCCAAGAGTAACCTCTAATGAGAGATAAGTAATGATTGAGAAAGTTGCTGTCCTGAAACTGATTTCTGTGCTTCACCGTAAAAATTCGTGTAAAATATTTGTACGTCCTTTTGAGGCGTGAATTTTTGTGCTTCTGCCCCAGGTTGTTTTATAACGTTCGTTAGTTCAACGCTTTTTGATTTGAGCAACAGAAGGTCTTTGAAAAAATTTGTCTATACCTGCTGGTCTGTTTTGACAGATTTCTGCCATTATCTGCATTTGCTTCTTGTTGGTTCCTTTTTGAGTTCTTTTGGGGAATTCAGCTTTTTGAGGGAAGTGCTACAGTAGATAGTGTTTTAATCGAAGTTTTATTGGTGTTAGAACTGAACCTAAAGACTTATTATCTTGAGTGCACTAATGTTGCTAATAAAGATTGTGTGAAGTTTTGTATGAAGGAAAAATTTCAGGTGTATGGAAGGAATGAGTAATGAGATGAAGGATGAACTAAAAGCTCAAGCTTGGGGATGTCACGCGTGTCACCCCAAGAAATATCAAAGAAGTACAATCTTCAAAGCTTGGGGATGCCCAAGGCATCCCCCTTCTTCATCAATGAAAATTCCAGGTTTCTTCCAAACACTTCATTTTTATTGTTTCATGCACAGTTGTGTTGTTCTTGGAGTGTCTTATTTTTCGTTCTCATTTTTCTTTTTCGTTTGCTAAGTTTTCTTAGTTCACTTTAATAAATTGGTTGGACCCCCTCCTTCATGCATTGGTTTTCAAATAGTTTGGTTTGGATTGGAAAAGAGTAGGAAAGTTAATACTTAAGTGGTAAAAAGCGCTCATTTTTGACTGTGGCCTATGCTCTGTCATGCCATGCTTGATATTGTTTTGGCTTTATGCTTAGTATTCTTTGCTATAGCATGACTTGTTATAAACAATTGACATTTCTTAATGTGCCTTTGAAGAATCATGCGTTGTTTTAGCATATTAAAGCATAGTATTGTGGTATTCTCCTTTGATGCTTTATTTGGGTTGACTTGGCACATGCTCACACCATGTTATGAATATCCCAAGTCACCATAAGCCTTTGTGATCCTTTAGTTTTCAACTTGTAGTATCACTTTATGCTTTTATCAATGATGTTTTGTCACTCTACATGATTATGGCCATTATTGCTCTCTTAGTTTGTCCCTCCCAGTCTTTTGCTAGCCTCCACAACCAAGTATGAGTTCCACTCATGCATCCAACTCCTTAAACCAAGTTATTCCAAAGAGTCCACCATACTTACCTATTATCATATGCTATTCCAAGTATATTCATGTTTTTGTCTACCTTCCAAATTAAACTTGTTATGAGAAAACTAGTGATTAAATCTCTCACGAACTTGATGGCACACTTTACTTTCCTTGCCCTTAATAAACTTGAACCATTGTGTTGTCTGTGATGTATATGCTTGCACTTATTTGTTGGGAATTAGCAGAACCATGCTGTCATGGGGAACGCTTTCAACATTGCACTGGTACTTTGTACCTAGTTGATATCATGCTCTTTTGTCTATGGATGTCGTCGGTGTGAAATGAAAGGGGAGATTGTAAGTCCATGGAGTTATGTATATGTGTTAGAGAAACGCCTGGGCCGTTGGTCTAATTAATGCTAACATGGTGGAAACCTGCAGCGTAACCATAATGAGCTGTCTATGAAGCATTCTTCTTATAAAAAAAGAGAGTCCTATATTGAGAAAAAAAGAGAAAAAGAAAAAAGAGATATTTTCAAAAGAGGAAAGAGAGAAAAAAGCACCATATTATCATGGTAAATAAGAAGATTGCTGAGATGCTCGTTGTCTGCTTGCCTTGTCATTTTGATATGGGGATTCTTCCGTATCATCAGGCAAGGGGTACCCCGTTGGCGGTTCTCTATGATACACATGTACTTATAATGACAAGAACTTACCGGTGACTAAACTTGAGTAGCATGAGGAGCGACCCTCCTATTCAAGGGACATGAGATTTCTAACTTATACTTCGCCAAGCATGTACACCATAGTCTGTTCACTTTAACCTTAATCACTTCAAGATGCTTATGATAGGGGCAATGAGAGCTGAAAGCTAATAAGTACCATAATTTTTGGAAGCTCTTTATGAAACTTGAATCTCTGCTTCCTTCTATGAAGGCCTTTCTTTTACTTTTATGTTGAGTCTCCACCTTCTATCTTTATGCACCTACTTTGAGAGCATAGTGGCCATTCTTAGTTCTATGTGCATTGTCCCAAGACTAGTTGATTGATGCATAACTTGATATTGCTTGCTTTAAACTATTTGTATCTAGTCACTCATGAACTTTGAAGGTGTCGTATGCATTTATATTTGATACTCTATGAGGGACAAGCTGAATACTATATGTTTTCTTTATGTGAAACAAACAAACGTCTTGCAAAGCATTGTTATTCATGAATCTTTTGTTTGTGCCTTTTCATGTTGCAACATAGTTGCTTTGCCTTATTGCTAGAACTTTAACCTTCATGTTATGATTAAAGTACTATGATCCCAACATTGAATGTTTTACAAATACTTTGATCAAGTCTTTGATGGTGCGTGTCACCTCAAAAATTATTCTTTCTTTTTATCACTTACCTACTCGAGGACGAGTAGGAGTTAAGCTTGGGATGTTGATACATTGCAAATGTATCTATAATTTTTGGTGTTCCATGCTTGGTTTTTTCTACTTTCTTATGTTTTGTTCCAACTTTGGAGTACTTTTTACACTTTCTTGGACTAACCTATTAACAAAGAGCCATAGTGCCAGTTCCCTGTTTTCTACTATTTTTGGTTCCAGAAAGTCAGAAAATGAATATTCTCGGAATTGGACGGCACAAAAGCCAAAGTTGATATTTTACCGGAAGACTCATGGAGCAAGAATAAGATACGGAGATGGGCCACAGGGTGGCCACACCACCCCATGGCGCGGGTCCCCCCAGGCCATGCCAGGGCATTGTGTGCCCCCCCTGGCTGGCCACCGACCTTGCCTCCTTCGCCTATATATTCCTCCCGATGCATAAACCCTAAATGGTCAATCAGAAATCCACGAAAAGTTCCGCAACACCGCAGCCACCGAAGGGGAGATTTGGAGGACAGATAGTCTCTATTCCGGCACCCTGCCGGGACGGGGAAGTGCCCCCGGAGCCATCTCCATCGATCTCCACCGCCATCTCCATCACCACTGCTAATTCCCAGGATGAGGAGGGAGTAGTTCTCCTTCGAGGCTAAGGGTTCTACCAGTAGCTATGTGTTCATCTCTCTCTCTTTATGCATGATCATATTGTGATCATGAGCTTGTAATCTATAGATCTACCTTGCTACTCAAGTTCTTTATTAGATCTCTGCTCTCCCCATGTGTGTGAAAGTGATAGCGTGCACACCATGGTGGCACTTAGGCTAGAGATTACAAATACTTGTTATGAGTTATATTTGGAGTTGGATGTCTTTATGAAATTGTGGTGTTTGTTGGAACCATCTAGAGCTCAAGGTGACAGTGTGGGGTTATCTATATGGGAAAGGCTTACTTTGAGGTGTGCTGTTATAGCCCTACCATTGATTAGAGTGTTCAACTAGAGATGAGTTAAGAGTAGTATCATAAAGAGAAGATATTTATATGAGAGTGTTCACTAGTGAAAGTATGATCCCTAGGCCTTGTTTCTAAGCATTGAAACGCCGCTTGCAATTAGATCTATTACATGTTTGCTTACTTCCATCTTTATTTCAGTTTGCCTTTAGTCCCTTCCAAGCCTTCAAGCTATTTTCTATCACCGTTACCACTTGTATTTCACTGTCTCTTCGCTGAACTAGTGCACCTATACACCTGAAAAGTGTATTGGGTGTGTTGGGGACACAAGAGACTTCTTGTATCTTGATTGCAGGGTTGCTTCGGAGGGGATACCTTTGACCAGTTCCTCCCTGAGTTCGATAAACCTTGGGTAATCCACTTAAGGGAAAACTTGCTGCTGTTCTACAAACCTCTGCACTTGGAGGCCCAACAACTGTCTACAAGAATAGAAGTGCGTAGACATCACATAGCTAACCAGCAACCGCTCCAGGCTTCTAGAAGACCCGATCTCAGATTGTTAGGCATCGTTGGATCAGGGTGCGTGGACAATAAGGATGTACTTCATGAGGGCAATCCGCGAGAAGTATGTTCTAAGAAACGATTGGCAGTGGCATCCACGACTAGGCCTACGTCCTTGCCCTTATCCCCTTAACCTCGGGGCCGAAGCTCAGATCGTCTTCCTTCATCGCCATGGAGAGGTAGAGGCCCAAACTCATCTTGAACGAGGCTCAGATGTTCGTCACTATGACATACTCGTGTTGTTGGGGATATACTTTCCGGATATCCTCACAGTTCCTCACTAACCAGGGTGGCCCACTTCGGGTTAGAGCTTTTCTTCACGGGCGGCCTAGTCAGGGAGAAAGACGGAGTCCAATCCGGCTATGGGAAGGCCTAGAAGACTTACCGACTTAGGCCCATAATGTTACTTGTAGTTCAAGATGTACTCTGTAATCGACTCTTAGTCGTAGCCGGATAGATCTCTCTTGTAAACCCTAGGCCGGATATCTATCTAAGCCGTCCTAGGGAGAGCCTTTAGGGCAACACTCTAAACACCTCAATAGTCTACAATCTGAACTCGCACAGGCGAAACTGTTGTAACCCATATTCCGGCTCTGCCGTATTACTGGATTGCTAGCAGGAGTACGGTCCGTCCAAAGCCGGCGGATTCGAACCTGGGTAAACTTGTGTGCTCACCGTCCCGGAACACCGTACGTCTCACACCCCTCTCTTCCGCACGCCTCGAGGATCCCCTCATGGCGTACTTGTCCTCAATCCAACGACACGCGTCACCATTCGCGAGGCTTCTGGCCGGCTTCGAGCTCAGCTACGCTGGGGTTCCTGTCGCGCCACTCTTGCATGACAACACGTTGGCGAGGCAGATCGAGGAGAGCTGCCACCAATTGCTGGAGCAGAAGAGGGCAATGGCACGGTACTCACGCACGAGCGCGTACTGGAGAAAGTTGTTCAAGAAGGAGCGGGTGGCGTTTATTGAGATGTGCGGAACCCACCGGCGGGAGATCCACCTGGATCGGCGCAACCCCGAAGGGAGGCATCACTTCTGGGCAGTGCCTGGGCATACGACCTCCACCGTTATCGATGCGGCGCACCGTGAAGAATCCATGAGGAGGAGGAACGCTGCCGGGAATGTTGCAATCGATTCCGACGTGGAGGAGGCTGACGGCAACGCAGACAACATTGTCAATGATGGAGACTACGGGAGCATCATAGTCAATTAGGGCCACTTAAGCATAAATTAAATCTATGTACGGTATCTTAATGCCCTCTTTGGATCCGGGTCACTTCAGTCATAGTCGATTATTGTCATAATCTATATATGTTGGCCATATTTTAGGTCTTTGTCTTCGAAACTAGTCAAAACTCGTCTGATCCTAAAAATAAAGTTCGCGTGTTCCTGGCATATCGGATGGGACAATACACTGACTCTGCTCCTAGCACTTGTTGGCACATCCATAATTTGGAGTGTGCCAGAGGAGAAGGGGTCGAGCGTGTTGTAATAGTGTACTACTTCTGTCTAGATATAACTGACTTAGTTTTTTTAGATTTTTAAGTGTATCTATACCCAAAACATGTCTAGATACATACGAATCTACACAAATTCAAGTCACTTAGTTCTAGATGGAGGGAGTATTAATATTTTTTAGGAATAGTTTTTGATGGCATATATTGGCCATGTTTTAGGTTTCTCTGTCTTTCAAACTAATCAAAAGTCGACAAATTCTGAACAAACAAAGTCATTGCATTCACATCTGATGGGACAATACACTGACTCTGCTACCAGCACTTGATGGCACAACCATAATTCTGGAGTGCGCCAGAGGAGATGGGAATCCAAGGGAGATGGGAACTAGTAGCTGCATCCATACGCAGGTAAAAAATTAATGTAATAATATTTAAAAATTGTAATCTGGTCCACATGACCCCATCACAGACACGTTGCACGCACCAGATATAAATAAAGATGACACATCTAGTTTAGTTTCATTGATATAATTCAACATACGACGTTACTGTCCCCGCATCTTTCTACTCCTCTTATTAGTCTGCTAGCCCACGCTGCATTAAGAAATAGTTGATGAGGATGAAAAAATGATAAAATGGCAAATAAAACAATTTTTAAGCTTACCTTTCATCTGGAGAATCGTACAAAGATGAAATTGATAGGGATTTATTATTTCTCCTCTAGTTAGCCGAAAGATCCTCAAGAACATCCTCAATCACCCCTACAACTTCTTCATATTCTAATACACCTCCATTATTTGCCCTTTCCTCCCCGTTCCGCTTACCCTTTTGTTTATTTTCACACCCTTTTCTCGCCAGCACCTCCACTTCTTCATAAATTTGCTGCTTACCTATGTTTTCCTCCGAGTGCTCATCACCGTTTTCCTCCACCTGTTGCACTTCGTCAAGTTCTTCGTCTTCGCGCAGCTGTTCCTCCTGTTCTGGCTGAGAAGCCTCATTTTCTGCCACCGAGGTGTGAACAGGTACAAGATCATGTGTAACTGGGTTTTTGCACAACCTCTTGATATGGCTGAATCCTCCACAATGTTTGCATTTCCTTTTCCTAGCTCCCAGCCTCGAACCTTTATTAGTGGAGGCTTCGATCCTTAGCTTATCTATGTTTTCCTCCTCTTATATCAATAGATCCAATCTACTTGACGCGCCTCATGGCCCCTTCATGGGATAGCTTCCAGACTACCTCCATTGAAGTAGATGACCGTGAAGCTCAATCCCTAAGCCCAAAGAACAAGAGGTATGCTTATGACTCTGATGATGAGGAGGAGGAATTTGAGACCTTCATGGAGCAAACAAATAGAGGATGGAAGTAGTTGGATTATCTGGCTATGGTGAATCCTGAAGACAAACAAGAAGCAAAGAAACCACATGGGAAGGGATGCAAGGAGTCGCTCAATTTCATCGCCACCAACTACTCTTCACCCAAGCATAAGAAAGCTAATCGACGTGATGCAGGAACTTATCAGGAGTGTTGGGGATATACTTCCGAGTATCCTTATAGTTCCTCACTGACTAGGGTGGCCCACTTCAGATTAGAGCTTTGCTTCACGGGTAGCCAAGTCAGGGAGAAGAGACGGAGTCCAGTCCAGCTACGGGAAGGCCCAGAAGACTTACCGACATAGGCCCATAGTGTTACTTGTAGTTCAAGATGTACTCTATAACCGACTCTTAGTCGTAGCCTGATAGATCTCTCATGTAAACCGTAGGCCGGATATCTATATAAGACGTCCTAGGGAGAGCCTTTAGGGCAACCTCACAACAGTCTACAATCTCAACTCGCACAGGCGAAACCCTTGTAACCCATATTCCGGCTCTGCCGTATTACTGGATTGCTAGCAGGAGTAGGATCCGTGCAAAGCCAGTGGATTCGAACCTGGGTAAACTTGTGTGCTCACCGTCCCGAAACACCGTGTTCTCACACCCCTCTCTTTCACACGCCTCGAGGACCCCCTCATGGCGTACTTGTCATCAATCCTACGATAGTTGGCGCCCACCGTGGGGCAAGTGAGCTTCGGATCTGTGTTTCGAGCAGAATCTGCAAGAATCAGAATCAGCGAGACTATCGCTGTCGGTCGCATCCTCCACGCCAGCGACTTCCCTCTCATTGTTCTCGAAGAGACCTGGATTCTAGCTACGGAGGCTATGACTGCCTACACCATCATGTCTTTCGGCGAGATCGATGTGTACATCGGACTCGCTGAAGCTACCCCACCCACCCTAGCGGTGATGACAGAGGCAGAAGAAATTTCTAGGTCCCCTTTGTCCGCGGAGGCGACAGAGTTCCGGATCTCAGAAAATCCTAATCCCACCTAGCCCGCACCCGTTCCAGAGATAATGGAGAAGTCCGAGCCTGAAGCAGACCTTGCGGTTCAAGTCAAATCTAGAGTGGATCTCCCTAGCGGGGCCGAATCCCAGATCGATCCACCCGCTGAAGTCGAAATCCAGGAGGATCGCAGGAACAACCTTGGTTCTGGTTCTGCCAACACCGGAACAGATCAACCGTTCCTGAGGCACACGTTGAGGCGCATGATGATGCAAGACGCAAGCGTGGATGAGGTTCTCGAAACCATCAAGATCTTCCAGGAAGCCCACGAGGAAATCCGCAACTACCTCAGGACCCACACGTCGCAATTCATCAGATACGTTGGATCTGGATCTGGCTCTACCGATGCTGGAGAAAACACCGACTCAGTGCTGGAGGCGATCGGACCAAACACCGACTTACCCGCATCCTGGGATGATTCGATGATGTCGGTGGATTTCCGAAAGTTCTCCGCAGAGTATGAAGAGGAGTACAACTCCAAAGCTGCAGAAGAAGGAGAAGCCATGGATGAAGGATCCGAGGAAAACTCTCCCAAAATGCAGGATGATATGGAGATCGGAGATAATCCCGTGCTCCACATGTCCGAAAGTATCGATCAGAGCTTGACTCCAGGAAACGGACCCAAAGCCGTCTTTGCTATAGGCCCTGCCAAGAAGGCAAAGAAGAAGAACAAGACCCCGGCAAAAGATCCTCCGGCAGAGGAGGTGATTGCTGAGGAATACGAGGAAGACTCGGATGGAGCACTTATCCCAGAAGAGCCCAAAGAAGAGTCGGTGGACGGACACGTGATCACCGAAGGTGCACATAAACTCATCGATGCTGCACTAACCACACCTATTCCTACAACTGTAGAACTTACTGCTGAAGAGCTGGATGAAAGGGCCCAGGCCCTAGAAGCGCGTCGCCAAGTACTCCTCGATGAGGCCAAAAACATTGAGGAAGAAAAGAAACACATGGCAACTGCAGAGAAGTACATCTCTCGGCAGAATCAGAAGACCTAGAAGCGCCACACTCGTGACGACCAATTCCTGGAAATTCACAAAGTCCTCTTTGGAGGAGACCATGGGATGCCTCGACGCGACAAAAAGGGAGACTGGGTTTATCCAACACTAGTGCAAAACACCGTTGCAACTCGAGAAATCCTAGCAAGTAATCTAGGCCAAGAGCAGATTCGATTGGGCATTAAACTACTCAACAAGGGCCTGGAGCAACAGAAGGTCGCCCTGTCCAGAAGCGGAAAACTGGTCTCCCAATCTGACCAATGCCGCACAGATCCGGCCTGGAATGACGTAAGATCCCAACATGCTCCAGAACAGCATCATCGCTCCGACCGTCGGGAAGACATCTACTCAAGAATCGGATCTTCAGGACAGCATCACAAAGCTGCACGTGACTGGCGCAATGTTACCCCAGCTGCGGAGCAAGAGGCAATTGCTGCACTGAATCCGAAGAATCCTCCCTGGCGAGAGTCGAATGATGGCAGGGAAGAAGATAAAGAGAAACGTCGGGAGGAGGACTGTCAAAGAATGCCACCTCTTAGACATGCAAGCCGTCCGGCTGACGGACGAAGGAACGACAGACACCGTGCTGAGTCAAGCCGGCAGGGGGCTCGTCGTAATGAAGATCCTCCTCGGAACCGAAATGATGACGCTCCGGAAGGTGGCTAGCAATCAGCCGAAAACAACCTAGTTGCTCCACCCTCTCCACCAAGCAGCCATCACAACGGCTCCCAAGGAGGCCAAGGAGGGCATCATGGCGGAGGAGGTGGTGGCAGAAGTCGAAGTCCGGCTCCAAGGCACCGTAGCCATAGCCGTTATTCAGGACGATCTCTATCCCCAAGTGACGCAAGGCACATGATTAACTCCAACATAGAGGCGTGGCGCTACGAAAATGATGATATATATGTGGGCCCATACTGCTTCGGACCATGCATAAGAGCCACAAAATTCCCGGAAGGATTTGCTATCTCAAGACACATTCAAGCCTACGCCGGTATAGCTCGGCCAGATACTTGGCTCCAGGATTTTTCTAGGCTTGTTGTATCGCCAAAGGCGGAAACAGCCTGGTCGCGACCCGATATCTCCCACTCATGTTGCGGAAGACGGCACAATAATGGCTCAATGAACTTCTGAAGAACACCATCCACAACTGGTATGACATGCAAAGTGCGTTCTTTCGGAATTTCGAAGGCACATATCGAAGGCCCTGTACGGTAGGAGACCTACATCGTTGCACCGATAAAGCCGGAGAAACTTGCCGGGATTATCTCGGACAATGGATCGACACCAAGAACTCCAGTGAAGGAGTAAATGACCAAACTACAATTGAAGCTTTCATTGCAGGACTCCCAATTGATTTACTACATCATCGCTTGAAGTGTGACAAGGTCACTGATTTGGGAGAGATGATAGAAACAACGAGCAAGTATGTAGATGCTAACGACGACGCAGAGGGATTACTTAATGCCCTAGATGTGCCACAGTCGGCAAAACAACCAAAGCAGCAAGCTTAGAAGTGCAAGAACACCTCGGAAGAAAATCCCAACGCGAAAACGGCAGTAGTCACTGCCACTTTCGGGTCTGGAGTACGAGGAGGGCGCGGTGTTGGCCGTGGACGCGGTCATGGGACATCAAGAGTCCAGGGTAGAGGAGACCAACAACCCGGCAAAACCTACTCATGGGCCGACATTGCCAATAACCCATGTGTACAACACTTAGACGACAGTGGGGGCTCGTCCCACACAAACACAAAGTGTCGTTTCAATGAAAACATCAAGAAAGACGATATCGTGGGCTACAGGGCCAAGCGAAAGAAGGGAAAGAAGAATCCCGAAAAAGATAAAGAGACCAAGGATGATTCTGACATGGAGGAAGCCGATGCATTAAATCCCAAGCCGGAAGGGGAAAATAATTTCCCGACGAAGAAAGACACTTACGTCACCTTCCTCGGATCTCAACCAGCTAAGGTGAAGAAAGCAGTTCTACATGAGCTGAATTCAACAGTTCCGGCTGTCCCTCAATTCTTGGATTGGTCGGAAGTGGCAATCATCTTTGACCGCGCTGATCATCCGCCTAAGTTGCACATGCGAGGAAAATACGCCTTAGTCGTCAATCCACTTATTAACGGCTATGGTTTCTCCAAGACTCTCATGGACGGCGGCAGTAGCATTAACATTCTGTATGTTGAAACGCTACGCCAGATGAAGATATCAGAGACCCAGCTGAATTACAGCTATGTGATCTTTCACGGAGTTGTCCCAGGAAGACAAGCAAATTCCCTGGGAGAAATCACTTTGGATGTTACCTTTGGAACTCCAAAGAACTACCGGACGGAAGCACTTTCCTTCGAAGTGGTTCCATTCAAGAGCACGTACCACGCTATATTCGGACGTCCGGCTTACCAGGCTTTTATGGCTCGTCCGTGTTACATTTACAATATGATGAAAATTCCAGGTCCCAACGGCGTGATCACCATCAGGGGAGACCCGAAGAAAGCGCGAGAGTGCGAGGATGGAAATGTCGCCTTTGCTGAAGGCGTGCTGCACGCCCAGGAGTACCAGGAGATCAAGAAGACCATAGATCCATCCGAGATGCCCGCGACAAAGAAGGAGGTGACAAAGCCGAATCCGGAGTTCAAGGCATCAGAAGAGACGAAGAAGGCGCCGTTTAAGGATGATGACCCCTCCAAGGTGACCCAGATAGACGTAGGCCTAGATAGCGCATAGGAAAGTGCGCTCATCAAGTTCCTCCAAGCAAATAAAGATATCTTTGCATGGCAGCCATCTGACATGACCGGAGTACATTGGGAACTTGCCGAGCACTCTTTAAATGTACACCCGAACACTAAACCCGTCAAACAGTCCATACGATGTTTTGGCGACGAAAAGCGTAAGGCAATAGCTAAGGAACTAGCACGGCTCGAGTTAGCTGAATTCATATAAGAGGTCATCCACACTAAGTCGTCGGCCAATCTTGTAATGGTCCCTAAAAAGGACACCACTGATTTAAGGACGTGTGTTGATTATACTGCCTTGAATCCCAAAGATCCGTTCGCTCTGCCTAGGATTGATCAAGTTATTAATTCTACGGCAGGCTCGGAACTCCTATGTTTTCTAGACGCATATTCCGGTTATCACCAAATCTGGATGAAGGAATGTGACAAAGTCAAAACTTCATTCATAACCCCCTTCGGAACCTTCTGTTTCGTTACGATGCCCTTTGGGCTCAAGAACGCAGGAGCTACGTACCAACGCACTATGGAGCGTTGCCTCCACGATCAAATCGGACGCAATGTACATGCATATGTGGATGGTATTGCGGTGATGTCCAAAAAGAAGGAAACCTTGATTTCCTACTTGGAGGAAACATTTGCCAATCTACAAAAATACAACATAATGCTTAACCCGAAGAAATGTTTCTTTGGAATCCCAACGGGAAAATTGTTAGGTTTTATCGTGTCTCAAAGAGGCATAGAGGTAAACCGAGACAAAATCAAGGCTATACTCAATATTTCCAGGCCGACTCACCTGAAGGACGTACAAAGACTAACTGGCTGCATTGCCGCAATCAGTCGGTTTGTAAGCCGGCTTGGTGAAAGAGCCACACCACTATACAAGCTCTTGAAAAAGACCAAGAAATTCGTTTGGACCGACGAAGTTGAAGCTACACTACAAGACCTAAAAGCAGTACTCTCATCTGCTCCCATCCTTGCAGCACCAGAACCATAGGAACCGATGTTGCTCTATCTCGCTGTGACAAACAAGGTCGTCACTATCATCATGGTGGTGGAGAGACTAGAGGAAAATCAGGAACACCTGGTGCATCGTCCGACTTATTATCTCAGTGAGGTCTTAACTGAACCAAAACAGCGGTATCCGCATTATCAAAAGCTGGCTTACGGTGTGTTCTTAGCATCTCGTAAGTTACAGCATTATTTTTAGGAACATCCAATTACCATGGTGAGCACAACTCCCATGAGAGATATAACCAACAATAGTGTCGCCACAGGATGCGTCGCCAAATGGGGCATAGAGCTCTCAGCTTTCGACATTGAGTACAAACCTCGTACATCAATAAAATCCCAAATCCTCGCTGACTTTGTCGCTGATTGGACAGAGACAACGGAGAATATGACCCTGCTAGAGTCAGAATACTGGACCTTGCATTTTTACAGGTCTAAAGTGCTCAGGGGCTCGGGGGCTGGCATGGTGCTCAAGTCACCCTAAGGAGATAAACTTTTCTATGTATTGTAGATACACTTCACGGCAACAAACAACATGGCTGAGTACGAAGCATTATTGCATGGAATCTGGATTGCTAAGGACATCGGCATCCAACGTTTAATGTGTTATGGATATTCGGATCTTGTTGCACAACAAGTGTCGGATATCTATAAGGAAAACAAGCACATGGCAGCATATAGGGATATCGTGGATGAATTATCTAAATCGTTTGAAGGGTTTGAAGTTCAACACATCCCTCGAATAGAAAATGAGGAAGCAGATGCACTATCTCGAATAGGCTCTGCCCAGAAAAAGGTCCTGGGTGCCGCTTTTTTATAGCACCTCAAAGTTCCCTCTATAAAGGGAGTTGACGAGGAATATCCGACCGAATCCGACTCACCTTTAGTAGCAGTTCTGGCTGTGATTCCCAGCTGAACTCAACCCTACCTTGCTTTCTTAGTAGACAAAAAATTACCCGAAGACGAAGTTCTGAGCCGACAGATCGTCCAACGAGCAAAAACCTATACTATAATTAGTGGTAAGCTCTATAAGCGGATTGCATCTAGGGTCTTTCAACGCTGTGTATCTCCGGAAGAAAGAGTGGAAATCTTACAAGAGATCCACGAAGGCGAGTGTGGTCACCACGCTGCAGCCAAATCTTTAGTGGCAAAAGCTTTCCGACATGGTTTTTTCTAGCTTACAGCCAAGCAGATGCCGAACGGTTGGTCAAGACGTGCAAGGCTTCCAAAAGTACACCAAACAAGCTCACGTTCCGGCTGATCAGCTGCGAACAATACTTATAACATGGCCTTTCGTGGTCTGGGGGCTTGATATGCTAGGACCGTTTAAACGGGCTCCAAGTGGATTTACTCACCTCTTAGTGATGGTGGATAAGTTCACCAAATGGATTGAGGCTAAACCCGTCACTAGTTGTGATGGAGCAACAACCAGAAGATTTGTTGAGGATGTTATAATCCGATACGGTTATCCGCATAGCATTATCACGGACAACGAGAGTAACTTTTCTATGGGAGAGCTTGCCGAATTCTGCAATGAACAAAATATCCGGCTTGACATTGCGTTAGTCGCACATCCACAAGCTAATGGACAAGTTGAAAGAGCAAATGGTTTAATATTACAAGGCCTAAAACCAACACTCGGAACACCACTACGACGTGCTGTGGGGGCTTGGGCAGATGAATTACCTTCTATAATATGGAGTTTATGAACAACTCCAAACAGGTCAACCGGATACACACCTTTCTTCTTGGTCTATGGCGCAGAAGCAGTTCTTCCTAGTGATTTGATTCACACTTCTCCTAGTGTGGCCGCATATATTGAAGAGGATGCCGAAATTTCTCGACAAAATGATCACGACTTAGTCGAAGAAGTTCGTGTCATTGCTGAGATGAGATCAACAGCCTATCAGCAGAAGTTACGCAAGTATCATAGCCAGAGAGTCAGAAACCAGTCTTTCAATAAGGGCGATTTGGTTCTCTGGCTTGTGCAGCAAAGAAAGCACAAACTTTCCCCAATATGGGAAGGGCCATTTTTAGTTAGTCGAGTATTGCACAATGGTTCATACTACCTAACTGATATGCGGCCAGTCAAAGAAAGACCTGCTACTAAGAAGAGAAAGAGAGCTAGAGGCAGTACAAATCTGGATGAGTTAGACAGACCATGGAATATTGCTCAGCTACGTCCTTTTTATTCTTAGTTTATTTTTCTTTGTAATCATATATGTGTACATGTTCAATGAGAAATAAAGTCTTGGTTGCCTCAAAATCTTTCTGAGAAGTTTTTACCATCTTATTTCCGAATGATCATGTCAGAGTCGAAAATCCCAGAATACTTGAAAGTACTTTATGCTCATGTTTGTTTTGGTTTAGATTTCCGATTCTAAAATTGCTACCTTCGGGTATAAATCTAAATTTTCTAGTCTGTACTTTGGTTATTTGTCGGATTGCTAGATGCGGGCATTTTCCGAGTAGTCAATTGTTGGTACTGGAAGCCGACTTTGTTTCCGAGTTTAAACTGGTTTCGCAATTGAGCTTCATTGCTCGGCAAAGTTTCCATGCTAAAATGGCCAGCTCACGAAAGGGACGAGGCGGAAAGCCAGATAAATGATAAGTGCAGACAAAAAATACAAGTGCTTATGCAAACATTTCAGGCACAAAATATCAAAGCCAAAAGTGCTGAATAGATAAAATAAAGCTTAGCACTAGCAAAAGTATTATACTACTTATTTATAGACCCAAATTGTTTTCAGAATAACATATTGTTCTTTCTGATAGTCTATGATGCAGGGGGAGAGGTAGGAGCTGCCGGCTCACTGGATACATTAGCCTCATTTTGATAACGTTCCGAGATGTTCAAATCTGATATGGTTTGATCATCGTTGGAAACTTTAGCTGTTTCTTTGGAAGGCGGAGGCGGCATGTCCACGCGGGTGAAGAAGGGAGTGTCATAGCTGGTCAAATCAGCTACGTGGCACCCATATCTGGCGCAGGAGTCCACGATAGCCTTGATGTCTTGCTCCTGTCCATCTTCGTCCACCTTGAAGTACCCTCTGGTTACTTGCCAGATTTCCATGTTTCCATGGTGGCTCATAACCATGGTGAGAGCGTTTTGCGCTGCGGTTCGCGCGTAGGACATGTTCCAGTCCTGAACAAGATATGGCATATCCTTGGCCTTATCTCGCACCTCAAAGCCAGACATGCTATGCATGTCCGGAACCTTGAGAACTTCGCCAATATCTTTGAGGGATTGGCGGAAGTCATGCAACAAATCACCAATTTGGGTAAGCCGGTTGGTGCGAGATTCGGCGGAGGCTGAGTCCATCAAGTTCAAAGGACATGCGCATATAATGCAACGGGTAAGTCAAGTAAACCCGGACTCCAAAGAGTGGGAAGATGCAGATAAGTCAGAAAAAGGGAAACATACCAAAGATGGCATCGTCGACTTTGGCCTTCTCTTCCCTAAGACTGTGGAGTTCAGCCCGGAGTGCCTCAGAAATGTCCTTTTCTCTGAACAGCTCATTGCTGAGATCCGAGATTTTCTTATCTTGAAGCGTAATCTTACGATCACGCTCCTCGATGGCCATGGAGGTGGATTCGAGAATTTGAGCAATGCTCTTCTCATGATCTGCCTTAAGCTTATCCAGCTCTTGGCGAAGTTCTTTGTTTTCCACCACCAGGGTCTTAAGATTCTCGGCCTCGTCAATCATAGCACAAGACTGCTTTACCAGTGTTGTAAGTTAAAAGAACAACAATTCAACAAAAAAATTGACTATGAAATACAATACAAGGTTTGAGTTTTGGAATGTTTACCTTCAGCCTCATCCCTAGAAACTTTCAATTGTGCATTTTCAAGACGGAGAGCTCTAATTTCTTTTCGCTTGTTACAAACATTCTTCAACAAATCCTAGTTATAGGAATATACTTTCTGTAAGTCAGTATACCCAGAGTCAGAAGTCTACTTAAGACTCGGGCTAATATTTTTACTAATATCAGCATGAGCCTTGGGGGCTACACTAGTTCATTCTTTGGCATCCTAAGGAAGCATAAAACCGGATTTGATTTTCCAGCTTCATGCTTGGGGGCTAGAGGATATGATATGAAATAAGGAAAAACGGGAATTGGAATTCCGACTTACATATTGTTCGCGAATGAGTTTGTGTAATATCCCAAATTATTTTTTAAAAAATCTTCATCATAGCATTCAAATCATCATGGCATGTACTACTATGAATTAGATTTATCCTCCAATAATGTGGTGAATTTTGAGACTTTTTGGAGCACTTTTGCTAAATTCAAACAAAACCTAGAAAAGAATTCAAAAAGAAAAAGAAAAGGAGGGAAAAGATTTTAAACAGTAGGAGTAGCTTTTGGCCTTTTGGCCCAATCCGGCCCAGTAGCCCACCCGGACTCCTCTCCCTTCTCTGTCTTTTCGCACCCCTCCCTCAGCTAACCCCCACCCGCTTACCTCCGGGCCCCATGCCACGTCGACGCCACCTCAGCGTCTTCCACGCGAACGGCCGGCGCCCTCTCTCCTCCTCTGTCATTTCCATGTACGATTGATTGCAGGCGTTTATGTGAGTAAATCGCCACCGCTTCGGCCCCTTCTTAATCCCCTCCTCCTCCCTGACCGGTTCCCCCAGACACTGCCCCTAGAGAGCCCCCAGGCTCCCCAATTGCCACCTCAAATCGCCGCCATCCGAAGTAACTCCGGCGAGAATTCCGGTGAGCCCAGGCCATGTCGTGCCCTCCTCTCTGCTCTGTAATGCTTGCCGTGACCTAGCGCGTGTTTTAACCCCGCCCGCGTGCTTTATTTTGCACCAGGTCGATGACACGGTCCAACTTCGGCGAACCCCTCTGCCGCCGCCGTCCATCGTCTTTTCTAGTGAAGGTAGGGTTCCCGCCGCCTCCTTTTTGTCCTTGCTAGGTCATGCAGATCCTTGTGCATCTCGCTGACCCTTTTACTGGTTGGTCCGAGCCCCAGGTCGCCGTCTCTGACACCGAGCCGCGAGCTCTGCCATCTTCGCAACTCCGGCGAGGGATCCAGGCCAAGCCAGAGCACCCCCCGCACCGCAGTGACCTCCATCGAGACCGCCACGACCTCCTCGACCTCTGGTACGTGTCCACGGTCTCCCAGACCTTGTAGAATCGGCGGAACCTCACGGCCGACGCTCCGCCGCCACGCGCAGCCGGTCAGCGCCACCCATCTCCGGCCAGGTCGCTAGGGACCGTTAGATCTTGTGTCTGCGGCTAGGATTAGATCGTGGACGAAACGGTACAGGCTAATCTGATGCGTCTGTCATCACTTAAGATCCAACGGCCAACAGTGGTCGATCCGACCGAACCGGTACGGGCCAATTAGATTGCGCCACGTCGCCCAGGATTATCTGTTTAAATAGAAAATTGGACAGAATTTATATTAAACTTAGAAAATCCATAACTTTTGATCCACAATTCAGAAAAATGCAAATTTGGTGTCTATGGATTCAGAAAAATAAGACCTTTATTATAGAAGCCTTGTTTCACACTTTTGCCTCTGAAAATTGGATTTATAGGCAGATCCTTTTTAGGAGTATTTTGCTCATAAAAATTGTTCTATAAATTATTTTGGGGTATTTCTTATGCATTTAGATGAGGTATTTTACCCTCTGTACTATAGACTCTGTAAATTATAGAGTTGTGATCATATCATTGCATTTTGCATGCATTCATATTTTTTGTAATGTTTTATTGATTGAATTATTGTTGTTCTATTGATCTTGTGTAGATTGTGAAGTTTGTTGTTGTGAGGATTGTACCTATTCCCCTAGCTACCAAGGAAAGTGATATTTCATCTCATGTCCTATTATTTTAACTATTTCACTAGTGTTATTTTGGTAGATCTTAGCATGATAGGATTATTTACATGTTACTATGCTATGCTACCCTATAGACTATATCTTGGTAGTATATCCTAGTTGAAAGACTTCGTATGCTAGAGTGCTTAGCCATGCTATTAGAATTCGTGGGTGGAATACACATATAAGATAGTATGGAAAGATATTATTTTGTTTGACTAAGAAAACAACTAATATTAATGAAACACCTGGGTGGAATGAGACTTGCTTGGATTATGTTGAGTGGTTACTCAGGGGCCATGTCTATGGTCACCTGGTGTATCACACTTGTGGATGGCCACCCAGGAACAAAGAGATTGGAGACATTCTTGTCATGAAGCTTCTAGTGCAGCGACATGGCATATGGGCTCTGCCTTGACCAACTAAGTTGCAAGAACTCAGCCAGACGGACAGAAGGTGGTAGATGTGGTAGGATGGAACGCGTCCATGGTAGTCTGAGGGATTGCTTCTGAAAGGTCTTGTCTCGATGCATGTCGAGTCTTGTGGGGAAAGTGCACCACCTCTCGAGAGGGTAAAACTAAGTACTTAGCCGTGTCCCCAGTTATGGACAACTTCTGAGCCTCAAGATAGTGAAGCAGTTCAATAATCTCCTCATCGAAATTTCTCTAAGTTAAAACTTGTGGGTGAACATGGGTAGAGGTTCAGTGATGTCTATCATTGGTACCTTAGAGTTTGAATGAGAAAACTTACTCTTCAAAAACTATAAGTTAAACTAGCTTTTTGCAAAGCCAGCCATAACCCCACTTAGCCATATATTCATGTAGTTGTTGGATTATACTAAGTATCTATGGTATCACTTGCCAATACAATTCCAAATGTATTGACCCTTGTGGCTGTAACTTATTATGTTGAAGGATACTCTGATGATGAGTAGGGTTACGGGTCTACACTCGACATGCTTGCCTGTGGCATATCTAGACTACAAGACTCTATTATTATTATGCTATGTAATGTGAACTTTGAGTGTCTTAGCCTTGGGCTAAGTGAGTTGTAAGAACCATTATACTCCTGGATATGCGATGTAATAATGACCTTTGTTTCTGTGTACTTCATCTTAAACTGTGGGTGCTAGCATTTTCGATCCAGGGACTAGCACTGCAATCACAGGGATCTTACCTTATTATGGTGAGATCTTATAGATGGTATCAGAGCACTGTGTTGCATGTAGGTTCGTGACCCTAGAATAGATTAGACTAAGGAAAACCCTTAGGAAAAATAACTCTATATTCCAACCTTACACTTGTCTTTTCATCTCGTAAAGCTTTCCCTAATCATCCTTCTCATCTATTTTTGTAGATGTCCACCATCAATGAATCTGTCAAGAAGGGACCACTGATGACTATGACCCTGGAGTGTGAGACAGAATTTCCCAATGCACTCAAGAACCTCATGCTCGGCTTGGGAATGAATAGTGAAGTCGGGTACAAGGGATTTCCTGTGATGGATGAAGGACAAGAGTATTGGTGGGTGCAACTCCATTTGTACAAGAACAAGGAAGATGATCCCAAGAGTACGGGATTCTGCATGTTCACCAACTCTGAAATGCACACGTCATTCTTTGACTCTGCAAGGAATGCTGCATGGAAAGCTATTGAGGAACTTGGGGAGAGACTCAAGTATAGAATGCTCAATACTTAGGAGGATCTCAAGGAGGAGAAGCGTCTTGTCCAAGACTCAAAGGCCACTGTGAAATGCCTAAGTAAGGATATCATAGGCCTAGCTTTGGATCTATGTGACCAAGACAAGCAGATTGCTGCCAAGGATGCCCAGATTGCCACCTTGGTTAAGAAGGAGTGAGATATTAGTTGGACCACCACCTTGGCGTTTTATCACGTTAATATTTTGATCATACCAACCTATGTGGTATGGCAAAAATAAGTTATGTCTGGAACCTTGAGTGCTTGAGTTGAATAATGTATTGCTACTTGGAATGTTCTGTTGGTTGATTTTTATTTTGTGACTTGTGTTTTCTTTCTCTATTGTGTGTTACTAATTTTCTCCATACTATGCAAAAGATGCCGAATTTTGTCTACAGCACGACCGAGGATTTCAAGGGGACTCGCTTTGGGACTCGTATGTTGGAACTAGTCCAAGTGCTCGCTCTTCCAATCCCTACCATTCAGGGAGTTCGGCTGAGGAAGTTTCAGAGGAAGGACTTATGGGGATTCAAAGTTACCAAGCAAGGACGTGAGACAGAGCCACAAACTGGGGAGATTGCCTTCAAGATACTCCATGATGACATGGAGAGGGGCCTCGACGTCGCTATGCAGGAGCTGTTGGGACGCCTATGTGGACGTCACTCTTCTAAGGTCAGGAGCCACTACTTCCATTTCTTTTGGAGGCGCGCCGAGGATGGAGAGCCTATTGTGTTGGACGAGGCCACTAAGGAGTCTATCAAGCCCGTGCGTCACCACCTCCAGGACTTAGAGAGCCTTATCAGACACCTTGATACTGATAGGACTAATGTGATGCTTAGTAACGATGAACTACGAGTCCAACTTAAGGAGAAGGACAAGGCCTTCCTGGAACAGGAAAATCGAATCAAGGAAATGGAGAAGAAGTTTGAAGACCAAGAGAAGAAATTCAAGAGCCAAGAGAAGAGAGTTCAGGAGAAGAACAACAAGATTAGAGACTTGGAGACCGGGTTAGAGCTTGAGGACATTGAGCTGGAAGAAGATCACAAGGTGATAGAGAGGCTACACACACAGAAGAGAGAATTACAGACAAAGATCGATGCTTTGACTACAAGCTTAGAGGAATACAAGGCAGGATTCGCAGCAGCAGGACTTGCACTAGTGGAGGAGGAAGTTGACATGGAGGAGTAGTGATACTATTCCATCTACCTATCGTTTTATTATTATTGAGTTGCATAGGTCATACCGACTTGTGGGTGACTATGCTAGTATGTTTATTTTCGCAAACTCTGTCATTGTTGTGATGTTGAACTTGCATGTGCTTGTTTGTCTGATTGTTGTTTTTATTTGGGTTATCTATCATTACTTACCCTTATTAAACCCACAGATGCCTCCCCAACGCAACAACAAGGATAACAATGAAAATGGCAATGGAATGCAGCAGATGATGGCTGCATAGACACAATTGATGCAAATGATGACTGAATTCATGGCAAACCAGAATCACAACAACAATAATAACAATAACAATAACCAGAACAATCAACCACCTCTGGATATGCTGACCAGATTTCTAAGGCTGAGACCTGCTAAGTTCTCGGGTACCACTGACCCCATGGTAGCAAATGATTGGCTACGTTCTGTGAATAAGGACCTAGTAACAGCTGGATGCACGGATGCAGAAAAGGTCAGATTTGCAGCACACCTATTGGAAGGTCATGCAGCTACTTGGTGGGACAATTTCCAAGTTACTCACCCTATTGAAGAGGTGACTTGGGCAATGTTTGAAGATGGGTTTCGCACCACTCACATCTCTTCTGGAATAATGGGGTTGAAGAAAAAGGAGTTTCATAACCTCAAGCAACGCCATCGCAGTATTTCTGAATACATCGAAGAGTTCAATAATTTGTCACGTTATGCACCCGACGATGTTGACACTGATGCAAAGAGAAAGGAAAAGTTCCTAGATGGGCTGAATGATGAAATTTCTATGCAACTATCTGTTGCATATGTTCCAACTTATCAATCCTTGTGTGATAAAGCTACCATCCTGGAAAACAAGAGGAAACAAGTGGAGGGTAGAAAGAGGAAGCACCATTTTGATAAGTTTGGATCAGGATCTCCTCACAAGCGCTCTCATGGCGAAAGAAGTGGGAGTTTAGGATTCCACAAGAATGGGAATCATAATAACCATCCTAACAACAACCACCACCATGATGGAAACAATCATCGTGGGCATAACAAAAGTGGATTCAGGAATAACCACAATGGTCATGGCAATGGGAACCAAAACGGTCAGAACTGTCACAGTCAGCCAGCAAAGAAAGACATCAGTCAGGTGGAATGTTTCAAGTGCAAGAAGACAGGGCACTATGCTAATGAATGCCCAGAGAAGAAGACTGATGGGGCTAAGCCAAACCCATTCCAAAAGGGTCATGTGAATCACATTAATGTGGAGGAAATTCAAGAAGGATCTGATGCCGTGATCGGTAAGTTCAAGATTAATTCCTTTCCTTCACTTATCCTTTTCGATACTGGCGCATCGCATTCATTCATTTCAAGAGCATTTGTAATCAAAAACGAACTATCCACTGAAACCATTGGATGTCCCATTAAAGTAAGCTCCCCGGGTGGAGAAATGATAGTAAATTATGGGTGCCGACAGATAATTCTAGAAATTGGAAAGAACAAGTTTCTGGTTAGTTTAATAATCCTAGAATCCCAAGGATTAGATGTAATATTAGGGATGGACTGGTTGACCCGTTATGAAGGGGTGATTGATTGTGCCAAGCGAACTGTTATGCTCACCACCCTAGAAAAGAAAAGGATCAGGTTCAAGTCTAACTTTGAACACAAGGGGAGCAAGGTTAATCATCTTAAGGGGGTTAGCCTAGACAGTGTGCCAATAGTGAAGGAATACCCAGATGTGTTCCCCGAAGAATTACCTGGCATGCCACCAGATAGGGATGTGGAGTTTCTGATAGACCTACTGCCAGGAACGGGGCCTATAGCAAAGAGACCTTATAAAATGTCGGTGGACGAGTTGAAAGAACTCAACAAATAGCTAGCAGAACAGTTGAAAAAGGGATTTATCCAACCAAGTTCGTCATCTTGGGGAGCACCAGTCTTGTTTGTTGAGAAGAAGGACCGAAGTCAAAGGCTATGCATAGATTATCGTTCACTTAATGAAGTCACCATAAAGAATAAATATCCCCTGCCTAGAATAAATGATCTCTTCGATCAGCTAGAGGGAGCCTGTGTGTTCTCAAAAATTGATCTTCGATCAGGATACTTCCAACTAAAGATTAGAGAACATGACATACCCAAGACTGCATTCACCACTAGATATGGGTTGTATGAATATACAGTGATGTCGTTTGGATTGACTAATGCACCAGCCTATTTCATGAACATGATGAATAAGGTATTCATGGAATTCCTTGACAAGTTCGTAGTGGTATTCATCGATGATATATTGGTATATTCCAAGAGCAACAAAGAACATGAAGAACATCTACGCCTGATTCTAGAGAAACTCAGGGAACATAAACTTTATGCCAAGTTCAGCAAATGTGAGTTCTGACTGAATGAAGTGGGTTTTCTCGGGCACATAGTATCTAGAAATGGTATAGCTGTTGATCCAGCAAAAGTGGCAGCTGTGACAGAATGGGAACCTCCTAAATCGGTTAAAGAAATTCATAGTTTCCTTGGCCTAGCAGGGTACTACCGGAGGTTCATTGAAAATTTCTCTAAGATAGCAAAACCCATGACTGATCTGCTAAAGAAGGAGAAGTTTAATTGGACAGAAGCTTGTGAAACCAGCTTTCAGGAATTGAAAAAGAGACTAGTGTCAGCACCAATGTTATGTCTGCCCGACGTTGAGAAAGACTTTCAAGTATATTGTGATGCGTCTCACCAAGGATTAGGAGGTGTACTGATGCAGGAAGGTAGAGTTGTAGCTTATGCATCAAGGCAACTCAAAAATCATGAAGTGAACTATCCTACTCATGATCTAGAGTTGGCATCTGTTGTACATGCCCTAAAAACATGGAGGCATTACCTCATGGGAAAACGTTGTGAAATGTTCACTGATCACAAGAGTCTGAAATACATTTTTACACAGAAAGAACTCAACATGAGACAAATAAGATGGCTAGAACTTATCAAAGATTATGACTTAAGTTTGCAATACCACCCTGGAAAGGCAAATGTCGTAGCCGATGCATTAAGCCGCAAGGTTTATGTAAATGGCCTCAATAAAGGAGATTTGCCGGAGGAGTTGTGTGCCCAATTTAGAGAGCTGAGACTTGAGATAGTGCCTGAAGGGTACCTTGCATCCTTGGAAGTGCAACCCATGCTAATGGACAGAATCCAAGAAGCCCACAAATTGGACATAGAAATAGAAGAAATCAAAAGTAAGGTTAGTGATGGCAAGGCAAAAGGATTTCATGTAGATGAACAAGGAATCTTATGGTACAAAAAACGTATTTGTGTTCCGCAGGATCTTGAACTTAGGAAGTTGATCTTACAAGAAGCGCACAACTCGCCATATTCAATTCATCCTGGCAACACCAAGATGTATATGGATGTTAAGGAGAGGTTTTGGTGGAATAATTTAAAGAAGGACATAGCAGAGCACATTGCCTTGTGCGACGTGTGTAGTTGTGTAAAGGCAGAACATCAGAAACCGGCAGGATTATTACAACCACTGCCAATACCTGATTGGAAATGGGATAAAATTGGTATGGACTTTATCACCAGACTACCCAGGACTAAATCTGGATACGGTTCTATATGGGTTATCGTTGATCGCTTGACAAAAGTGGCCCATTTCATACCAGTAAGGACCACTTACACAAGTGCAAAGTTATCCAACATATACATGAATAGAATTGTATGTTTGCATGGAGTACCTAAAAGTATCGTGTCTGACAGAGGGACTCAATTCACTTTGCACTTTTGGCGACAACTCCACGAGTCACTAGGAACTCGGTTAGAATTCAGCACTGCATTTCATCCACAAACTGATGGGCAGACAGAAAGGACCAATCAAATATTAGAAGATATGCTGAGAGCATGTGCGTTAGATTATGGATCCAGTTGGGATCAAAGTTTACCATACGCAGAGTTTTCCTACAATAACAGCTATCAATCAAGCATAGAAATGGCTCTGTTTGAATTTCTTTATGGAAGGAAGTGTACTACACCATTGCTGTGGAATGGAGTAGGAGAAAGAAATTTGTTCGGGTCAGACCTAATCAAGGAGGCTAAAGAGAAGGTCAAGATGGTAAGGGATAGGCTAAAGGTAGCCCAATCTCGGTAGAAGAGCTATGCTGATCCAAAATGTAGAGAGGTTACCTATGAGGTTGGTGATAGAGCTTATCTCAGGGTATCACCACTTCGTGGTGTGAAAAGATTTGGAATCAAAGGAAAATTAGCACCACGTTATGTAGGACCTTTCAAGATTTTTAGCCGTAAAGGAGAAGTGGCATATGAGATAGAATTACCAGAATCTCTGTCAGTAGTTCATAATGTATTCCATGTCAGTCAGCTGAAAAAGTGTCACCCGGAGATGGAGGAAACTTCGTTGAAAGACACTATACCATTAGAGGAACTTCAGCTAGAGAATGATCTCACTTATGAGGAGAAACCTCTTAAGATTCTGAAGACAGCAGAAAGAATTTACCCGTACCAAGACCATCAAATTCTGCAAAGTGCAGTGGAACCATCACACTGAATTAGAAGCAACATGGGAGCGAGAGGATGAACTTTGGAAAGATCACCCTCACCTATTTGCTAGCCAACCCGGACTCCTCTCCCTTCTCTATCTTTTCGCACCCCTCCCTCAGCTAACCCCCACCCACTTACCTCCGGGCCCCACGCCACGTCGACGCCACCTCAGCGTCTTCCACGGGAACGGCCGGTGCCCTCTCTCCTCCTCTGTCGTTTCCATGTCCGATTGATTGCAGGCGTTTCTGTGAGTAAATCGCCACTACTTCGGCCCCTTCTTAATCCCCTCCTGCTCCCCGACCGATTCCCCCAGACACTGCCCCTAGAGAGCCCCCAGGCTCCCCAATTGCCACCTCAAATCGCCGCCGTCCGAAGCAACTCCGGCGAGAATTCCTGTGAGCCTAGGCCACGCTGTGCCCTCCTCTCTGCTCTGTAATGCTTGTCGTGACCTAGTGCATGTTTTAACCCCAGCCGCGTGCTTTCTTTTGCACCAGGTCAACGACACGGTCCAACTCCGACGAACCCCTCTGCTGCCGCCTTCCATCGTCTTTTCCAGTGAAGGTAGGGTTCCCTCCGCCTCCTTTTTGTCCTTGCTAGGTCGTGCAGATCCTTGCGCATCTCGCTGACACTTTTACTGGTTGGTCCGAGCCCCAGGTCACCGTCTCCGACACCGAGCCGCGAGCTCCGCCGTCTACGCAACTCCGGCAAGGGATCCAGGCCAAGCCAGAGCACCCCCCGCACCGCAGTGACCTCCATCCAGACTGCCTCGACCTCCTCGACCTCTGGTACGTGTCCACGGTCTCCCAACCCTTGTAGAATCGCCAGAACCTCATCGGCCGATGCTTCGCCGCTGCGCGCAGCCGGTCAGCACCGCCCATCTCCAGCCAGGTCGCTAGGGACCGTTAGATCTTGTGTCTGCTGCTATGATTAGATCGTGGACGAAACGGTACAGGCTAATCTGATCCGTCTATCATCACTTAAGATCCAACGGCCCACAGTGGTCGATCCGACCGAACCGGTACGAGCCAATTAGATTGCGCCACGTCGCCCAGGATTATCAGTTTAAATAGAAAATTGGACATAATTTGTATTAAATTTAGAAAATCCATAACTTTTGATCCACAATTCAGAAAAATGCAAATTTGGTGTCTATGGATTTAGAAAAATAAGACCTTTATTATAGAAGCCTTGTTTCACACTTTTGGCTCTGAAAAATTGGATTTATAGGCAGATCCTTTTTAGGAGTATTTTGCTCATAAAAATTGTTCTATAAATTATTTTGGGGTATTTCTTATGCATTTTGATAAGGTATTTTACCCTCTGTACTATAGACTCTACAAATTATAAAGTTTTGATCATATCATTGCATTTTGAATGCATTCATATTTTTTTTAATGTTTTATTGATTGAATTATTGTTGTTGTATTGATCTTGTGTAGATTGTATGGATTGTGACGTTTGTTGCTGTGAGGATTGTACCTATTCCCCTAGCTACCAAGGCAAGTGATATTTCATCTCATGTCCTATTATTTTCACTATTTCACTAGTGTTATTTTGGTAGATCTTAGCATGATAGGATTATTTACATGTTACTATGCTATGCTACCCTATAGACTATATCTTGGTAGTATATCCTAGTTGAAAGACTTCGTATGCTAGAGTGCTTAGCCATGCTATTAGAATTCGTGGGTGGAATACACATATAAGATAGTATGGAAAGATATTATTTTGTTTGACTAAGAAAACAACTAATATTAATGAAACACCTGGGTGGAATGAGACTTGCTTGGATTATGTTGAGTGGTTACTCAGGGGCCATGTCTATGGTCACCTGGTGTATCACACTTGTGGATGGCCACCCAGGAACAAAGAGATTGGAGACATTCTTGTCATGAAGCTTCTAGTGCAGCGACATGGCATATGGGCTCTGCCTTGACCAACTAAGTTGCAAGAACTCAGCCAGACGGACAGAAGGTGGTAGATGTGGTAGGATGGAACGCGTCCATGGTAGTCTGAGGGATTGCTTCTGAAAGGTCTTGTCTCGATGCATGTCGAGTCTTGTGGGGAAAGTGCACCACCTCTCGAGAGGGTAAAACTAAGTACTTAGCCGTGTCCCCAGTTATGGACAACTTCTGAGCCTCAAGATAGTGAAGCAGTTCAATAATCTCCTCATCGAAATTTCTCTAAGTTAAAACTTGTGGGTGAACATGGGTAGAGGTTCAGTGATGTCTATCATTGGTACCTTAGAGTTTGAATGAGAAAACTTACTCTTCAAAAACTATAAGTTAAACTAGCTTTTTGAAAGCCAGCCATAACCCCACTTAGCCATATATTCATGTAGTTGTTGGATTATACTAAGTATCTATGGTATCACTTGCCAATACGATTCCAAATGTATTGACCCTTGTGGCTGTAACTTATTATGTTGCAGGATACTCTGATGATGAGTAGGGTTGCGGGTCTACACTCGACATGCTTGCCTGTGGCACATCTAGACTACAAGACTCTATTATTATTATGCTATGTAATGTGAACTTTGAGTGTCTTAGCCTTGGGCTAAGTGAGTTGTAAGAACCATTATACTCCTGGATATGCGATGTAATAATGACCTTTGTTTCTGTGTACTTCATCTTAAACTGTGGGTGCTAGCATTTTTGATCTAGGGACCAGCACTGCAATCACATGGATCTTACCTTATTATGGTGAGATCTTATAGTTTGTCTAAACTCGTATTCACTTCGGTGGTAACCTTTTCGGCCAAGGTGAGGGGGATCACTGGCGTAGTTGGAAGCTCGCTAGATCTCAGCTTCTCGTCGCAAAGACGAACTTGTTCAAGAAGATCAGAGTGTTTGATATCCTCTGCTTCTTGTGCTTCTTCTTCAACATAGATAGTCTGGCTCTCCAGGCATTGTCGGGCTAACTGTTGAATCTCCTCCACAAACTTCTGAGATAAGCCAAGTTTGGCAAGTCCTGGATTGTCCAGGAGATTGTCGGCGAAGGTCTCTACGAGGGATCATTACCCAAAGAGGGTTCACTCTTATCAAAACCTGAGTCACCAATGGTGACACTAGTTTGTGATTCAAGGATCGCTGTCTCTGATGGTTGAGCCGGCTCTTCTACAACGGTCGCAGATCGAGTAATCTCCGACGCTATAGAAATATGAGGGGCAGGAGTCGGTGGAGCCATGGCAGGACAAGCCAATTTGAGCTTCGACTGACGCAGGGGTTTCGAGGCAGCTCCCTTCCCTTTGCCCTTGATGAGCTGTTTAGCTCTCAGAAGGTAATAGAACAAAGAACATTACATCTCGGAACGAATTACAAGCAAAGTACAAAGACCTTGTGAGGAAAGATTACCTCTTCACAACGGGCACTTCTTTTGTGCCAATGGCCAATGTCAGAGCCTTGCGTTTCCGAGGAACAACGTCCGGCATTGGAACCAATTGACCCTCACCCTGAGAAAACTCAGGAGGATATCCCTTGATAGGAGCGAACTCCGACTCGGGGAGGTCAGCAAGCTGAAAAGGAGAAGTATCTTAGTATTGCAAAAATAACATAAAGATGAGCACATAAAAAGAGTTGCCGCTGAAGCTTACCGGCACAACGGGATCTTCCAATGTATGCATGTCCAGGGATAGCTCCGGAATCTTCCTCTCAACCCGCTCCCTTATCAGCCATCTGATTTGGCATACATAATCTTTTGGCTCTAAGGTTTTGGGGCTGATGCGGAGGGAATCCTTCTTCGACGACGTGATGGAATGCATCAGTCGATCTCCATGATGTTGAAGCGGTTGGATCCGGCGTGCCACCCAACATTGAACCAAGTCGGACCCTTTCAGGCCCTTGTGCTACATCAGATACTCGATCCGCCTCTTAGCGAGGTGCATATCGTTGCTAAGATCTAGAGCGAGCTCGTCCCAGGACTCTTGGGGCGTAGCGGCACCGTCGACAAAAGCCGGCAAAGCATGGTGTTTGTCGGGAGCAGGAATATCCTTGTGATAGAAAAAAGTGGACGGCCATTGTTTGACCGACTCACTTGCCATGATCCGAGGATAGACGCGCTCTTGCCTAACCGAAAAACTAATGGTAGCGGTAATATAAGGATTACCAGCAGTTATGGAATTTCTCCAGACATGAAAGTAGTACCGGAAGAGAGTAAGACTCGGCCTAATGTTGAGATACCCCTCATACAAAGAGGCATACGCACTCATCTCTAAGATGGAGTTTGGGGGGAGATGGTGGATATGAACTCCGTAATGACCTATCACCTCGGAAAAGAACTCTGAGGGAGGAAAACTCAGACCTCTGTCAAGGTGAGTGCCAAAGTGCACTCGCTCGTTGTCGCAGGGGTTGGGGCAGTTTTGCCGAAGCCGCTCCACCAGTCGCCGGCGCGGAGGAGCCTTTCATCTTCAACGACATGGAGCTTGGGGATCCAAACCCCACGGTAGCTCTCTCTCTCCGCTGCCGCCGCCGCTACCATCGCTGCCGAGCTGGAGGATGATGCAGAAGCCATTTTTCCGGTGCGCCGGTGACCTTGGATGGGCGGCGCTGGAGGTTTTCTAGGGAGCAGTGGAGCGCTAAGTTCATGGGAGGAGTAGAGGAGAAGGCAACGGCGCAAGGAACTAGTGAAGGAGATGGGGAAAAGAATCCTCACCACTTATATTCGCCAGACGCGTCAAGATTCATGTAAACGCTACAGTGAATATGCCACGTGTCGTGGAAAGGACTGGGAAACCCCCATGCGATGATTACGCTGCCTCGATCTCCACGCACACATTGAAACGGCGACTCGGCTCCGTGAAAGGAGGACCCACCAATGGTCGTGCTGACAGGAAATGTCTGTCAGTGACATGACTTGACCATGACTGTTGTCAGATTACGTCAGAGACCAAGTTCCGTCTTAGTTTGAATTTCGAGCTAGAAACACGCATAACGTATTTGTAGGTCTGACTCATTTTTTGAGACCCGGATCGTATCTTTTGTTTTGAAGTTTCAGGAACCCTTCAAGATTCTCCAAGCCGAAGATCAACTAGATGAAGATGTATCTGACTTTGGATCTTGGAGGCTTTCGGGGGCTGCTATTGGGGATATACTTTTCGGGTATCCTTACAGTTCCTCACTGACCAGGGTGGCCCACTTCGGGTTAGATCTTTGCTTCACGGGCGGCCCAGTCAGGAAGAAGAGACGGAGTCCAGGCCGGCTACGGGAAGGCCCAGAAGACTTACCGACATAGGCCCATAGTGTTACTTGTAGTTCTAGATGTATTCTATAACCGACTCTTAGTCGTAGCCGGATAGATCTCTCCTATAAACCCTAGGCTAGATATCTATATAAGCCGTCCTAGGGAGAGCCTTTAGGGCAACCTCACAATAGTCTACAATCTCAACTCGCACAGGCGAAATCCTTGTAACCCATATTCCGGCTCTGCCGTATTACTCGATTGCTAGCAGGAGTAGGATCCGTCCAAAGCCTGCGGATTTGAACCTGGGTAAACTTGTGTCCTCACCATCCCGGAACACCGTACGTCTCACACCCCTCTCTTCCGCACGCCTCGAGGACCCCCTCATGGCGTACTTGTCATCAATCCGATGACAAGGAGACTATGGTTCATACTTCTACAACAAAGAAGATTCGTCTGAATGCACACACGAGCGTGAAGCCACACGAATATTGGGGGTTCAACCTTCTAGACATGCCCATCAGCCCACACATTCTAGAAATCGAGCGGTGTCTTTGCAAGATAGAGAAGTATCAGAAGAAAGAGCTCATGCATCGAGAGATCGTGTGCAAGAGCCTCTTAGATCTTGAAAGCAAAAGGAACTTAACAACACACTAAATAGAGTCGCTAAAGGGATGTTTCTCTTGCCTTCGGATCTGCAGAAGTGTCTTTGTCGCATATCTGCCCTGGAGGAGACGAACAAGAAACTTCGTGCAACTGTTTCTAACAAAACACCTTCACCTCAAAGAGTGCCATGGTATCGAATAATCGCAAGGGATTATTTGATCCCATTAGCTTGATCCAAGTTTTGGGGAGATCTATAACACCTTGCGATATATCTTACAGTTTTAGCGTGTTTACTTTACTGCACGCATGTTAGGTATCAATTCTAGAGTTTGCATTAGTTGCATCATCTTCAAGCTCCCTTTTATTCGAGAAAAGAATTATATCCATTGAGTTTCGAGACTTTATGATATTTGAAGTTATGTTTGGATTCATGATTATTATATTAGATGATTTTATTAGGTTGAGTGTTATGATACGTGTACAATTGTCATGATTTTAGGGACTTCCACACTAATAAAATTATTGATTAAAGTATGAGACGAAGATTCTAGTTGCATATTATAGTCGGTTTTATAATCCATAAACAGTAGTGAGCATGATCAAGTGGTTGTACTAAAAAAGGAGAGATCAAAGAATAGCTATCAAAATAATTCCAAGGCAAAAGAAAGGTACAGGCTTGAAAAGAGAAAAGAAAAAGAATGATCACGAATCTTCCTTACTGAAATCATGTGCTCAACTAATTTAAGTTTATCATTATATAATATGTTGAATCAATAAAAGCTTCCTATAACTTCATTGATACCAAAAAGGTGTGGAAGCCTCTAAGTCATGTGATGTGTAAGGCTGTGATATACCCCTGAACTAACTTTACATCTGATATTGTATTTATGTTTCAATTTTTGCCTCATTTATTATAACGACTTGTGTCTCATGAACAAAATGATCTTGTCCATAAGCCACCATCTTGCTCGGGCATGAGCAAGACTCTAGCTTGGGGGAGTTGATGAGTCCAAAATTGAAGCATATTTACCTTTCATTTTTGAATAAGTAGAATAGGGATTTTTGTATTTTACTGCATGACATGGGCATACCCTATAGGTACTCGTGATCAGCATATACGGTCCAGCCTCGAAGAAGCCCACAACATTGCTAAGGCCCAGTCGAGATTCAGGTGGCCTGGGAGACTTCGACTCCTTGCAGAACACGACAAAGTATAAGACAAAAGTTCAAAGGGAAGACCCTAATATGTAACCGACTCGGCCTACTATCCCGATACCTAGCTTATCTATATAAAGGCTAAGAGGGGGCAGTGGGGAGGATATTCGCAACCCTAGTTTCCACACCATCACTAGATTGCACCTGTGCACCCCTATAACTTTCAACTCCTCGATATTTCCAAGAGAAGACAAGTAGGAGTAGGGTCCTCTACGAGGCCTGAACCTGGGTAAACCTCGTGTCACCTGTATGCTTGTTTGCTAGCCAATCGATGCCTCTAGTGCTCCCTACTTCCTTGAACCTAAGCCCATGAACGATGGACATTGATGAGTTAACCCCTCGTCAATTGGCCCATCTGTGGGAAATGGGAGTGCTGATGTTGTGGCTTCCTCGGCCCCATCAACCGCGACCTACGACTCGGCAACAGCGAAGACTCGCCTCCTTTTCGGCACCCTCGACTTCACCATCCACACGCCGGCCATTTGCCCGAATTTCGAGTCCGCGGGCGACATAATCAGCATGGCGATCTGGAGCTTATGCTTCCAAGTTGGTTAGCTGGGCACACTTCGCCTCCCTGATCAGCCGAAGGTTCTGGCCATTGCTCCTGTATCGTGGTTTCCACTGCCGATCGGCACCTTGAGCGAGCTCAATGCCCCAACGTCAGTCAGGAATATGGACAGCAACAGCAGTTGCGAGCCCAATCTGGTTGATCTGGCAATAGAAGAGCTCAAAGGGGTATGCAATCCTTTCTTTCATATTTTTCCTGCATAGATAATGTCGTTTAAAGATGGGAATCACTACATTAAAGTCAAAGGTACGAGATTTCCAACAACTAGAAGAAACCAGGAGCCGTGAAGCGGAGGCAGACACTTTAACGACCAACTATACGACCGGAGCAAAATTCCGGCCGAATAGCTCCGGTCATATAGTTGGCGCCTGTCGTGGTGGTGGCACGGCAGATGCCATGGATAGGCTAAAGATGGGGCCAATGAGTGCTAGGGGAATCCAAGGAGGGAGAATGTGGTGATTCCATGCACGGAAATTCTTGTATATTCTCTATCAATGGTGTTTACAAGTGCTCATGAGGCTCTCAAGAGGAAGGAGACGATGTCTCTTACTCCCTGTCCACTAGCCCAAGATTTCTACCTTAGATAGAGAATGATTGATTCATCGGTCGTCCCTCTCTATGGAGGCCCCGATGCTCCTTATATAGGGGAACCCGGGTTACAATTCTAGGGCACAGGTGGTAGCATATTCTACGAATATGCTCCTTTCCTAAAGCAGATGCTTCTTTATTCCCTTTAATGGCTCGCCCGGGCTTTGGACGTAACCCATGCGTAATCCTTGTCTTTTGGCGTCACCAGACACGGGCTACGTCATCCGGCTTTGCCCACATCACCTTGGTCGCCCTGACCCTCTGATCCTCTTCTTTACTTTACTTTGCTCATGCTACAACTAATAAAGCCACCTTTTGACCAGCGGGGGATTCCTTCTCTTTGAAGCTAAGATAATCCGGCTAGTATATAGCTAATCCGGCTTACCCATTTACCTGCAAAACAGATAGACATGGCCGACATAAATCTTATGTCCGCCGGACCATTGTCAAGGAGATGCTCCATGGGCCGGGTCACATCGTGATTTGGCCTACCTTGAGGTGACCTGGTCAAAGCTTTGCTTTGACCGCGCCGTACCCCGGCTAACTCGGCCCTTATACCCCGGTGTTGCCCTACCCGGGGGTATTCCCCCAACATAAGTCCCCGAAGCTGGTGCGATCTTAGCAACTTTTAGTTGTTAAGGCCACAGCAGGTTCCCATATCCGGATCTTTCGCTCCTTAGGCCGAGTTACCTCGTAGCCCGGAGTTTCTCATCTTGCAACCCTTTTGCTCTTTGCGAGTTATTCCTTGTTGGCCAGGTCTTTTGCTTGCTTATCCGGGTTATCTTTCCTTCCCTTGTACGCTTCTCCACATCCTACGTGGAGGGTAATCATCATTTTGCCTCATTTTAAGGGCCGCGTGCATTTAATGCGCCGGTTACTGTCGCAATGTCAGGAATAACTGTTGTAAACATGTCTTCACTGTAGCGGCTCGTTAACCGTAATGTTGCTTCACATCATGGGGTCATCTGCTCCTACAGCCCCTCCCGTGGCCTTGCTCTAATTGGTTTTTCTGGCCTCATACATGCTAGTTGTGTGCGGCGCGTTGCCCGCGGTGGATCCCACGACGCGCGTGCAGCACGGTTAAGTAGGAGGCGTGGGGCGATTTCAGGGGATGTTCCTCCATTTCCCCCGCGCTTCCCAGTCTCTCTCTCTTTCACAGTGACTCCCCCGCCACCCGCCAGTTTTCTGCTCCACAAGCGCCACCATGACCGTGCTCCGATAGCATTTTGCGCCATCGCCACCGTTCCCAGTGTTAATTTCCACCACAGGGCCTTGCGCTTCCCGCTTCCCTTCTTTCGGCTACCTCTACTCCGATTACTCCCTAGAAGATCTTGAATCCTCCATGTTTGAGGCGGAGGCAGCGGTGGTGACATAGTAGGAAGAAAGAGCGGAGGGCCGTGAGTGCGGCGGTTGGGACGGCTCCGTCGTCTGTGAGGAGGACCTTGATTGGCTCCGTGCCATACGGCGCATCCCCGCTGGTGTCACCTACCGCCTCGCCTCCGGTGAAGTCTCTCCTTCCCCCACATCTGGGGAATATGTAGTTTTTCTATCGCATTTCTAGCGGGGCTTCGGACTCCCCACTTCCGATTTCTTCTTTGATTTTGTTTCCACATACAAGTTGTAACCGCATCACCTCCCCGCAAACACCATTACTTCTTGGTCCTCCTTTGCTTCTGGCATCGAGGGGTACATTGGCCTCTAGCCAACCAAAGAACTTTGGATCAAGTTCTTTGGCCTGGGGAGGAATGTGATTCCGGATAAGGAGTGTACTCTAGAGAACAAGCAGCTAACCCAGTGCGGCGCCGCCTCCATCTCTCCCCGGAAACAGTCCGTGTTCCCCTGGGTTACGGGACTCGAATCTTGCAAGGGCTGGGCCCGGACTTTCTTTTATGTCTAGAACACCACCAAGGAGGACCTGATCCAGTTACTCCCCTTCAAACTTGGCCCTCCTGACACCTCATGTTGGGAGAGCATTCCGAAGAGGCACACGGCCCTGGCGAACCAAGTGGAGTGACGGATCAAGGAGCTTCTCAAGGAGAATCTCCGGGGGGAGGACATCATGATCACTTTCCTCCGCAGCTGGGTCTCCCCCCTCCAGAAGTGAGCCCACAAGATCTGCTATCTTAGTGGCCCTCTTGACCCTCACCGGACCTCTTCCTTCGAGCTGGATAACTCGGCGGTTTACCACCGGGTTAAGTCCATATTCAATGTGGAGATGGAATTCTCCAAGGATTAGGAGTGGGGACATGAGCCCTTCACCCGTGCCAACCCCCCTCCAAAGGTAAATTAACCTTTCTCTGTTTTTTGAATCTTCTTTGTATGTCGGTTTCCCTTTGTAACTTGGCAATTATTCTCTCAGAAATTCCTCCAGCAACCATTGGAGGATGGCGAGGTGCTGGCAAGCAAATGGTTGGAGGACCACACCGAGGAGGACGAGGTGGAGCCTTCTCCAAAGGCCTTCCTACCTACCCCGGACGTCGTTAGACGCAGCGCTGGTAAGGCCTCTTCTCTAAGGGAGTGGCCAAATGATGATGACTCGGACGTTGAGGTCCTTGAGGTACTTGATCCGGTTCTCATCCCTAACGCACACCTGGCTATGTCTGAATGTTTAGCTAACCCAGACGATCAGGTCCACGAGGTTCCTCCCCTTGCAACTAGTGGCCCGGCCCCGGCTCCGTCCTAGAAGCACGCAGCTACCTTGGCCGCAGCTTTAGAGGCGCCACCGCCCAAGAAGAGGCAAAAGAAGTCCGGGGTTAAACCCTCGGCCAAGCCTGCCACAAAGATCATGGTTCGGAGGGCGCCCTAGCCTCGGGCTCCTCCTACCGCGGATGAGTAAGTTCTCTGATAATGCTCCTTTGGATTTTCTCCTTCGTTTGCCTTTGTTTCTTACTGATTCTTCTTTTTGACTTGGTGCCTTTTCTTTCTCAGAGCTCCTAGGGACATCCCTCAGAGCGGCCCCGACATGAACTCCCCACTCCGGAGCAGCCCCTCTCCCCCCCGCAACAATGATTATTGCCTGCTCAGCCTATTCAAGAGGGCTCCGCGGCTGCGCCTGACCAGAGCCCACCTCGCCAAGAGGAGGGCAATGTCGGCGCGGGGGGGTAGTGGGCCGGATCAGGATACGGTGATGCCAGATCTCCCTTGTTCCTCAGCCTTAGTGCCAGATCCTGAGGTGCCAGCTTCATCAGTGCCGTCTGTCAGGGGGATGATCCCCAGGTACCCCAACCGGACAAGAAACCAAGCAGTCGGATCGCGTTCGGCTGGCCAAATGCAGCCGGACAAAGCAATAAAGGCCGGCTATCGCATGGTAGCCGGGTCAGAAAAAGTAGCCGGCTATGGCAATGTAGCCGGAACCAATCAGTGAGGCAGGACGACATGCGTATCAGTGCACGGTACGCCCTGTACGATGACAAGAACGGCAACTACCCGGCCATACCGAAGACTTTGCGGGCATGACGCGGGAATAGTGGCCCGATGCTGACGACGGGCTCGCACGGCGTCCACTGTGCCTACGACAACCATACCGCTCGTACTCTGATGTGACATACCATACCGGTTACTGTAGATGACCAGTCGGCTGGGACCTGCCTGTGGGGCCCACCAGTCGGATTGGTCAGTGAGACCGTTGCCTCTCTGCCTATATAAGGAGAGGCAAGGACTCTGTAGAAAGGGTGGGTCTCAGTGCATTTAAGACAGCAGCTAGAGAATACAGCTCGAGGAGCTCTTGTAGCTCGTATATCCCCCATAGTCAGATCCGACAGGAGTAGGAGCTTTACCTCACCACGAGGGCTCCGAACCTAGGTACTTCCTGCGTCCAGCTACGTTTGCTTGTATCCAATCCCGCCTGCGGACCCCGTCGATAGCTTCCCTACTAGTCCCCACACCTCTATCTAACCTCTTCAGGTACTGCCGTTCCCAATACAATGATAGTTGGCGCCCACCGTGGGGCAAGATGGCTTCGACCGGAGTCACGTTCCGCACGGGACCCCGCACTTCAGCCGGTGAGCGCGTGGCCTCTGGCCTGGTGCTCACGCTCGGCAAGTTCGATTGTGTCATTGACAACGCTTCCTGCTTTGCCGGAACCTCCTTCCCGGCAAACGACACCGTCCTGCTATTCGGCGACCTCCCTGTCTACGTCGTCACCGTTCCAGAGCATTTCCCTAGGGAAATCGTCTCTGTCGCGGAGCTGCCGCATCCGGGCGGTAGCGCCTTCATCGCATCCTGCGGCGTGGAGGTCATGATGGCCGGCACCAACTCTCACCCCCGCCAGCCGTGGGAGCGAGGCACAGACGAGGTGGGAACTTCTGCCCCTCCGCAGCCTCGGAACCCGGTGGAGGAGGCCATTGATTGGCTCCTCACGCCGGTTAACATCGGGGATAACCCGGAGGCGGCGGAGGCCAACTTTACCATGGAGAGACAGATCCTCCTCCAGGAGGCCATGGAGCTGGCGGCAGCCCGCAACCAAGTCGAGATCACCCGACGCGAGTACGACCGCGTGCACGGATTCACACCGGCTACCGTGGAGCCGAGCCGGCGCGGCCAGGTGCGGCGCCGGGGTGGCAAGCTAGGCGGTAGGATGGAAAAGGATGGGGAGCCGGATCCCGCACCCGCACTCATGAAGGGAAACAGGTAGGCTACACTAGCATAAAATCAAAAATTTCTACCGCGTCAACCAGGAATACTATTGTCATAGATCACGGGATTACCGCTAGACGCGTAGGTGCGGAACTCGATGAAGCACGTTGCGGCAGTGTAGATGTTCTATGTCTCCTCCTCGTTCTCGTCCCACGAGTAGCTCCCCTTTGCGCGGCTCGTCCAAGTGCTACAGATGCAGCACCTCCGAGGTATCCACACGTCCGGAGTGGAAGCCGTCACACGCCAGACTGCTAGGTCTGCGCGTGCAACACAGGCGGAAGAGGAGTGGCGGCTGGGTGGAATGCTCTACCCTATTCAGCTCGCCTCACCCTCTCTTATATAGGCATCCCTGGTGGGCTTCTACATTAGCAGCCCATTAACAGCCTAAGCCTGGTCTAATCCGGATCCAATCCTCATTAGGCTTCTAGCCCCTAAAGTGTGTGACCCTATAGGTTCATACACGTATAGACATGACGCGAGTACACTTACTCCGTCAATAGTTGGTAGCGGCCTCTAGCAAGACGTGCCAACTCCTAAACGCATATAAAGATCATTCGGACGAACCATCACAAGGTTGAGTACATGTCTTTCCCTTTGCCTCACGGTATTTGGTCTAGCTCCAAGCTGACCTCTCTTTCTCGATACTGTGATTCGGAATCCCTTTACTAGGTTAACTCTTAACCATATGTAGCACGGCCATGCATTTCTGGATCCGATCACTCGAGGGGCCTAGAGATATCTCTCTCAAGTAGAGAGGGGCAAATCCCATCTTGAATGACCGATGCCATGCAGCATGTATCAAGACAAACCCGAAAGCTACCTTTGTAACTACCTAGTTACAGAGTAGTGTTTGATAGCCCCAAAGTAGGTCGATCCACATCTCAAGTACATGCGACAATCTCAGGTCTAACGACAAAACGTACACGATGTGTAGAGAGAGCTGCAAGTTTTATTGCCAGTCTCATGTTGGGTCAGTCCAACCCCATGTTCATAACATGTGTACACATCATTGGTTTGACATCTCCATGTCTATGACTTGCGAAACATAGTCATCAACCAATCGATGTGCTAGTCTAATATTCACGTGTGTCCTCGCATGAACTCCGACTAGGGACAATTATTAGATAACCATACAAGTAAAGAGTTTCACAAACAATTCACATAATTGCCAATCAATACAAATTGCCTGGTATATGGATATTCAAGGAACATTATAATAACTCATGGATACACATGAAATACAATCATCTCTATGATTGCCTCTAGGGCATATTTCCTTCAGTCTCCCACTTGCACTAGAGTCAATCTAGACAATATCTAATACCTATTACTCTTGTGTGCGCTTCATGCGCAGGCTGCGGGAGTGGCTTAGTCAAGGGATCAGCAACATTTGAGTTCGTATGTATTTTGCATAACATGACACTACCATCATCAATGAACTCACGAATCAGATGGTAACGCATGCGAATATGTTTGTTCTTCTGGTGCTGTCTAGGTTCCTTGGCTTGTGCAATAGCACCATTGTTGTCACAATAAACGTCCAATGGATTGGACGAGCCCTAAACCACACCAAGAGCGATCAGGAAATTCCTAATCCAAACAGCTTCCTTTGCAGCCTCCGAGGCAGCAATATATTCAGCTTCTGTTGAAGAGGAGGCCTCTGTATCTTGCTTGGAACTTTTCCAGCTCATAGCCCCACCATTCAAGACAAACACATAACCTGATTGCGATTTCGAGTCATCTGAGTCGTTAAGGTAACTCGCATCTGTGTAACCCTTTACACTAAGTTCAACCTCACCTCCATAAACTAGGAACATATCCTTAGTCCTTCTCAAGTACTTAAGGATATTCTTTACCGCTGTCCAGTGAATCTCACCTAGATCAGCCTGGTACCTGCTCGTAACACTTAGAGCATAGGAAACGTCTGGGTGAGTACATGTCATTGCATACATGATGAATCCAATAGCCGAAGCATATGGAACCCTACTCATGCGTTCTCGCTCATCAGTGGTGGAAGGACACTGAGTCTTGCTGAGTTTAATGCCGTGAGACATGGGCAAGAACCCCTTCTTAGCCTCTTCCATGCTGAACCGTTTCAACACTTTGTCAATGTACATACTCTGGCTTAATCCAATTAGCCTCCTTGATCTATCTCTATAGATCTTGATACCTAGAATATATGCCGCTTCTCCCAAGTCCTTCATAGAAAAACTATTTTTCAATGAGGTCTTAACAGACTGGAGCATAGAAATGTGATTTCCAATCAGTAATATGTCATCCACATATAAGATTAGAAACACAAGTGATTTCCCATTTTATTTCTTATACACACAAGGTTCTTGTTCGTTTTTGGTGAAGCCAAACTCCTTTACAACTTCATCAAATCGAATGTTCCAACTCCGAGATGCTTGCTTCAGCCCATAAATAGACTTTTGAAGTTTGCATACCTTTCCAGCATTGTTTGGATCGACAAAACCTTCGGGCTGCATCATATACACGTCCTCAGAAAGGATTCCATTTAAGAAAGCCGTCTTGACATCCATCTGCCATATTTCATAATCGAAATGTGCAGCAATGGCTAGAATGATCCGTATAGATTTAAGCATCGCTACGGGCGATAAAGTCTCGTCGTAGTCAACTCCTTGAACTTGTCGAAAACCATTTGCAACAAGTCGAGCTTTATGGATGTGAACATTTCCATCCATATCAATCTTCTTCTTATAGATCCACTTGCACTCGATGGCTTTAAAACCATCAGGTAGGTCACCCAAGTTCCAAACTTGATTGTCTCTCATGGACTCTATCTCGGATCTCATGGCAATCAGCCATTTCTCAGAGTCTGGGTCCACCATCGCTTCTGCATAGGTCATAGGCTCATCATTCTCTAACAATAATAACTCTCGCGCTTCGCGGAGCCTCGCCGACCTTCGTGGCTGTGGTGCTTCTATTGCCACGGGTTCCTCAACTTGTTCTGCTACAATAGCATCACTCGTAGAAGCATCCCCGACTGGCTCATCTTGAACTTCTTCAAGTCGCACCGACCTTCCACTCGTTCCCTTTGTGAGAAACTCTTTCTCTTAAAAAACACCACTACGAGCGACAAACACTTTGCCCTCTTCTCGGTTGTAGAAGTAATACCCTAAGGTTTCCCTTGGGTATCCCACAAAAATGCACTTATCCGATTTGGGTGTTAGCTTGTCCGACTGAAGTCGCTTGACAAATGCATCACAACCCCAAATCTTTAGAAAAGACAAACTGGGATTCTTTCTAGTCCACATCTCATATGGTGTCTTAACTACGGATTTAGATGGTACCCTGTTTAGTGTGAAAGCTGTTGTTTCTAGCGCGTAACCCCAAAATGATAATGGTAAATCCGACTGGCTCATCATCGATCGAACCATGTCCAACAAAGTTCGATTACGCCGTTCAGAGACCCCGTTTCTTTGAGGCGTTCCGGGAGGCGTGAGCTGTGCAACAATTCCGCAACTCTTAAGATGATTGCTAAACTCGTGACTCAAATATTCACCTCCGCAATCAGATCGCAAGGCCTTTATTTTCTTGCCACGTTGATTCTCTACCTCATTTTGAAACTCTTTGAACTTTTCAAAAGTTTCAGACTTATGCTTCATCAAGTAGACATATCTACTGAAATCATCAGTGAAAGTAATGAAGTAGTGATATCCTCCTCTGGCTGTCATGCTCATTGGTCCAATACATCAGTATGTATGAGTTCCAACAAGTCTGTCGCTCTCTTGGGAAACCCCGTAAAAGGCGTCTTGGTCATCTTTCCAAGTAAACAAGCTTGACATGTCTCGTATGATTCAAAATCAAATGAAGTTAGAAGGCCATCACCATGGAGCTTCTTCATGCGCTTTTCACTTATATGCCCCAAACGACAATGCCATAAATAGGTAGGACTCAAATCATTTGGCCAAAGCCTTTTAGCACTAACATTGTAAACACATGCATTATCAAGATTTAAAATAAATAACCCATTCACAATGGGAGCATCAGCCACAAACATAGCATTCTTAGAGATTACACAACCATTGTTTGTACTCGCGAATGAATAACCATCCGTCATCAAACATGAAGGTGATAAAATGTTTCGACCCATACTAGGAATGTAATAACAATTATTCAACTCCATGATAAATCCTGACGGAAGGTGAAGTTGCATGACGCCGACGAACAATGCAGCAACCCTTGCTTTATTTCCGACGTGAAAATCCACTTCGCCTTTCTGCACTTCTCTAGTCCTTATTAGCCCCTGCATCAAATTGCAAATATGAGCAACCGATCCGGTATCAAATACCCAAGAGTTAACATAAGAATCTACGAGAAAAATGTCCACAACATTTACAATAAGCGTACCTGAGTGGGAAGTACTCTTACTTCCACTTCTTCAAAGAAGCCTGGTACTTGCTGCAGTTTCTCTTCCAGTGGCCATATTCGTGACAAAAGAAACACTCAGTGTCTCCTGCAGGACCAGCCTTTTGCTTGGGTGCAGGGTTTGGCTTAGGGATCGTATCCTTAGCCTTGCCCTTCTTCTTCTGCAAAGAAGTGCCCTTTTTCTTGAAGCTAGGCTTGTTCTGCACAGCCATCACATGGCTATGCCCTGCACACTTCTTAATGTCACATTCTGCTATTTTCAGCATCCCACATAATTCATTAAGGCCCCTGTCCACCCCATGCATATGGTAGTTCAAAATGAAATGCCCATAGCTAGATGGAAGAGATGCCAAAATGAAATCAGTGGCCAACTCTTGGCCTAATGGAAAACCAAGCTTTTCCAAAGTCTGACTGTAACCAACCATTTTGATCACATGGGGGCCTATGGCTGCTCCCTCTGCCTGCTTGCATTCCACAAAGGACTTAGCAACATTGTACCTCTCAGTCCTAGCCTGAGTCTAGAACATGTCCTTAAGCGCAACGATCATATCGTACGCTTCCTGATCCTCAAACTGCTTTTGAAGATCAGGTTCCATGCATGCAAGCATAAGACAACTAACCTCAAGAGATTCATCACATGCTTTCTTGTAGGCATTCTTAAGGGTAGCAGTTGCATTATCAGCAGGTTCATCCGGGATTGGGGTATCCAGAACAGTTTCCTTTTTCTCAGCCCTGAGAACAATTCTCAGGTTACGGACCCAGTCCGAATAGTTTGTTCCATTTAGTTTATCCTTTTCAAGAATCGAACGCAAAGCAAAAGGTGATGAATTGTTCGGTTCCATTGATCTACAACAAAAAAATATGCAAAATACTAAGCCATGTAACCATGAAAGAGTAAAACATATTAAACAATTTAATAGCATATACTCCCACTTAAATCAACATCCCTCTATTGATACTAAGTGATTCAAGATCCACAATTAACAAGTCGACTAGTGAGCTTTAGCATCACTGCTAGAAGACAAGGTAAATCGGTAAGCAACCTTTGCTAATCATATCACATATGACTCTTGTTGTTGGGTGACATCTCTATGTCAAAACTAGGTGCCCAACCTTTATGCCCCAAGGTCCTTAACTATTAAGATGACCTTGTTAAGCTCACCAACCCTTATGCGTGTAGGTATCCGATACAAACCCATCCAGCCAAGGAAAACCGTGACACCCTAATTTCATAGACCCACCAACGATTGTACATGGCATAGGATGGTGCAAGGTTTGGTTGGGAGGGCATGGTTTAACTTAAACTTTGTGAGGGATCGTTCTACTTCTATCATCTAAGCATGCACAGTAGTAAAATGTATAAGAATAGCATTCACATAGATGTGATACAGTATGGCCCATTTTCTCATGGTGATCTCCATCGCCATAGAACCTGTCCACCATGATGATCTCCATCTTCATGCTCTATGCGAGCCATCCTCCAAGTGATGAGTTCTCCGAGAACTAATACAAGCTATTACTCCTAACAGCTAGTAATCAAAATTACATGGTATTGGGATCATCACAAGTTGGCATGCAGGCCATTACAATAATTGACAACACATATGGCTCCAGCCGTGTTGCCCTACTCACGACACGCAGGTCATGAAAAATACATACATGCATCACATACATTTTTGGGCCATACTGATCACATAAATCCTGCAAAAACAAGTTGTGCATAGAATCGCATTCTACCGGATCATGTGAAATCGTAGCACCTATGAACCTTAACGAGATACAAAAGGGGGCTACGACTAAGGAGGGTCTAGGGGGGTTCAAAAGGATTTCCTTTAAGGATTTTGATCGGCAAATCAAATTTACCATAAACCAACCATAGTTCCGATTCGACCAAACTCCTTTGATCACGGTACATCGATTCAGATCTAATTCCCGATTCAATCAATCATATTGATCTTCGCGTGATTCAAAAGGATTTATGTGTCACTGTATACCCCGATGGCGGAAACTGACCGGTAGGGGTAAGTCGTTCAACGACCTTCGAATCACGATCACGGAAAGTAAGATCATAGATCAATCCAGAAACACCGCCATACAAACGATCACATCATTCATATCAATCTACATATCACCATATGCAAACTTCCTGAACCTATGACTGAATAGCATCGGCTCTGATACCACTAAAGAGAAACGGGTAGGCTACACTAGCGTAAAATCAAAAATTTCTACCGTGTCAACCAGGAATACTATTGTCATAGATCACGGGATTACCGCTAGACGCACAGGTGCGGAACTCAATGAAGCACGTTGCGGCAGTGTAGATGTTCTACGTCTCCTCCTCGTCCTCGTCCCACGAGCAGCTCCCCTATACGCGGCTCGTCCAAGTGCTACAGATGCAGCACCTCCGAGCTATCCACACGTCTGGAGTGGAAGCCGTCACACGCCAGACTGCTAGGTCTGCGCGTGCAACACAGGCGGAAGAGGAGTGGCGGCTAGGTGAAATGCTCTACCCTATTCAGCTCGCCTCACCCTCTCTTATATAGGCATCCCTAGTGGGCTTCTACATTAGCAGCCCATTAGCAGCCTAAGCCTGGTCTAATTCGGATCCAATACTCATTAGGCTTCCAGCCCCTAAAGTGTGTGACCCTATAGGTTCATACACGTATAGACATGACGCAAGTACACTTACTCCGTCAATAGTTGGTAGCAGCCTCTAGCAAGACGTGCCAACTCCTAAACGCATATATAGATCATTCGGACAAACCATCACAAGGTTGAGTACATGTCTTTCCCTTTGCCTCACGGTATTTGGTCTAGCTCCAAGCTGACCTCTCTTTCTCGATACTGTGATTCGGAATCCCTTTACTAGGTTAACTCTTAACCATATGTATCACGGCCATGCATTTCTGGATCCAATCACTCGAGGGCCCAGAGATATCTCTGTCAAGTAGAGAGGGGCAAATCCCATCTTGAATGACCGATGGCTTGCAGCATGTATCAGGACAAACCTGAAAGCTACCTTTATAACTACCCAGTTACGGAGTAGTGTTTGATAGCCCCAAAGTAGGTCGATCCACATCTCAAGTACATGCGACAATCTCAGGTCTAAGGACAAAACGTACACGATGTGTAGAGAGAGCTACAAGTTTTATTGCCAGTCTCATGTTGGGTCAGTCCAGCCCCATGTTCATAACATGTGTCCACATCATTGGTTTGACATCTCCATGTCTATGACTTGCGAAACATAGTCATCAACCAATCGATGTGCTAGTCTAATATTCACGTGTGTCCTCGCATGAACTCCGACTAGGGACAATTATTAGATAACCATACAAGTAAAGAGTTTCAAAAACAATTCACATAATTGCCAATCAATACAAGTTGCCTGGTATATGGATATTCAAGGAACATTATAATAACTCATGGATACACATGAAATACAATCATCTCTATGATTGCCTCTAGGGCATATTTCCTTCACCTCATCCGGTCCATGTACAGCACGCCCATCAAGAACCTGCGCGCGGCGCGAGCCGCGGCAGAGGAACTGCCCAACTTGGAGGGCGAGGAGCGAGCCCGCCAGCACGCTCGCGTGCAGGAGCTCCTCCGCATCGTGGACGAGCAGGCTGATGCCAACCGGCAGATGTAGGAGGACCCCAGCTACTCCAGAGGGAGCAAGCTGCCTGCCAACAGTAGGGGCGTGCCGCGCGACACCCATTAGGCGTCCTCCCCTCAGTCGGCTAAGGCCCGCAGCCGGCGCCGTAGCTCTGGCAACAGGGGCCAGCCGCGCCAGGAGCAGACGGTGAACAGCAACCCGCCGCCTCCCCCTCCACCAACCGGAGTGCCTAGACCCGCCGGTTCCCGTCTCTCGGGCCGGGTGGGAGCGCCTAACCCGGATTGTCCGGATGCCCGTGACCGCATCGAGCTCCTCGTTCAAGCGCGCGTCACGGAGGAGGAATATTCTACCGGTCCAGTTTGTTTCAGACCCCGCATCTGGAATGAGCCGTTTTTGGATAAGTTCTCCCTGCCTAGGGACACCCCCAAGTATGACAGCAGCATGAAGCCAGAAGATTGGCTGACCGACTACGCTACGGTAGTCGGCATCGCCCATGGGAACAAGTGTACAGCCGTGCGCTACGTCCCCCTCATGCTAATCGGGTCGGCAAGGACGTGGCTCAACAGCCTCGCGGCCAATAGCATCAATGCCTGGCCAGACTTCAAGAAGGTGTTCGTCCGCAACTTCAACGGCACGTACAAGCGCCTAGGGCGCCCACGCGACCTGGCCTTGTGCGTCCAGGGTGACCGCGAGAACGACCGTGAGTACCTCGCCAAGTGGACGGAGCTGCGCAACACCTCTGAGGGCATCCTGGAGAGCCAGGCCATCAGTTTCTTCATCGACGGTTACCGAGAAGGCACCATGCTTCGCCACCGGCTACTGTGTGACGAGCCGAAAACCATAGCGGAGCTCATGACGGTTGCGGACCAGTACGCCACGGCGGATGCCGCCATGAAGAAGCCTCTCCGAGTAAATGCGGTCGGGCGTCCGACTCCTATGGAGCCGGCTCGTGATCGCCCGAGAAATCCGGCTGGCGAAGCTGGATCCTCCAGACGCCACGGAAACGACAACCGGTTCCATGGGGACCGCCAGGCCGGACAATAGAAGCCCCGCTACCACGCATGGCAGGTCAATGCCATGGAGGGTGCGCCCGACGCGCCGGCTAATGAGGCAAGGAGGCAGAAGCCACGGCTCACCTTCGACCAGATGTTTGATGGCCCGTGCAAGTGGCATAGCGGTCCCTTCAAACCGGCTACGCATACCACCCGGAATTGCAGCTGGACCCGCCAGCTGAAAGACCAGGGTAACCAGCCTCCTCTCCCCCCTCCTCCTCCCGGCGGACCTCCCCCACCGGCTAGGAGAGCCGGCAACGATGGTAACATCGGCAATAGAGGCAACAACAACAACGGTTACCCCCAGCCGCACGCCGCCTACCACATCTTCGAGACGGAGCAGGACGACAAGCACAGCCGCAGGCGACACTCCAAGGAGGTCAATGCCGTCATATCTCCGGTCCCCCAGTACCTGAACTGGTCGGAAACCCCCATCACCTGGAGCCCTGCAGACCAGCCGGAGCATCTGCCGGCTCCCGGGAGCTATGCCATGGTGCTCGACCCTCTCATCGTCTCCAACGCGCATACCTGCCAATTCTCGCGCATCCTCATCGACGGAGGCAGTAGCCTCAACCTCCTCTACCAGTCCTCGCTGGAGAAGCTGGGCATTCGTGAAAGCGACCTGCGCCCGACTACCACGACCTTCCACGGCGTACTGTCGGGGCCAGCCTGTGCCCCGCTGGGGAAAATCCAGCTGGACGTCATCTTCGGGACCGAGGAGAACTTCCGCCGCGAACCAATATGGTTCGAGGTGGTAAACCTGACGAGCTCCTACCATTCTCTCCTCGGGTGCCATGCCCTTGCCAAGTTCATGGCCGTCCCCCACTACGTGTACCTCAAGACAAAGATGCCGGGACCCCACGGCGTGATCACCATCGCCGGCTGCTTCACGCGGTCGATGGAGTGCGCCTCGGCCAGTTCCAAACTGGCAGAGGCCCTCATCATAGCTGAAGAGAAGCGCATGATCATTTGCAATGTGGCCATGGCCTAGCGGGACATACCGGCTAGCAGCAAACCGGCTGGAGAAGGAGCTTTCTAGCCGGCAAAGGAGACGAAGAGGATCCTGCTCGACCCCTCCAACCTGACTAAGTTCGTCACCATTGGTGCCGGCTTGGACAACAAATAGGAAGGCGCGCTCGTCGACTTCCTCCGTGAGAATCGGGACATCTTCGCATGGTCTCCCAAGGACATGCCGGGTGTGCCGAGGGAGTTCGCCGAGCACTCACTTCATGTGCGGCCGGATGCTAAGCCGGTCAAGCAACCTCTGCGTCGGTTCGCGGAGGAGAAGAGAAAGATAATCGGTGACGAGATCACCCGGCTCCTTGTAGCCGGGTTCATCATGGAAGTGTACCACCCAGACTGGTTGGCGAACCCAGTCTTGGTGCTAAAGAAGAACAATACCTGGTGCATGTGTATCGACTACACCAGCCTGAACAAGGTGTGCCCGAAAGACCCCTTCGCCTTGCCCCGTATCGATCAAGTTACCGATTCCACTGCCGGCTGTGATTTGTTGTCTTTTCTAGATTGCTATTCCGGGTACAATTAGATCCGGCTAAACCTGGTTGATCAGATTAAGACATCATTCATCACCCCTACGGGGCTTTCTACTACGTAACCATGCCTTTCGGCCTAAAGAATGCAGGCGCTACCTATCAGCGATGCATGCAGAAGTGCTTGCACTAGTAGATAGGCTGAAACGTGCACGCTTATGTGGACGACGTGGTCATCAAGACCAAGGAAAAGCGCACCCTCCTCGAGGATCTAGGAGAGACATTTGGGAACATCCGCCAATACCGTATGAAGCTGAACCCAGAGAAGTGCGTCTTCGGAGTGCCATCCGGTCAGCTCCTCGGCTTCCTCGTATCACAACGAGGCATCAAGGCAAATCCGGAGAAGATCGCGGCCATCGAGAGGATGCAGGCGCCCAGGAGCCTGCTTGGAGTCCAAAAGTTCACCGGATGCTTGGCTTTCCTCAGCCGTTTCGTCAGCCGGCTGGGGGAGAAGGCACTCCCGCTGTACCAGCTGATGAAGAAGACGGACAAGTTCTCCTGGACTTCGCAAGCCGACACTGCATTTCATGACCTCAAGCGCATGCTATCCACAACACTGGTTCTAGCCACGCCGGCTAGCAAGGAGTCGATGTTGCTCTATATAGCAGCCATCAGCCGGGTCGATAGCGTCATCCTGGTGGTGGAGCATCGAGAGGAAGGCAAGGCTCAGCCAGTTCAGAGACCCGTCTACTACCTCAGCGAGGTTCTCTCCCTGTCCAAGCAGAACTACCCCCACTACCAGAAGATGTGCTATGGCGTGTACCTGGCATGCAAGAAGCTCAAGCACTACTTCTAGGAGCATCCGATTAAGGTCGTGTGCACCGCACCCCTCTTAGAGATCATCGGCAACAAGGACGCCACCGGCCGAGTCGCCAAGTGGGCCATCGAGCTAGACGCCTACTCCATCCAATACGAGCCCCAGCTCACGATCAAGTCGCAGGCATTGGCGAACTTCCTTGTCGACTGGGCTGAGACCCAGTATCTCCCACCGGTTCCGGATTCGGACCACTGGAAGATGCACTTCGACGGGTCGAAGATGCTCGGGGGCTTGGGAGCCGGCATCGTGCTCGCCTCGCCCAAGGGAGATTGGCTAGAGTACGTGCTACAGATCCACTTCAAGGCCTCCAACAACATAGCCGAATACGAGGCACTGGCGCACGGACTCCGGCTAGCCAAGGAGATCGGTGTCAACCGGATCCTGTGCTTCGGCGACTCGGATCTGGTGGTGCAGCAAGTGTCTAGGGAATGGGACGCTAGAGATGCAAACATGGCCCTCTACCGGTTCCACATCCAGAAGCTCAGCGCCTCCTTCGACGGATGCAAATTCCATCATGTCCCCCATGCCAACAACGAGGCAGCCGATTCGCTCGCCCAAATCGGATCCACTAGGCAGGCGATCCCACCAGGTGTTTCCTTGGAGCACCTACGCAAGCCCTCCATCAACCCGTCACCGGAATCGGACTCCATCATCTGGGCAGGGAGCGCTCCGGCTGACGGAGCGGCAGAAGTGGAGCCAGCAGAGCCACCAAAGAAGAAGACCCGCACCAACTCCGGCAAGGCAGTGCCCTCCGGCTCGCAAGACCCGGGGGCTGCCGGTTCGTCAAGCAGCTCGGGGGCTGCCGTTCCAGGTACGCCACCCAGACCACCCCCCGACACCCGTCAACCGGAGGGCGGCAGCGTCCTCATCATTCGGGAAGTGCCATCCTGGGCACAACCCTTCATGAACTACATCGCCAATGGAGAACTTCCGGATGACAAGGTGGAGGCCAGGCAAATCCGGCGCCGCGCGCACACGTACACCATCATCAACAGCGAACTGTACAAGGCGCAGCGTATCCGACATTTTCCAAAGATGCGTCGATGTAGACACGGGCTACCGGCTACTCAAGGACATCCACCAGGGCGAGTGCGGGCATCACGCTTCGTCAAGGGCGATAGTCGCCAAGGCATTTCACCATGGTTTCTCTTGGCCCACCGCCCTCGAGGACGCTGAGCAGCTGGTCCGTGCGTGCAATGGGTGCCAACGCTTCGGGCAGCTCAGGCACATGCCAACTTCGGTACTCAAGACCATACCGATCACCTGGCCCTTTGCAGTTTGGGGCCTCGACATGGTCGGTCCCTTCAAGCGAGCACGCGCGGGCATGACCCACCTGCTGGTGGCGGTGGACATGTTCACGAAGTGGATCGAGGCCAAGCCTATCCGGAAGCTGGATGGGGCGACGGTCATTACCTTCTTCACCGACATCATCAACCGCTTCGGCTACCCCAACAAAATCATCAGCGACAACGGCATGAACTTCGTCAAGGGGGCCTTCGCCCGGTTCTGCAGCAACAAGGGCATCCGGCTGGACCTTGCCTCCGTCGTGCACCCGCAGTCCAACGGGCAAGTCGAAAGAGCAAATGGCTTGGTGCTAGCCGGTATCAAGCCGCGTCGCATTGAGCCATTGGAGCGGTCACCCGGATGTTGGATCGAGGCACTTTCGGCTGTGCTGTGGAGCCTCCGCACCACACCGAATAGATCAACCGGCTACACCCCGTTCTTCCTGGTCTATGGATCAGAAGCCGTCCTCTCCGCGGACATCGAATTCGACTCACCGTGCAAGCTCCTATATGAACAAAAGGCCAACCAGGAGGCGCGGGAGGACGGAGTGGACCTCCTGGAGGAGGCCCATGAGCTGGCTCTGTCCAGGTCAGCCCTGTACCAGCAGCGACTACATCACTACCATTCAAGCCGGATCCGCCCAGTCGCATTCTGCGAGGGCGACCTGGTCCTCCAGCTGGTGCAAGACACGAAGGGCATGCACAAGTTATCGCCACCCTGGGAGGGCCCCTTCATCATCAGCCGGGCACTGCCCAACGACTCCTACTACCTCATCGACGTGCAGCAGCCACGCAAGAACAAGATGGACAAACCATACGAGCAAACCGAGCGTCCCTGGAACGCGGCCCTGCTGCGCCCGTTTTACACCTAGTCGCCAGACAGTGTATGTATCCCGCACACCCTATGAATGAAAATGCGGACCCCTACGAGACTCTCAGGGGCTCCTTGCTAGAAATGTGTATACATCTGGTTTCTGGTTCTGATTTTCCGGCTCCGGCAACCCCTACCCGGGGGCCCGCCGGCTGGCCCGGCCTGCTAAGTCAACAAACCGACTGAGTAGTGTGCGATGATGTCAGAGGCCCACTCTTTGTCTCAGCTACAGACCGCAACCCGGCTGTCCGGCTAGCAAGAGAAAAAGCCCGAGGCATCCCACACGAAAAACAGGGAGGAGACGCGATAGACCGGGCGTCCCGACCTTGCAACTAGCTTAAGCCAATCCGGTTACTAAGCCGTTAGTACCATGTGCGATGCACTGTTAGCTCCCTTCGATTCCGGCCGTAGACTGCAACCTGGCTGCCCGGCAAGGACGTAGCGAAAACAGCAGAGCACACGGGAAAGTGACCAAGTGTCTAGAGAGGCGCAAGCTAGTTTTCGAAAAAACAAGTCGTTTTCTGGCTACAATTTGGCAGACTAACCTATTAACCTGTGAGAGTATATGTGTATGTGTATGTATATTCTTGTCCGACCACCTTGAGTCAGAATTCAGGAAGGAAAGGAGAGAAAGATTCGAAGTCCTTGCCTTCATCAAGCGCTCCGAATCTCGGGGGCTACACCCACTGGGTGCGCTCGCGCGCCCCCAGTGGAATCATGTAGTTCCTGACTGGCTAAAGGTGTTTAGCCAACTGTTCGGAGCCTAGGTGAGGGCAAGGGCAGGTGCAAGAAAAAGCAAGAAAGATTCGAAGCACCTGGCTACGCCAGCTATTCCAAATCTCGGGGGCTACACCCAGTGGGTGCGCTCGCACGCCCCCACTGGAATGGTAGTTCCCCTGGCTGAAGGTGTTAAGCCAGCGAAGGAAACCGACTAGGACGAGTCTAGTCAAATAAATAAAGAAGATTTGGGAAAAGAGGGAAGATTCGAAGCACCTGGCTACGCCAGCTACTACGAATCTCGGGGGCTACACCCAGTGGATGCACTAGCGCGCCCCCACTAGAGGTGTAGTTCCTCCAGACAAAGGTGTGTAGCCAGAGGAAGCAAGCCGGATGAGGTCAACCGGCGAAATATTGAAGGAAAATTCAAAACGCACAAGTTAAAAGAAACTCAAGCAAGTTCGATATAAAGAAACATAAAGGAGGCGAAGCTCCCATAAGTTTACCCGGCATCAGAAGCAGCCGGTACAAACGAACAAGTTGCAAGCATAATTAAAAGGAAGACAAATACACCCGGCATCCCGGGGCAGTGACTAAGCAGCAGGACCCTTGCTGTGAGGAAGATCTTGTCCAGCAGAAGCTTCGGGCGGAGGAGGCGGCGCGGAGCTCGATCCGGTTCGGGCACCAGCGGGCGGCGGCATCGAGCCCTCCGCATCAAGAGTACCGACGGACTCCGAGTCGGTGAGCACCTTGTCGGGATCCACGTAGTCGGCGATCTTGATGGCGGATCCGCGGAGCTCCGGATGGGCTTGGCGAATGGCGGCAAGATCAGCGCCGACACGGAAGCCTCCGTCGATCTTCTCGACACGGGCGTCCTTGTACTAGGAGAGCATGAGGGCCAGAGCCATCTCCGCTCCGGCTCATGCCGCCAAGTCCCGCAGCCGGTCCACCGTAGCCGGCACCTCTCCCACCTTCGCTGCCAGCTACGCCATAGTCTCCGGAACCGGAGCCTCCAACCACAAGAAGGACGACGAGCTCTTGAGCCGTCGGCTGCGCTCCCAGCCAATTCTCCTATAGCTAGTTGTAGGCCAGTAGGTCTATGCCGGGATAAAACGCTATCAGAAAAAAGGGTCAGATCCGGCTAGCGGATCCGGAAAGAAAAGAAGACAGAAAAGGGGAACTTACCCTTAGCCGTGTGGCCGACCTCCATCAGCTCCTCCACTAGAGCCTTCTCCTTCGTCGCTAGCCGTTTGATCTCCTTCTCTTGGTCCTTGTTCTGGGCCTCGAGAAGGTTGAAGGCTTCGGTCCGGCTGGCGAGCGAGGCGTCGCGCTCCTTGATGGTGGACTCCAAGCCGTCTACCCTCGCATGCCAATCTTTATTCTATAGCCGCAGATTGGAGTTGGACTTGCTCAGCCGGTCGTTCGCTTTCTTCAAGCGATCGATCTCGCGCTGAGCGCACACGAGGATGGCTGCGACAAAACCGGCTATCAGTAAAAAAAAGAGAGCAAGGCAGATGAGGCGAACTTACTCTGGGAGGTCCCATTGGCAGCAGCAAGCTTCTGCTCCAGGGTTCGGTTCCCGTCGGCTGTGGCCTCCAGCAGCCGGATCTCCTTCACCGCCAGCTCGAATGTGGCAGCGAGGTCCATCAGTGAGGCGACGGAGGAGGCGTCTTCATCCACGGCATTGACGGCCAATGTAACACCCTCAAATCGTCCCTATGCAAGTTTTAGCGATTCCCGCCAAACCTGCATAGAAATGATTCAAGGACGCCCACCAGGCACTTGCGTGCAGGTGGAAAACGAAGTAATATCATTACACAATAGTCCACGATGGAACCCACAGAATAGATATATATATATACAACAACGACTCACCGAGTCAAGAATACAGATATACAGTACAAAGATCCAAATCACCTTGAAAACGATACAACATCCGAGTACGGATAAGATGAAAATGAGGCTAAGAGCCCTGAACAATAACCAATGGCATCCATAACCCTGCCCAGGCCAAGCCAGAAGGGTAACCCTGCTAACGACGTCGATCTCAAACCTGCTAAACAAAAGGGGTGCCGAGAAAGGGCAAAGGGAAAAGAGGAGCGTCAGTACTGAGGCCAGTATACGGCGAGGCTAGAATTCAGCGACTCTCACCTACATAGGTATGGTGGACTGAAGCGGTAGCGCAGCATGCACTAAACAATCTATAGAGACTCGATTCAACTATCGGCTATTAGAGAGGGATAAGAAAGACCTATTCGAAACCACCTGATACTAACACCAATCATACCCATCCTAGCATTTCCCCCTCGAGACCAAACGAGGAAGTCAAACCGAGGAACTCACACAGTTTGCAGTTTTATTCGTTCCATTATAGTTGAAGCACTTACTAGTCAGATATAGATAGCATAAGTCATCTTGATAGCATAAGTAGTGGGCAGTTTTAGTTAACCATTTGGTTGTAGTTGTAGTACTTACTAGTCAGATACTATTAGCATGTGACATCCCAGACCCAGCAATTGTTGGCACTTTTATTTCATTCCATTGGAGTTGCGATACTTACTAGGCAGCTATAACATGACACGATACACCCCAGCTCCACCAGTTGTTGGCACTTTTATTACCCATTCCATTATAGTGAAGCTGATTACTAGTCACATATTTATAGCACTACTTTAGTTATGCTTGTCTATGATCGAGATACTATGCTCCAAGTCGTCCATAACCGTGGACACGGCTTTCAGAAAGGTTTACCCTGCAGGGGTGCACAAATAGCAACACACGCACGATCAACCTCGGAAAAACCAAATCAAAACCCAACGAGGCTTTGTAACTACCTCGGTGAATTACGCTCTTAGTAGCATGCCTGGATGAGCGAAACTGGTTAAAATAGTAAGGTGGGGCCCGGGGCCACTCACGGTAGACCTTTCGGCCGTCCTAACCACTTTCAGAACATCAGGACAAGAACGAGCGACGTAATCGGCAGGCGAAGGGATCAACTACATACATAAGTGAGTATGTATGCAAGCCACATACAACAGTCCTCAGAGCCATTCCATCTACAAGAAATAGAAATATTGCAACGCCATACGGCAAGATTCAAATATCCTAGATAGAGATAATATTTTAGGATAGCTCCTCATACAACAAACATCAGAGTATCAGGCGGAAGCGGAAACAAGATCCGAGTACGGATAAGAAGCAAATCGGCATAAGATGCCACATAAATAAACACATCCCGCCCACAGATCTCACAGATCCCCATTCCCGGAATCTCTACACCGAGTGATCGTTGCCAACATCATCTGTCTCCTCCACCCAGTATCCATCTTGCGAATACACCTGTTCATCTGAATCAAACAATATATCATGTGAGACCCGAGGGGTACTCAGCAAGTCTTTATGCCACTAAAGGGGACACAACCTGGGGTGACGCAATTGCAGCAAAAGATAATAGCTAACAATTCTATAGATACTCGCTAACCATCCGCCTAACCAATGATAGACGGATGTCCGTGAATTAAGAACAACAGTTATAACAGTATAATTAACTGATCCATCCTCCTCCTCGCTTACCAACGAGGAAGCGGACGAACAACCCCCACCAGCCGTTGGCAGTTTTATTAACCATTCCATGAGTATTGCACTATTTACTAGTCAAGTACTTAGTCAAATTAAAAGCGGTACTTTAGTTATACTTGTCTATGATCGAGAAACTGTGCTCCAAGTCGTCCATAACCGCGGACACGGCTTTCAAAAAGATTTACCCTGCAGGGGTGCACGAATAGCAACACACACTCGATCAACCTCGGAAAAACCAACTCAAAACCCAATGAGGCATTCACGACAAAGCAATCACAGGATTCACAAATATTTCAGGGGGCCACCCCATTAAGCTACCCGCGATGAAGCTAGCTGACTCCGAGACGGACTCAAGGTTTCTGTGGACGGCGGTAAACGACTGGGAACCCGAAAATGTGACTGGGCTTGTCGATACAGCGAAAACGTGTCACGATCCAAAACAGTACAGGTGCTCCTCGCACAATCTTAAATAAAGCAGTAACATGGCATAAATACAGGATAGTAATAAAGCCCCAAACTAAGTGTGGCCCCAAGAAATAAGAATGAATCAAGCTCTGGCTCAGGGGGGTCCATAAGGCCTCCCGGATGTGGATAGTGCGAATAGTCAAGGAACAGGAATCAAGTACTCGGGGTCCTACGGGACACAAGTGAGCATGAAAAACCAAATAGCAGATATTGCTCACCGGTGCCTCTTTCATTAGTTATCCCATTACTACTCAGGTTGTGTTGTTTAGGTACCTCATTATTCATTAGACACTCACATACCCTACACATGCTTTTCTACGACTCGCATGGCTCAAACAACTCCTGTGCTAATGGCTCATGGGATGGAGGAACAAGCTTTGGTGGGGTTTAAAAGTAAAGGCTATGCAGTACTTGGGATTCAATTTAATGCAATCACGACTCAATGATGCAAGAATAAGATAGAGGCAATAGGTACTATATGTATGCAAGCATGTGGTAGTGCTTGCCTGGCAGCTCAGTTGAAGCGAGAGATGGATCTGGGTAGTACTCCTGTGATTCCTGGTAATTCTCCTGCTGGGCGTCTATTCGAAGAAGAACCAAACAAACAAGGGTCAACATAAATAAAGTGCACAAGCATATGAATTAAAATGCGACAAGCAAACAAGCATGCCATGATGAATGATGCACAATTTACATGGCATTAAAGTAGCATGGCAAGGGTGAGGTGTGGTGCAAGAATAAAGCATTTTATTAATTATTTAGCCAAGTTTTATTGTCATAAACAGTTCTGATTTTTAAATATGGCATGATGCATGCTTCAATTCAGAACAAGGAATGCATAGCTAGGACGGGCTCGTCGCGCTGATCGATTTAGACATATTATTTGTCAAATTTGGAGTTGTAGAATTAAAGTTATTAATTTATTAAGAAAAGGGCGTTTATTTGTAATTTTAATCATCTCGAAATTTTAAAGTGCTCAAATAATATTTTGAATGGCATATTTGAATTCCTAACATTTTTCTGATTCAAAAACATATATTATTTGTATTATTTGGATTTATAATTTGAAAGTTGTTTAAAATCTGGTTTGAATTTGAATTTAAACAATTACTGAAATCATTTTTATTTAAACAGAAATTCGCCAGAACTTTTTACACTCACAGGATTCTAGCCCAAGACACTGACGGATGGGGCCGGCGCTAACTGGGCCCAACGGTCAACGTTGCGTAGACGCAGGCTTTTCTCACCACGGCGCTACCTAGCCGCTGCGATAGACAGGTGGGCCAGCGGCTACAGGCCCACGTGACAGCGGCCGAGCACGCAGGGGCTGACAGGTGGGGAGCGTACCGGACCGCGGGTTAAGGCTATGAAACTATGGGTGCGTTTTTGTAAAATTCCCATAGACACGGACAGGTGGGGGCTCGAGGAGCGCGGGTTGAGCGGGAGATAAAAAGAGGGGGCTATTCGTAAATCGACCACGGGCCCGTACTGTGGATCTTCTCCACGGTCTGGTGGCCAGATCCGCGCGCGGCCGTGGCGGGGCGGGTATCGAACCGGGGACCTGGGGCTCGCGCTGAGGGGCGGTGGCCACTGCGGTAGGCAGGGATTGCTGACAGGTCGGGGGAGGGCGGCTAGATGAGTGGTTTGCGTCGCGGAGGCGTGCAGACGCCCATGCTCGGCGACGTACCGAGAGTGCCCGACGGAACGCACCGCGCGACCAAGCAACAGCGACGACGGCGAGGATGTCTAGGAGGGAGTTTGGCTTACCGCGAAGCTGCTGGCGGTGGTGGTCCGAGCAGAGGAGCGGTCGATCGTCGACGTAGCAGGCGGTCGGCCGGAATTAGGGTTTCGGCGGTGTCGTGGTACTGTGGCAGAAGCGGGGCTCCTCCTCCTTGCTAGCGTGTACGGGGCGAAGCAGAGGAACCTCCTCGGCCTCCTCGACCACCTCCACGTCACCCACGCCGGTTGGATCGAGGAAGTGGCGGTGGTACTGGCGGTGACCGGCGAGAGGAGCTGGCGTCGGTGAAGAAGAAGGAGGGGAGAGGGCAGGGTCCTGGGGTGGATCTGGCGATGCCAGGGCGCGTGAGGCGATGGAGTAGATAGCGAGGGGCTAGGGTGACGTGCGGGAGTGGGTAGAGATAAAGGTGGCCTCGGCCACCTTTGCTCCTCCTTCTCACGTGCTTGCCGCGGGCAGCCAGGGCAGGCGCAGGTAGGGCTGCCAGGTGGGGACGGCGTGGCTATGGGGCTGGCTCGGTGTGGGGCTAGCTCGGCAGGAAGAGAGAAAGAGAGAGGAGAGAGGAGGCTCAGGCGAGCTAGGGCTAGCCTCGGCTAGGGCTTAGGAGTGGGGGTAGATGGCTCGGTCTAGGGCTTGATGCTAGGGCTGGGGTAGGAGGGTAGCTGTGGTGGGGCCAGCATGGTAGAGAGAGAGAGAAAGAGAGGTGAGTGAGGTTAAGGGTTAGGGTTTAGTTAAGAAAAATTAGGGTTTGGGGAGAGAGGGTAGGTGTTAGGGTTTGGTTTAGCCACACTAGGTCATACATGGGTGGAGGGTGAGAAGGAGATGAAGGAGAGGACATGGGGTAGGGTTTTGTGACAAGCCAACATGGGTTAAAACATGTGATGGAGGAGATGGTGGTTGATGTGGAAAAAGCCCACATGACCATGTTGGGATAGATGTTGGATAAAGAGAGAGAGGGATGTGGTTTGGTGAGGAGCAAAGAATGGCCACCTTGAATTGAATCTCAAAGAACCATGCCACACTTCCAAAGATACAAGCAAAATCCCAAAAGAAAAGGATGGTGATAATTTGCATGGCCCATGCATGGACATTAAATGCCATGTTTTATTTTGTGAAAACAATAATAATATAACATGGCATGATTCCCATGCATTACCAAAATGTGGAGTAAAGGCCAAGCAAAGGAAATTAGAATTGGATCCATCCCATCCCACATGAGCTAAATTAAATGGCAAGAATAAATAAAGGCTCATGGGTAAATGGGATGGTGGGATTATAAGGTGGTGGCAAAGAAAGGTGATGGAGAGGAATTAAAAGATATGCCCCCAACTCAACTTGGGCATCAGGCATTTATCAAGATTCAATACAATCTATCAAGAGCCAAATACAATTAATAATGCATATGAGGGAAGAACCAAATCAAAAGGGTTTTATATGATGCTCAAATGCAAGGTGGCATGATGACATGAGCATGATATAATTATGATGCAACAATTATATATAGGAAGTAGCCATTATATTACTAGACCAAGTAGCATTACAATTGTTAGACAATTGGGATGCTACAACTCTCCCCCACTAAACAGGAATCTCGCCCCGAGATTCTAGGAAGAAGAAGAAGACTCAAAGAGGGTAGGATACTTGGCACAGAGCTCATCTTCACGTTCCCAAGTGGCTTCATCAACGGAATGGTGCGACCACTGCACCTTGCAGAACTTGATGGACTTGTTGAGAGTCCTTCTTTCTGCGACTTCAAGAATTTTTATGGGGTGTTCTTGATAAGACAGATCTTGTTGGAGATTGATGAGTTCATGGTCCACGGTCCTGCCAGGAACCTTGAAGCATTTCTTGAGTTGAGAGATGTGGAAAACATCATGGACTTTGAGTTTTTCAGGGAGCTCAAGAGCATAAGCAACTTCTCCTCTTCTTCTAGGAATTTTTAAAGGACCGATGTATCTAGGAGCCAGCTTTCCTTTGATACCAAAGCGATGCGTGCCTCTCATGGGAGTGACACAAAGGTAAACGAGATCACCAGGGACATACTCCATGTCCGTGTGCTTTCTGTCATAATTGCTCTTCTGGCGACTTTGAGCAATCTTCAGGTTTTCAAGAATGATGTGAACTTTCTCCTCCGCTTGAGTTACAATGTCGGGGCCAAACAATATTCTTTCACCTACGCCCGACCAACCAATCGGAGTTCTGCATTTGCGACCATAGAGAGCCTCAAATGGTGCCATCTTTAGACTTTTCTAGAAACTGTTGTTGTAAGAGAATTTAGCATAAGGAAGACATTCTTCCCACTTCATGCCGAAAGAGATAACGCAAGCATGGAGCATATCTTCCAGAATCTGATTGATCCTTTCAACTTGTCCTTGCGATTGAGGGTGGTAAGTTGTGCTGAAGTTCAATTTTGTTCCCAAAGCATTTTGGAAACTTCCCCAGAACTTGGAAGTGAAGATGCTTCCATGGTCTGAACTGATCTCAAGAGGAAATCCATACAGAGAGACAATTCTGTTGATATAGAGCTCAGCCAACTGAATTGCAGAAATTGTTTCCTTGACTAGAAAGAAGTGAGCTACTTTGGAAAGCCTGTCAATGACAACAAAGATTGCATTGTTGCCCTTCTGCGACCTTGGAAAACTAGTGATGAAGTCCATCTCTACTTTCTCCCATTTCCATTCCGGAGGCTTCAATGGTTGTAGCAGACCGGAAGGTTTCTGATGGACAACTTTAACTCTGCGACAGACATCACACTCCGAGACATACTTGGCACAATATCGTTTCAACCCAGGCCACCAATATTGTTTTTCAAGTCCATGTACATCTTAGTGCTGCCAGGGTGGATAGCAAGAACAGAATCATGCGCCTCCTTGAGAACTTGCTCTCTTAAACCCGGGTAGTTCGGAACAAACATCCGGTGTTCAAAGAAAAGAGGGCCTTGGTCGTCGACGTGGAAGGACTCATACTTCGGAAGTTGAATGTTGGAGATGATATTTTTAGTGTAAGGATGACCAAGTTGAATGGAGCGAACTTTTTCTTCCAAGAGACGTGTTGCCAGAAGGTTCAGAAGATCCCCTTGATCCACAATTTCAAGGTTGAGCTTGCGGAATTCCTCGCACAAGAGAGGCTGTTGTTCTTCCACCATGAGATTGTTGACATAAGCTTTTCGGCTGAGAGCATCGGCCATGACATTAGATTTGCCCGGAGTGTAGTTGATGGTCAAATCGAAATCATTGATTGTTTCAATCCACCTCCTTTGACGAAGGTTGAGATCCGGCTGTGTGAAGATATACTTCAGACTCTTGTGATCAGAAAAGATCTCACAACGGTTGCCAAGCAAGTAATGCCTCCATACTTTCAAAGCAAAGACAACTGCTGCGAGTTCGAGGTCATGTGTAGGATAGTTGATCTCATGCGTCTTTAACTGACGAGAGGCATAAGCAACCACTTGTTTTTCTTGCATAAGGACCGCACCCAATCCTTGCAATGAGGCGTCACAGAATATCTGGAAAGGCTTTGATGTATCTGGAGGAACTAAGACTGGTATGGAAGTGAGCTTCTCTTTGAGTGTTTCAAAGCTTGCTTGACATATAGGAGCCCAAAGGTATTTCTTGCCTTTCTTGAGGAGATCGGTAAGAGGCTTCGCAATCTTCGAGAAGTTTTGAATGAAGCGACGACAGTAACTGGCCAAACCAAGGAAACTCCGGACTTCTTTGACATTTATGGGTGGAAGCCAGTCCATAATTGTCTTAATAGTTTCTGGGTTGACGGCGATGCCCTTCGCAGAGATGACGTGACCAAGGTAGGTGACTTGAGGCAGCCAAAACTCACACTTGGAGAACTTTGCATATAGGCGGTTCTCACGAAGCTTGTTTAGGACACACCGAATGTGTTCTTCATGTTCTTCCTTTGACTTCGAATAGACTAGAATGTCATCCAGATAGACCACAACGAACTTATCAAGATACTCCATGAAAACCGAGTTCATAAGACTCGAGAAGGTGGCAGGTGCATTGGTGAGACCGAAAGACATGACCGTGTACTCATACAAGCCATAGCGGGTGGTGAAAGCTGTTTTGGGAACATCTTCCTTGCGGATCTTGATTTGATGATAACCACTTCTCAAATCAAGCTTAGAGAATACCACAGCTCTAGCTAGCTGATCGAAGAGATCATTAATCCGCGGAAGGGGATATTTATTCTTGATTGTTTTAGCATTGAGTGCCCGATAGTCAACACAAAGTCTATCAGTCTTGTCTCGCTTCTTCACAAAGATGGTTGGGCTACCCCAAGAAGAAGTACTGTGCTGAATGAAACCCAACTTCTCTTGCTCATCAAGTTGACGTTTGAGTTCAGCCAACTCGGCAGGACCCATTTTATAAGGCCGCTTGGAGATAGGAGCGGTACCAGGTTCAAGTTCAATCACAAACTCAACCTCACGATCCGGAGGCATACCTGGCAACTCTTCAGGAAAAACATCTAGGAACTCACAGACTACCGAAACACTCGAAATACCTTCCATAGCATCATCATTCAGAGCCGTCAAAGAGTAAAGCTGAATTGCAGGAGTTAGACTTGGAGAATAGACTATATGGCCTTCAAGAATTTTCAGAGAAACCGAACATTCAGCACAATCAATCACAGCTGCATTTGCTGTTAACCAATCCATGCCCAAGATAACATCAATGTCAGAATTGCCCAGAATTATTAAGGAAGCCGGCAACGAAGAGCCACCAATCTCAATTTGATTGCCATGGCTGATATGAGCAGCCCTCATGTTTGACCCAGGAGATTGTACCACAAGACGATGCAATAAAGGAACCATAGCCAGATCATGCTCATGCGCAAACTTGTGAGAAACAAAAGAATGCGAAGCACCAGAATCAAACAAAACTCGTGCAGGGACTGAGTTAATAGGAAGCATACCCATCACAACTCCAGGTGCATGCTCAGCTTGAGCCGCGTTGACACAGTTGGCACGAGCAACCGTAGACCCAGGCTTGGTGTTGATGTTGAGAGCCCGAGGTGGAGGTGCACGAACCATAGGAGAACTTGGCGCAGGTCTTGGAGGTGGTGGTGGAAGAGCTTTGTTGTTCATAGGACAATTCCAGTGCTGATGCCTAGTGTTTCCACAAGTATAGCAAGCACCAGGTGGACATGGAGCAACGTAGCCAGGGACTCCGCCAGGCGCTCCAGGGTAGTTGTGGTTGTAGCCCCTAGGAGCTGCAATGAAGGTGTTTGGTGGCCTTGCTGCGTAGCTTGACGGTCTTGGTGGAGCAGGGAGCGACGGTGGGGTGTTAGGAACCCACACACGACGCTTAGAAGGAGCTCTCATAGCAGAAGAGCTTGCTGTATCACGGCTGTGTTTCTTTGACTCCTCAAACACTTGCCTACTTGCTTCTTCCTGCAGAGCTGTGTGTTGGAGTTCCAGAAAAGACACCGGCCTTGCATGAGTGATTGCATATTTGATGGAAGCATTGAGGCCTTGCCGGAACCTCTTCTGCTTCTTCTTGTCATCAGAGATCTCATCGCCACCATACCGAGAAAGATTCATGAAGTTTCTGATGTAGGTATTGACATTATCAGTGCCCTGCTTGAGGTTGAGAAACACTTCCTTCATCCTTTCCATGACAATTTCTGATAGATATTGCTCTTGGAAAGCAGCAATGAATTGCTCCCAAGTAGGCTGAAAACCAGAGAGATTTGCCTTGAGGTAATTTTCCCACCACAGAGCTACATCTCCCTTCAGAAGGTGAGTGGCACATTTGACCAATTCTTGCTCGGGAACATCCGCAGTCATCAACAACCTTGACACTTCATGAAGCCAATCATCTGCATCAAGTGGCTGATCAGACACCTCAAATTGGCGTGGGTTGAACTTGAGAAAACTCTTGATTTCTCCTCGCTTGGGAGGTGGAGGTAGCGGAACAAACTCGTTCCTCCTGACACTTTCCTCGAAGCGCTGCTGGTTCTGCTGCATACTGCCCAAAGCATTTGCAATACTTGCCAAAGCAGCCCCAAGTTCAGGTGGTATGTCCTCCTCAGAACGGCGTGGTGGTGCCATCCTGTGATTGATATAAAACACAAGTCAGTACTATAATGGAGAATGATAATAATCCAAAATAGTACCAAAATGGAATTAACCAAGATTAAAGGATGCAATTCACTGAGATGATATTAACATATCAACAAAGTTCAAGGCAACTAGAAGATATTAAGCATAACGCACACGACTAAACAAGGAGTGTGGTACACAACTAACAAAGAAAAAATTTCTGCAAATTTCGGCATTACAATACCACTATATGCGCAAAACCACTTAACGAATCAAGATTAGTAACTCTACTAGTTCAATATACAAAAGCAATGATAAAAGTAGTGGTATGGTCGCGACTCCATCCCGCACTCAAATCATTACTCAGCACATGAAGCAGTAAAACACATATCCCAACACCTTCTTCTTAAGATGAACCTAAAGATTGGTAACTACGAAAAAGAACACCCCAACAACATAACATCGGATATCAAAGAGTAAGACAGATCGCACCGGTATACAACAAATCAGATAGATCGCGTCGGTTTCCAAAGGCCTGTCAGTATGGAATGTACCAACAGTTGATAACCAAAAGGCAGATAGAGATAACATTTGGATGCAACAGATCGACAAAGAATTCACACACACACACAACCTATGGTACTACGGAACCCAGAACACGTAAATCCTAGTTTGAATTTTAGAAGAGGATTGAAAACGTTACACTTCCTTACCATAAAAGGGTGGGTGGGTGGGTAAGAAGAAAAATGGAAGCAGTCTTACTCTCACGTTTGTTTTTCCCTAGTATACATAACTACCAAAATATTTGCTAGACTGACAACGACCATTTTGGCTGAGACCCTGAAGGGCGGGATGGCTCTGATACCAATTGTAACTACCTCGGTGAATTACGCTCTTAGTTGCATGCCTGGATGAGCGAAAGTGGTTAAAATAGTACGGTGGGGCCACTCACGGTAGACCTTTCGGCCGTCCTAACCACTTTCAGAACATCGGGACAAGAACGGGCGGCGTAATCGGCAGGCGAAGGGATCAACTACATACACAAGTGAGTATGTATACAAGCCACATACAACAGTCCTCAGAACCATTCCATCTACAAGAAATAGAAATATTGCAATGCCATACGGCAAGATTCAAATATCCTAGATAGAGATAATATTTTAGGATAGCTCCTCATACAACAAACATCAGAGTATCAGGCGGAAGCGAAAACAAGATCCGAGTACGGATAAGAAGCAAATCGGCATAAGATGCCACATAAATAAACACATCCCGCCCACAGATCTCACGGATCCCCGTTCCCGGAATCTCTACACCGAGTGATCGTTGCCAACATCATCTGTCTCCTCCACCCAGCATCCATCTTGCGAATACACCTGTTCATCTGAATCAAACAATTTATCGTGTGAGACCGTAGGGGTACTCAGCAAGTCTTTATGCCACTAAAGGGGACACAACCTGGGGTGACGCAATTGCAGCAAAAGATAATAGCTAACAATTCTATAGATACTCGCTAACCATCCGCCTAACCAATGATAGACGGATGTCCGTGAATTAAGAACAACAGTTATAACAGTATAATTAACAGATCCATCCTCCTCCTCGCTTACCAACGAGGAAGTGGACGAACAACCCCCACCAGCCGTTGGCAGTTTTATTAACCATTCCATGAGTATTGCACTATTTACTGGTCAAGTACTTAGTCAAATTAAAAGCGGTACTTTAGTTATACTTGTCTATGATCGAGAAACTGTTCTCCAAGTCGTCCATAACCGCGGACACGGCTTTCAGAAAGATTTACCCTGCAGGGGTGCACGAATAGCAACACACACTCGATCAACCTCGGAAAAACCAACTCAAAACCCAACGAGGCATTCACGACAAAGCAATCACAGGATTCCGAAATATTTCAGGGGGCCACCCCATTAAGCTACTCGCGACGAAGCTAGCTGACTCCAAGACGGACTCAAGGTTTGTGTGGACGGCGGTAAACGACTAGGAACCCGAAAATGTGACTGGGCTTGTCGATACAGCGAAAACGTGTCACGATCCAAAACAGTACAGGTGCTCCTCGCACAATCTTAAATAAAGCAGTAACATGGCATAAATACAGGATAGTAATAAAGCCCCAAACTAAGTGTGGCCCCAAGAAATAAGAATGAATCAAGCTCTGGCTCAGGGGGGTCCATAAGGCCTCCCGGATGTGGATAGTGCGAATAGTCAAGGAACAGGAATCAAGTACTCGGGGTCCTACGGGACACAAGTAAGCATGAAAAACCAAATAGCAGATATTGCTCACCGGTGCCTCTTTCATTAGTTATCCCATTACTACTCAGGTTGTGTTGTTTAGGTACCTCATTATTCGTTAGACACTCACATACCCTACACATGCTTTTCTATGACTCGCATGGCTCAAATAACTCCTGTGGTAATGGCTCATGGGATGGAGGAACAAGCTTTGGTGGGGTTTAAAAGTAAAGGCTATGCAGTACTTGGGATTCAATTTAATGCAATTGCGACTCAATGATGCAAGAATAAGATAGAGGCAATAGGTACTATATGTATGGAAGCATGTGGTAGTGCTTGCCTGGTACCTCAGTTGGAGCGAGAGAAGGATCTGGGTAGTACTCCTGTGATTCCTGGTAATTCTCCTGTTGGGCGTCTATTCGAAGAAGAACCAAACAAACAAGGGCCAACATAAATAAAGTGCACAAGCATATGAATTAAAATGCGACAAGCAAACAAGCATGCCATGATGAATGATGCACAATTTACATGGCATTAAAGTAGCATGGCAAGGGTGAGGTGTGGTGCAAGAATAAAGCATTTTATTAATTATTTAGCCAAGTTTTATTGTCATAAACAGTTCTTATTTTTAAATATGGCATGATGCATGCTTCAATTCAGAACAGGGAATGCATTGCTAGGACGGGCTCGTCGCGCTGATCGATTTAGACATATTATTTGTCAAATTTGGAGTTGTAGAATTAAAGTTATTAATTTATTAAGAAAAGGGCATTTATTTGTAATTTAAGGTGCATATTTGAATTCCTCACATTTTTAAGGTGCATATTTGAATTCCTCACATTTTTCTAATTCAAAAACATATATTATTTGTATTATTTGGATTTATAATTTGAAAGTTGTTTAAAATCTGGTTTGACTTTGAATTTAAACAATTACTGAAATCATTTTTATTTAAACAGAAATTCGCCAGAACTTTTTACACTCACAGGATTCTAGCCCAAGACACTAACGGATGGGGCCGGCGCTAACTGGGCCCAGCGGTCAACGTTGCATAGACGCAGGCTTTTCTCACCACGGCGCTACCTGGCCGCTGCGATTGTCAGGTGGGCCAGCGGCTAGAGGCCCACGTGACAACGGCCGAGCACGCAGGGGCGGACAGGTGGGGAGCGTACCGGACCGCGGGTTAAGGCTACGAAACTACGGGTGCATTTTTGTAAAATTCCCACAGACACGGACAGGTGGGAGCTCGAGGAGCGTGGGTTGAGCGGGAGATAAAAAGAGGGGGATATTCGTAAATCGACCACGGGCCCGTACTGTGGATCTTCTCCACGGTCTGGCGGCCAGATCCGTGCGCGGCCGTGGTGGGGCGGGGATCGAACCAGGGACCTGGGGCTCGCGCTGAGGGGCGGTGGCCACTGCGGTAGGCGGGGATTGCTGACAGGTCGGGGGAGGGCGGCAAGATGAGTGGTTCGCGTCGCGGAGGCGTGCAGACGCCTACACTCGGCGACGTACCGAGAGTTCCCGACGGAACGCGCGGCGCGACCAAGCAACGGCAACGACGGCGAGGATGTCTGGGAGGGAGTTTGGCTTACCGCGAAGCTGCTGGCGGTGGTGGTCCGAGCAGAGGAGCGGTCGATCGTCGACGTAGCAGGCGGCCGGCCGGAGTTAGGGTTTCGGCGGTGTCGCGGTACTGTGGCAGAAGCGGGGCTCCTCCTCCTTTCTGGCGTGTACGGGGCAAAGCAGAGGAACCTCCTCGGCCTCCTCGACCACCTCCACGTCACCCACGTCGCTGGATCGAGGAAGTGGCGGTGGTACTGGCGGTGACCGGTGAGAGGAGCTGGCGTCGGTGAAGAAGAAGGAGGGGAGAGGGCAGGGTCCTAGGGTGGATCTGGCGATGCCAGGGCGCGTGAGGCGATGGAGTAGATAGCGAGGGGCTGGGGTTACGTGCGGGAGTGGGTAGAGATAAAGGTGGCCTCGGCCACCTTTGCTCCTCCTTCGCACGTGCTTGCCGCGGGCAGCCAGGGCAGGCACATGTAGGGCTGCCAGGTGGGGACGGCGTGGCTATGGGGCTGGCTCGGTGTGGGGCTAGCTCGGCAGGAAGAGAGAAAGAGAGAGGAGAGAGGAGGCTCGGGCGAGCTAGGGCTAGCCTCGGCTAGGGCTTAGGAGTGGGGGTAGATGGCTCGGTCTAGGGCTTGATGCTAGGGCTGGGGTAGGAGGGTAGCTGTGGTGGGGCCAGCATGGTAGAGAGAGAGAGAAAGAGAGAGAGGTGAGTGAGGTTAAGGGTTAGGGTTTAGTTAAGAAAAATTAGGGTTTGGGGAGAGAGGGTAGGTGTTAGGGTTTGGTTTAGCCACACTAGGTCATACATGGGTGGAGGGTGAGAAGGAGATGAAGGAGAGGACATGGGGTAGGGTTTTGTGACAATTCAACATGGGTTAAAACATGTGATGGAGGAGATGGTGGTTGATGTGGAAAAAGCCCACATGACCATGCTGGGATAGATGTTGGATAAAGAGAGAGAGGGATGTGGTTTGGTGAGGAGCAAAGAATGGCCACCTTGAATTGAATCTCAAAGAACCATGCCACACTTCCAAAGATACAAGCAAAATCCCAAAAGAAAAGGATGGTGATAATTTGCATGGCCCATGCATGGACATTAAATGCCATGTTTTATTTTGTGAAAACAATAATAATATAACATGGCATGATTCCCATGCATTACCAAAATGTGGAGTAAAGGCCAAGCAAAAGAAATTAGAATTGGATCCATCCCATCCCACATGAGCTAAATTAAATGGCAAGAATAAATAAAGGCTCATGGGTAATGGGATGGTGGGATTATAAGGTGGTGGCAAAGAAAGGTGATGGAGAGGTTAAAAGATATGCCCCCAACTCAACTTGGGCATCAGGCATTTATCAAGATTCAAATACAATCTATCAAGAGGCAAATACAATTAATAATGCATATGAGGGAAGAACCAAATCAAAAGGGTTTTATATGATGCTCATATGCAAGGTGGCATGATGACATGAGCATGATATAATTATGATGCAACAATTATATATAGGAAGTAGCCATTATATTAGTAGACCAAGTAGCATTACAATTGTTAGACAATTGGGATGCTACAGGCTTTCACGACAAAGCAATCACAGGATTAATAAAATATTTCAGGGGGCCACCCCACTAAGCTACCCACGACGAAGTTGGCCGGCTCCGAGACGGACCCAGGGTTTGTGTGGACAGCGATAAACGACTGGGAACCCGAAAGTGTGACTGGGCTCGTCGATACAGCGAAAACGTGTCAGGATCCAAAACAGTACATGTGCTCCACACACAATCATAAATAAAACAGTAAAGCATGGCATAGGTACAGGATAGTAATAAAGCCCCAAACTAGTTTATGGCCCCAAGAAATAAGAAATGAATCAAGGTCTGGCTAAGGGGATTCATGGTCCCACATGCGGATAGTGCGATAGTCAAGGAACAGGTATCAAGTACTCGGGGTCCTCCGGGACACAAGTGAGCGTGGAAGAACCAATTAAAATCTATTGCCCACCGATGCCTCTGCATTAGTTATATCTAATCTCAACAATTTAATAGTTGTATTTAAAGTCATGATCATCTCCACCATTAAGCATGTGTCAACCTTCCAATTATGGTGGAACAACAACGGCGCGAAGCAGCACCTGAGCAAGCAACTACGACTCACAAGGCCGACTATTTATCAAACAATAGGCAATAGGATGTGTCCAAGGAAATATAGGGGCTGCAAGGAATATAAATGGTGCACGGAACTAAAGCATCGCAATACGGGTAGCAATAGATCAACAGGAGGAAGTAAAGACTATAAATGCAACATAGATAGAAAGGGGGAGAATGCTTGCCTGGAAAACACTGCCGAAGATTCATATCCGGAGAACTTGTCGATACTCGCATCAACTCATCGGCCTAATCTGCGAAGAAGCAAACACTAGAAGAAACACCGAATGCAATATTTAATACTATGGCAGAAGATCCGACATGCTTATGATATATGCATGGCATGGCACAGATGTAGTGCAATTAGGCAATATTAAGCGGAACTGAGGTCCCGATAATTAATTAATAGGTTCCAGTTATTTAGATACCCCACAATTTGAATGTTGTCTTAACAAGGCAAAACATGGAATCGGTTTGCTACACAAATTTAAATGGAGTCTGGAATAAGACTAGAATAACCCGCATATAGACTCCATATTTAATTTAGGTGAATCGACTATTTAACCCAACCCACCAGATGACATGTATGTAAGCATGATGATTTAATGATGCGACAGGTATATGTCATATTATAAAAATAGGGGCTTAGGGTCACACATCTGGGTTCGGAAGATCTTGGGTTCCAGGAGTCCGGGGTCCGGTCTCAGGGTTTGACAAGAACGGCAAGGTTTGGATACAAGATGGAGAACTTGTCGTGTCATGACGGAGAACTTGGGTTCCAAGCGGTCGACCTTGTCGTTGATGGCGAACTTGAATGGATCGGGTACCGGTGGTCTTCGTGTCCGTGTAGACGGTCATGGCGTCCGGGATGAAGAACTTGGCGTTCCGTGTCGGCGACCTTGGCGTCCGGGTCCTCGGCAAACTTGGCGTCCGGTCCTCGGGCATCGGTGCGGGAAGAAGGTCTTGTCGTACCGGTGTTGATGCTTACAGGAAGGAGACTTGTCGTCCAGGGTCTCGGCATCCTCGTATTCTGATTGGAGATCTTGGGGTTCCTCGAGTTCGATGGGATCGGTCTCGGTCAGATCAGGCTTCATACTCCATGTAAGAGATCCCGGGGTCGGGGTCTTCGGTCTCCGAGATCGGGGTCTCGACGTCTCCGGGCATCGGACCCATGAAGGAGAACTCCGGGTTCCCTGGTGGCGATCTTATCGGTGATTCGGGTGTCGTCGGGATGGTTCCTCTGGTGTATGGGCATAGCGTCGGTCGAGAAGTTCTTGATGCACCTAGTCGGTGTCCTTCGCATTCCATATCTCTTGCCAACCACATCAACCTTGATGTTCAACAGTACGCATGCGAGAAGCGAGAAGCACTTGGTGTCGGAAACGGCTTCTGACCCCCCCCCCCCCAGACACACAAGCATGAGCTTGGCTGGAGGCAGAAAAGTAAAACTGTAGAGAGTCCGTGAGGCGCCGATTTGGTGAGGAACGGGAGCCCGCTCGAGGACAACCTGCCCGTGACGCGGGCGAACTGGACGAAGGCCGTTGAGTCGCAGGTGCGGTAGTGCTCGCGGAAGCAGGGGCCACGGGCGCGGGGAGTCGCTTCGGCCAGAACATGCGCGGCCAGGGCGAGGACGGAGCTTGAGCAGCGGCGAGCTCGCAGAGGAGGCGGCACGCGGGACGAAGCGACGGGGACTGGCGGGGCACTGGCTGGAAGCGACGGGCATGCAGAAGGGCCCGGCGGTAGCGACGACGCGTGGGTCGACGCGCAGGAGGAGCTCCAGGCGAGGTGGCGGAGGCCGTTAGCCTCTCCTTGGTGATCGTCCACACCCACTCCTTCAGGTTGTGGTAGCGGGGATCGCGGCGCGACAGCCGGGTCGGGTCCAGTCGGCCGGAGTAATAGCACATTTTGTGTGCTCGCTGCTGCAACGACATCATCAGTCGGGACATCCAGCTGACGGTGACGTCTAGGCCAGTCAACCGGCAGTGGACGAGGGAGCGCATGCGCTTCAACATCTCATCCGACTCCGCCTTCTCGCCGTGGAACTTCAAGTCCCAGTTCTGCCGGCTAGACTCGACGTCCTAGAAGGCTGGAAGGTTGATCCGGTCGACGTTGGTGAGGTTCTTCACGTAGAAGTACGACTGCTGCCACAACCGTACCGTGTCATGAAGAAGAAATTTGGGGTAGCCGGTCTGTGAGTGGGAATAGATGGAGGCGCCGCCGCAGATGACTAACGGCCCCTGCGTGAATTGCACCTGTGGCCGGATGCGGAAGAGCCGGCAGAATAGCCCGAGATCCGGCTGGATCCCAAGGTAGCTCTCGAAAAATGTCACGAAGTACGCCAGCGTGCCAATCGCGTTGGCGCCGAGGTGGTGGAGGCGGAGGTCGAAGAACATGTGGAAGGTGAGGAAAAAAGGGTGCACCGACAGCGCAAACCCGTGCGACAGGTGCGAGAGGAAGATGACGCCCTCCCCCTCCACTAGGTGCGGTGACACCTACCCCGCCGGCGCCAACCGCACCGCCACCTCCGACGACGACGGGAGAACGCGGGTGTGGCGACACCTCCCCCGCCGGCGCCAACCGCACCGCCACTTCTCGATCTGGTCTGCGGTGATGGAGGAGCCGCACCAATCCCCGCGGTCGGCGGCCATCTCCGGCTGATAGGGGGAGCGGCGACGGAAGAGTGGCGGTGGCCCGTAGCGTCGACGACGACGAGCGGGCGGCGCAGTGGGCTACAGCGCAGAAGGCAAGGGCGCAGAAGGCAAGGGCGTTGGGGAAGAGGAAACTGCAGGGGGGGAGCGAAGGAAGGGAACTGCCTCCCCCGCGGCGTCCATTTAAAGGGCCGGAAGGGCAACCGTCAGCAGAGCCACGTGGCGTGCATCCGGACGACCCTCACCTCAACCGCCGCCCAGATCCCGTGTGCCAAAGCAGGATGCGCAGAAGATCCCGGAGCAGGAACCGAAGCGCCGGACAGCGGCTTCCCGAGGAGACGTGCGACGGGACGTTACGCTGCCCGCCGCAGTGCAATTATGGCGCGTGCACGTGTGGCTGGCGTCAGCGCTGATGTCACGGGTAGCGCAACCGCCAACCATAGCCGGACACAAATTCAAAGTCAGGAGGGAGCGTGCGCACACTTCGCCTAAGGGCGGAATCCACACGCGCCCGGGGGCTAATGTCAGGCGGATGATCCCCAGGTACCCCAACCGGACAAGAAACCAAGTAGTCGGATCGCGTCTGGCTGGCCAGATGCAGTCGGACAAAGCAAGACAGGCCGGCTATCCCATGGTAGCTGGGTCAGCAAGAAGTAGCCGGCTACGGCAATGTAGCCGGAACCAATCAGTGAGACAGGACGATGTGCGTATCAGTGCACGGTACGCCCTGTACGATGACAAGACTGGCAACTACCCGACCATACCGAAGACTTTGCGGGGATGACGCGGCAATAGTGGCCCGATGCTGACGACGGGCTCGCACGGTGTCCACTGTGCCTACGACAACCATACCGCTCGTACTACGATGTGACATACCATACCGGTTACTGTAGATGACCAGCCGGCTAGGACCCGCCTGTGGGGCCCGCCAGTCGGATTGGTCAGTGAGACTATTGCCTCTCTGCCTATATAAGGAGAGGCAAGGCCTCAGTAGAAAGGGTTGGTCTCAGTGCATTTAAGACAGTAGCTAGAGAATACAGATCGAGGAGCTCTTGTAGCTTGTATATCCCCCATAGTCAGATCCGGCAGGAGTAGGAGCTTTACCTCACCACGAGGGTTCCGAACCTGGGTACTTCCTGCGTGCAGCTACGTTTGCTTGTATCCAATCCCGCCTGCGGACGGCGTCGATAGCTTCCCTGCTAGTCCCCACACCTCTATCTAACCTCTTCAGGTACTTCCGTTCCCAATACAACGACACCGCCTCTAGCATATCCAGTACCAGCAACAGCAGCAACAACACCAGCACCAGCACCAGCTGCAGCACCAGCACGAGCATCATCAACAGAAAGAGCCTCCAAGCCTCCCAAGGGAAAAGCTCCATCGGCTCCCTCCGGGTCTACCCCTTCTGTGGCGGACATCTTTCAGTCAATTCCTCCACCCTCATCCAGCAAAGCCAAAAAGACCTCCGGGTCAGCCAAAATAACTTCCTCCGGGTCTACACCTCCAGATCAAAGGGCAGCCAACAACTGGTTTTGCACACCAGCCCCGCTGCAGCTCAATCTGCCAGACGGGAGGCCCACGTGAAGGGCCTTGTGGCGAACTGCTCTCCGAGCGGCGAAAGTTATAGTCCACAACTCCTTCCGTATACGAAAAACTGGAACAACGCTGAATTTGTCGACCCTCAAGACGATTTGCCGGAGAGGTTCGGCCCCGCCGAGTTCAGTGCCTAGATGAACTCCGCTACCAAGGCTATCTCCTTGGCCAGCCGGATGATGGAGGTAATTCATTTTCTCTGATGTTGATGTTTTATACAACTGAACACTTGTAGATATATCCCCTAGTCCCCGAGCCTCCGAGGGTATAACTTGTTATTCGGTTGGATGCTTCTCGTAGAGCTTAGTTTTTGTTCATAATGACATTGAATTTTGGTAGATTTTGAGCCGGGTTAAGTTCCACTTGGCCCGAGTCTTGTAGATTTCGAATATCCACACACCTAGAGCCGGGTTAAGTTCCACTTGGCCCGGGTCTTGTAGACTTCGAATATCCACACACCTAGAGCCGGGTTAAGTTCCACTTGGCCCGGATCTTGTAGACTTCGAATATCCACACACCTAGAGCCGGGTTAAGTTCCGCTTGGCCCAGATCTTGTAGACTTCGAATTTCCACACACCTAGAGCCGGGTTAAGTTCCACTTGGCCCGGATCTTGTAGACTTTGAATATCCACACACCTAGGGCCGGGTTAAGTTCCGCTTGGCCCGAGTCTTGTAGATTTCGAATATCCACACACCTAGAGCCAGGTTAAGTTCCACTTGGCCCGGATCTTGTAGACTTCGAATTGTTTTTACTCTGCCTTTGAACTTTTGTGTTTTCCTTGCTTATTTTAGATTACCACCAACCGCCAAACCGCTGAGTTCTAGCGCCTGCTGGACTCCTACAAAGGCATTCGCTCGCGTTATGGTAAAATCTTGCTGGAGTACCAGAAGAGGGGTAAGTTTCCAGTCTTTCTCTTCCTTGCTCATTCAAACTTTTTAGGACCTATATGAATTTGTTGACCGAATCGTGCAGCAGAGGTTGAAGCTGAGAACAAAATCATGAGGAAAAATCTTGCAGAAATCAAAGGTAAACTTATCCCCTTCACATGATCGTTGTACTTTCCTTGCTTCATCCGGTGGACACTCATACTTTGGGTCCTCCGGATCATGTTGCAGTTGCTCTCGATGACAGTGTCACCATGCCTGAAATGATGACCCACTGCCTCGAACAAGCAGGTAATTATGAGGCTAAACTGAAAAAGAAATACGAGGAAATAGCTCGGCTCAAGGAGCAGGACTCGGAGATCACTCGGCTGAACGCCGAAATTCAAAAGCTTAAGAGCTCCCATCAGTCCGCGCTGGAGAAAGCCGACCGGGAGTTTGCCGAGGAGAAAGAGCGTTTAACCACGCAAATCTCCAAGGATAAGAGCCCATTAGAGGAAGCCGACGTCAAGCTTACGTCGGTGACCACCAAATACGAAAACTCTAGGCCCATAGTGCCAATGTTGATTCTGAGCTTCAGCAGCGTCTCATCCAGATTGTGCGTAAGTTTTCCGCCCTTGCTTGATCTGTTACCATTCGGATTTGGTCCATTTGCTCACTGTTTCTCTTCTTATCCTTAGGCAAATTTCCAGAGAGCAATACGCTTGCTGCCTCTGCCGTACGCCAGTCCCGCGAACAACGTGGAATTCCTGCTGCCCCTGATGGTGAGCCAATCCCCTATACCACAGAAGATCTCCTGGCAAGTCTCACCGCTCGCCTTGAGGTAGTAGAGAACCATGGCACGAACATCATCTTGGCGGCAACACGAATGTCCAGCTGCCTCTAGCCCAGTGAAACCATTCCCAAGAAAGGCTCGACTTTTATAGCCAAACTCATGGAATGTGACACGCAGCTGCATTTGCGGCGCGAATCTGCCTCACGGGCTTGGGCCGACATTGCTCTGAAATTTGCGCTCTCATGGTACGAAGGAATTGACTTGGCATTGCTCACTCGTATGTGCACCGGGTCTAAGTGGTGCAAGGATCCGAAGTGGATCGCGCTCCGCCGGGCCTATGCCAATAAGCTCATCCAGTACTCCTTCTACCATGTCTGGAATGAGGGGCCAAGTTATCTTGACGCTGATGAAGAAATTGTCTCTGGAGCTGAAGAGGAAGGGAGTGAGAGTGAGGGCTCTGGGCTAGGCGACGAGGCTGATGACCCGGAGGATAACGAAGTTAACCCGAAGAACAATGCCGGACGCAGATGTATTTAAATACTTTGGTTTGTTTGTGCTACAATTTTAAGTTCCAAACTAAGTTTTATTACCAAATTATCGTGGGCGAAGTCCGCGATTTTCTTGTTCCCCCAATTTTTGACTCGGCTCGCGTCTACCTTGATTCGGTTTTTCGACTTACGAGTCCGAGGTTCAAAAAATTGACTTAACAATACTTGCAACTTTGAGATTAACTCAAAATGATTCGGCATTCTAGTGAATAAAACAAACTAGGGTTAGTCAAAAAAACTAATGTCGGCCCGCTTAAGTTCTTTCCCTTAGTTGTTTTTCATGTGCTTTGCCATTCCAAACTTGTTCTCTTGCTTGCCATGAAGCCAATTCTTGTTGGACAGCAGCATAGTCGAAGAATTAGGTTTTTGGTGCTCACACATTACTAATCCAACTAAGACATAAGCGACTTAACCCAGCCGACAGAAAAATACGAAAATAAGAGACAAGTGTTATAGGAGTCCCCGAGTCTCTGTTCGGGGTAGTAAAGTTTTTATTGATAAGCTCGTTGCTGACATACATACCGACATACGAGTTGTTCATATACATTCACCTCTTAGGTGTAGAAAGGACGAAGCAGTGCTACGTTCCATGGTCTTTTGGATTCTTCTCCAGACCTGTCTGCCTTGTTCTTTTGCTAGGGCTGTGCATCAATAAGATAGTAGGAATCATTGCGCAATGCTTTGCTCACAACGAAAGGTCCTTCCCATGGAGGGGATAACTTATGCATGCCAGCAGTGCGCTATATTAGCCTTAGCACCAAATCACCTTCCCGGAAAACTCGGGGGTTTACTTTCCGGCTATGATAGTGTCGGAGATTTTTCTAATATATGGCGGATCTGGACAAGGCTAGTTCTCTCGCTTCTTCCAGCAGATCAACATCATTTTGTCGGGCTTCGCGCACTTCGGCTTATGTGTATTGGGTGACCCTTGGCGAATCATGCTCTATGTCGGCTGGTAATACAGATGCTGCCCCATATACCAGAAAGATTGGCGTATAGCCTGTTGATTGATTCGGAGTTGTTCTTAAACTCCACAGTACCTCTGATAGTTCTTCTATCCAGCACCCCGCTGATCTTTGGAGCGGCTCTATGAGCCGGGGTTTTATCCCGGACAGTACCAGTCTGTTGGATCTTTCCACTTTCCCATTTGATGCGAGGTGGGTGACTGAAGCAACATCTAACCGGATCTTCTTTTCCTGGCAGAATCTCGCAAACGCTCCTTCCGCGAAGTTCGTTCCATTATAAGTTATGATTCTATGGGGGTAGCCGTACCTTAGGATTATATCCTTGAGGAATCTTACTGTTGTTACCCCATCACATTTCCGAATTGGTTTTACTTCAATCCATTTGGTGAACTTGTCAACCATGACCAGAATATGGGTCATCCCTCCTTTGGCTGGCTTAAATGGTCCTACCATGTCTAGGCACCATACAGCAAATGGCCATGTAATGGGGATAGTTTTCAGCTCCGACATTGGTATGTGAGTTTTCGTGGCGTATCTTTGGCAACAATTCCATTTTCTCACCAAGTCCTCTGCTTGCTCCAAAGCACTGGGCCAATAAAACCCATGCCGGAAAGCTTTTGCTACTAAGGCCCTTGAGGAGGCATGGTGGCCACATTCCCCTTGGTGAATAATCTGGAGTATGTCAAGTCCTTCCTTCGGATCAACACACTGTTGTAGTACCGCTATCACACTTCTTTGTATAGTTCGGCATTGATAATGGTATAGGCCTTTTCCCTTCTCTGAATTTGCCTTGAACTTATTTCATCATCCGGCAAGATTCCCTCTTTCAGGAAATCAAAAATTGGCTTTGCCCAAGTTGGTATAGTCCAGACGGGGAATGGTTCCTCATCAACCTCCATTGCATCCACCGACATAACTCCTGCCGGATCAAGCTGAATAGTCCTCGGGTTTGCTGAGACAGTCCCCGGGTTTGTGGAGGTGCTTCCCCATTCTATCTCCATAGGTGCAGCTCCTGATCCGGGAAGTAATGGGATATAAATTGAATCTGATTCGGGTGACGGTGTCATAGATGTTTTTCTCAAGTGCTCCAAAGCCACGTTTGGCGGAATTGGTTGCCGGAATGAGCCTAGCTTGGACAGCGTATCTGCTGCCTCGTTTTCAATCCGAGGTATGTGATGGAACTCACACCCTTCGAAGAACCCGCTTATTTTCTGAACATGGAACCTATACAGGGCCATGTTAGCATCCAGGGCATCCCAATTTCCAGACACTTGCTGCACCACCAAATCTGAATCTCCAAAGCATTGTATCTGACGTATCCCTACTTCTTTTGTCACTTTGAGACCATGCACCAACGCTTCATACTCCGCCACATTATTCGAGGCACTAAAGTGGATTTGTAGGACATACTTCAGTTGATCCTTCTTGGGCGAGGTAAGCACCACTCCGGTGCCCAACCCATCTTTGAGTTTTGATCCGTTGAAATGCATGCGCTAATAATTGGAGTCTGACAGGGGTGGCTCGTATTGCATTTTAGCCCAGTCCACAAAGAAATCCGCCATAGCTTGTGACTTGATCACATCCCTTCTGTCGAACTATGGTGCGTATGGATCTAACTCAATAGCCCACTTTGCAATCCGGCCGCTTGCGTCTTTGTTACTCATGATCTCTGAAATCGGTGCCTCACATATCACCTTGATGGGGTGTTCCTCAAAATAGTGTTTGAGTTTCTTGGCCAACATATATATGCCGTATGCCATCTTCTGATAGTGAGGATAGTTATGTTTCGAGGATGATAATACCTTGCTCAGATAATACACCAGCCTCTGTACCAACTTCCCTTCCTCCTCATGCTCCACTACGATCACTGCGCTTACGACTCGGTTGGTCGCGGCTACGTAGAGCAACATTGGCTCCTTAGGTAGTGGTGCAACTAGGATTGGTGCGGTAGATAACATCTTTTTCAATTCTCGAAATGCAAGATCCGCCTATGGTGTCCATGTGAACTTATCTGCCTTTTTCATTAGCTGATAGAGGGGCAAGGCCTTCTCTCCCAATCGACTTACGAACCGACTTAATGATGCCAGGCAACCAGTGAACTTCTGGACATCGTTAAGACACTTTGGCAGTTCCATTCTTTCTATGGCCTGGATTTTTGTCGGGTTAGCTTCAACGCCACGGCTAGATACCAAAAAACCGAGTAACTTTCCGGTGGGTACGCCAAAAGTGCACTTCTCCGGGTTCAGTTTCATTCAGAACCTTCTCAAGTTCGTGAATGTCTGCCGGCTATCCTCAAGGAGCGTATTGCTTTCCTTGGTTTTTATTACCACATCATCCACGTAAACTTGCACATTCTGACCTATCTGATCATGTAAGCATTTCTGCATGCATCTCTGGTATGTTTCTCCTGCATTACGTAACCCAAACAACATAGTTCAATAGCAATATGCCCCATACGGGGTAATAAATGCAGTCTTTATTTGATCATCCGGATTCAGGGGTATCTGATGGAAACCAGAATATGCGTCAATGAATGACAGTAGCTCACATCCATCTGTTGAGTCTATGACCTGATCTATTCTAGGGAGTGGAAATGGATCTTTTGGACACGCCTTATTTAGGTTCGTGTAGTCGATACACATGCGCCATACCACAGCCACGTTCAGATCATCTTTCTTTTTCTCCACCAGCACCGGATTAGAGAGCCAATCCGGATAGAGTACCTCCATGATAAACCCGGCCGCTAGTAGTCTTGCTATCAAATCTCCAATAACTTTCCTTCTATCTTCTACGAAACGCTTGAGAGGCTGCTTTATCGGCTTAGCCCCGGGTCTTACATTTAATGAGTGCTCAACCAACTCCCTCGGTACAACTTGCAGATCTTGTATAGACCAAGCAAAGATATCCCGATTCTCACAGAGGAAGTTGACGAGCTCGCTTTCCTATTTCCTGCTTAACCCGACACCAACGGTGATGGTGCGCTCTGGGAACTGATCATCGATTGGCACTTTCTTCGTGTCCTTAGTTGCTTGGAACGATACGCTTCCGTGTGGGTTGGTCAGGGCCAGCATATGTTGTTGCGCGAATTGAGCCAATGCCGCCACTTCTAGTATCTTCCTTTTTTCTTGAGCTATCACGAGTGACTCGGCTAACTTAGATATGGCTGAGGCGCACTCGATCGAACACCGGAAGTCCCCTGATATAGTTATCACGCCCCTTGGTCTGGGCAACTTCATCTTAAGGTAACTGATGTGGGTAGTTGCCATGAATTTGCTCAGCGCTGGCCTGCCGAGTAACGCGTGATAAGCGCTTTCCAGATTCACCACCTCGAATTCCAAGTTCTCAGTACGGCAGTTGTCTCTTGTGCCGAATAACACGTCAACCCGAACTTTACCAATTGGTTCACAAGAAATACCCGGCACAATGCCATGAAAGGTGGTCCTTGTTGCTTGCAACATGTTCTCTGTTATCCCCAACTTGTGCATGGTATCCTTGTACATAATGTTGATAGTGCTGCCATTGTCAATTAACACCTTGGAAAATCTTACGTTGAGATTTGGCCCGATGAACGTCGGATCCAGGACCAGAGCATAGGTTCCCGAGCTTGGCATAATCTTTGGGTGATTGTTGAAACTCCATGTAATCTCCTGATCTGCCGAGGGCATATATCTCACCACCGCTGGCATTACTGCGTTTACCTCCATATGCCGGCGCTGCAAGCTTCTCCGGTCATTCTCTTCCATGGTGAATACACAATAGCTTTGATGATGTTCCCTGTACTCGTTTCATCCCTCATTCTCGTTGTAACCCTGGCCTTGTTGCTGGTTATTGTCTACTTGATGTACAGCATCCCTTCTTTCCGGATTCTCGTACCTTGGAGGAGGTGGTGGCAGCATCAGTTGCTGTCCATTTCCCCCTGCTAGTAATGGTGGCCAGGGTGTTTTATTTCTAGGTGCTTCGTTCCGAGGTGCCTGAGCATTCCCTGAACTCCCCTGTTCTAATTTCCTCATCCATTCACACTGCCGGGTCGTATGATTCGCCGAACTATTCGGACTTGGCGTATGAAATTTGCAAGGTTGATCTAGCATAGACTCGAAAGTATACCTCGGCCTATCCTTATGTTCCTGCCATTGCTTTTTCTGCTCTGGGGTCCAAGGCTTTCTCCCTTCATTTTTCTGTTGCCATGTCTGCCCTCCAGTTTTTTGGCGTTGACTGGCTCCAGCATTGGTTGATCCCGGTCCATTGTAGCGACCTGCTGCGAGTTATACCGATAATTCGGGCACTCATCCCTTGTTTTTCCTCGAAAATCATTCCTCCTTGATGATCCGGGGCCATCCCGGTCGTAATACTCTTCGTTTGCCTCGCTAGACATTAACCAGGGTTGCGTTGGATCTCCCAAGGCATACGAGTCTGCGATCTGGATTGTCTCAGCCAAGGTAGTTGGCATATCTCGTTGTAATCTTTGTCACAGCATACTTCCATATCTGCATCCCTGAGCGAACCATGCAATAGCTTGTGATTCAATTACTCCTTTGCACGAGTTTCGCACATTGCACCACCGAGTTAGGAAATCTCTATCTGGCTCATTCGGTCTCTGCCGGCACAACACAAGGGTTTGCGGTCTGTTGGGTCTCTTATAAGTGCTTGAGAAATTGCTAACGAACAGCTCCTGGAAATCCAACCAGCAGTTAACGCTTTCTGGTGGCAAATTGTTCAACCAAACTCGCGTTAGTCCTTCCAACATCTACGAATCTCAAATTTCCTGTTGCGATCTTGACTGCTGTGGCATAGCCAATTAACCAATCCTCTGGCCTGGTACTACCATCATAAGTTCGGGTTCCTCTAGCCAGCTGAAAATTCGGCATTGTTGGCTCATTCATGATCCGGGGCCCGAAACATGCTAGACCCGGTGGACCTTGTATCTCGATTTGCTCCGACCTATAAATCCTATCCAACTTCAACCTTGCATCATCTGGCTATAAATTCCTGCTTCCCAGCCATGATCCAATTACATGGTGATCCAGTCTGGGGTATCCATCGTTGACCATAGCCGAATAACCATCATTGTATCTTTCCTGATCCGGATGTGCATGATGCTATTGTGCCGCTTGTCCCACACTTCCTTCTTGCTGAGGTACACGCTGTTGCTGTGTCGGTAAATTTTTCCCCGCTCCCACGGGATCGCGCTGTCCGGCATTGTCGTTGGCAGCATTTCTTTGACCGGCATTGCCTTGGTCACGGTTACCTCGGGCAGCCACACCTCGGCTGGTACAGTGTCGGTCCTCATCAACATGCACTGCTTTGCATTTTCTAGACCTTACCGAGTCATAAGGAACCATTTGCTTGTCTCTCCTTTCGGAGTCCACTACCTCTTCTCTCCTAGGATTATGACCCGGAGACGACACAGCTCCTCTGGATCTTGCCGGGTTATTCTTGGTCGAATGTACCACCTGTGAGGCCCCTGGTGGTGCCGGGTTAGCCTTGTTTATTTCTTCATTTTGTTGGCACGCAACTCTCAACAGGTGATTTACCCTCTCTTGCTGCCTTTGTCGGGGCCTTTGTCAGGCCTCTCCGGTTAAACCTTCTAACTCGGACGCGGCCGCATTTGCTGCTCTGAGGTTCTTTGCCGGGGTGCTGTAACGATCCAACCCTCCTTTAACTATCGTGGTTGTCTGACCCGGCCTAGGCTCGTACTCCTTGTCAATCTCAGTGATTAGGTTCCTGCCCCAGATTTTCACTCCATCGATACGGTTTGCCTTAGCATACTCTCTCAAGGTGATGTTCAGCGACTGATGTAGCTCTGCTACTTTCTTTGCTCTAGCTAACATTTTCCGCATAGTTTCCTCTAACTCAACTTGTGCCTGAGCTGGATCCACCACATGTGCTATTGGCGTTGCTAAGCTATCTATCGCTTAACGGAGAATATTTTCTGGCCTTTCTAGCGGGGAAACCTAGACCTGGTCTGTTTTGGTGTTACCTGTGGCTCTGGCGCCGGATCTTTGCTTGGTCCTACATCTGGCATGGTCATCAGGACCTCAACGCTGCTAATGGGGCGAGCGATACGCACTCCACGAGCGGCGTTGAGAGGTGGCTCGCCTCCCTTGACGATGTGCCGCGGGTGAACGCAGGACTCATCCACCCCGACGTAGATCTTGTGCGCGCCAAGCTTGAGGAAGACACCGTTGCACGGTGGAGGGTGCCTGCTGAAGCTTCCCACGTTGTCGCTGACATAGTCCAGCGATCCAAAGCGTTGAACCAAGCCTGAGACGATATGCTCACCGGTGCTTGAGAAGTTTCCCGTCTGAATTTTCACCCCTGCTAGCACCGCTTGCCCCACGGTGGGCGCCAACTATCGTGGTGGTGGCACGGCAGATGCCATGGATAGGCTAAAGATGGGGCCAATGAGTGCTAGGGGAATCCAGGGAGGGAGAACGTGGTGATTTCCACGCACGGAAATTCTTGTATATTCTCTATCAATGGTATTTACAAGTGCTCCTGAGGCTCTCAAGAGGATGGAGACGATGTCTCTTACTCCTTATCCACTAACCCTAGAGTTCTACCTTACATAGAGAATGATTGATTTATCGGTTGTCCCTCTCTATGGACGCCCCGGTGATCCTTATATAGGGGAGCCCGGGTTACAATTCTAGGGCATAGGTGGCAGCATATTCTATGAATATGCTCCTTTCCTAAAGCAGATGCTTCTTTATTCCCTTTAACGGCTTGTCCGGGCTTTGGACGTAACCCATGGCGTAATCCTTGTCTTTTGGCGTCACTAGACACGGGCTACGTCATCCGGCTTTTCCCGTGTCACCTTGGTCGCCCCTTGTAACAACCTCGGACCCTACGCTCTAAATTCAAGCCTGGATGAACCAAAAGTGGTTAAAATAGTACATCGGGGGCCCAGGGGCACCCACGTGTAGACCCGTCGGCCGTCCTAACCACTTCCAAGAACATCGGGACAAGAGCGAGCGGCGTAGGCAACATGCGAAGAGATCAAATACATGCACAAGTGAGTATGTATGGAAGCTACCTTACAATAGTTCTCAGAGCCATACCATCTAAAAGAAATAGAAATATTGCAATGCCATTCGGCAAGATCCAAATATCCTAGATATAGATAATAGTGTAGGATAGCTCCTCATACATCAATCAATCAGCGTATCAAGCGGAAGCGGGAAACAAGATCCGAGTACAGACAAGAAGCAAATCGGTATAAGATGCCACATAAATAAGCACATCCTGCCCACAGATCTTGCGGATCCCCATCCCCGGAATCTCTACACCGAGTGATCGTTGCCAACATCATCTGTCTCCTCCACCCAGTATCCATCTTGCGAATACACCTGTTCATCTGAATCAAACAATTTATCGTGTGAGACCCTAGGGGTACTCAGCAAGTCTTTATGCCTCTAAAGGGGACATATACTTGGGGTGACGCAATTGCAGCAAAAGATAATACTACCAAGTCTATAGATACTCGCTAACCATCCGCCTAACCAATGATAGACGGATGTCCATTAATTAGAAACAACAGTTATAACAGTATAAAGTAATAGATCCATCCTCCTTCTCGCTTACCAACGAGAAAGCGGACGAACAACCCACCCGTTGGCAGTTTTATTAACCATTCCATGGGTATTGCACTATTTACTAGTCAGGTATTTAGTCAAATTAAAAGTGGTACTTTAGTTATACTTGTCTATGATCGAGAAACTGTGCTCCAAGTCGTCCATAACCGCGGACACGGCTTTCAGAAAGATTTACCATGCAGGGGTGCACAAATAGCAACACACACTCGATCAACCTCGGAAAAACCAACTCAAAACCAACAAGGCTTTCACGACAAAGCAATCACAGGATTCATATAATATTTCAGGGGGCCACCCCCATAAGCTACCCGCAACGAAGTTGGCCGGCTCCGAGACGGACCCAGGGTTTGCGATAATGGCTGTAAACGACTGGGAACCCGAAAATGTGACTGGGCTAGTCGATACCGCGAAAACATTCCTCATTCTTAAACAGTACAGGTGCTCCACGCACAATCATAATTAAAGCGGTAAAGCATGGCATAAGTACAGGATAGTAATAAAGCCCCAAACTACTTTGTGGCCCCAAGAAATAGAAATGAATCAAGCTCTGACTCAGGGGGGTCCATCAGGCCTCCCGGATGTGGATAGTGCAAATAGTCAAGGAACAGGAATCAAGTACTCGGGGTCCTACAGGACACAAGTGAGCATGAAAAAACAAATAAGAGATATTGCCCACCGGTGCCTCTTTCATTAGTTATCCCATACTACTCAGGTTAAGTTGTTTAGGTACCTCGTTGTCCATCAGACTCTCACATACCCTACACATGTTGTTCTACGACTCGCATGGCTCAAACAACTCTTGTAGTGATGGCTCATAGGAAGGAGGAACAAGCTTCGGTGGGGTTTAAAAGTAAAGGCTATGCAGTACTTGGGATTCAATTTAATGCAATCACAACTCAATGATGCAAGAATAAGATAGAGGCAATAGGTACTATATGTATGCAAGCATGTGGTAGTGCTTGCCTGGCAGCTCAGTTGAAGCGAGAGATGGATCTGGGTAGTACTCCTAGGATTCCTGATATTTCCCCTGCTCCGCGTCTATTCGAAAGAAGAACCAAACAAACAAGGGCTAACATAAATAAAGTGGACATGCATATAAAATAAAATGCGACAAGCAACAAGCATGCCATGATGAATGATGCACAATTTACATGGAAATAATGTAGCATGGCAAGGGTAAGGTGTGGGGACAAGAATAACTCATTTTATTAATTATTTGGTCAAGTTTTATTACCATAAACAGTTCTGACTTTTAATAATGACATGATGCATGCTTCAATTCATATCATGGACTGCATAAACAGAACGGGCTCGTCGCGCTGATCGATTTAGACATATTATTTGTTAAATTTGGAGTTATAGAATTAAAGTTATTAATTAACTAAGAAAAGGCGTTTTTATTGCAATTAAAAAATTTCGAAAATTTAAATTAGTCACACATTATTTTAGATGGCATATTTGGAAACCTCACATTGTTCTGATTCAAAAACATATATCATTTGTTTTATTTGGAAAAGTCAATTAAAAGATATTATTTCCTAGATTTAAAACATATTTAACAATTTCTAAAAATCATTTTTATTAAACAGAAAAGAACAGAGCCTTTTTGTACATAGAGGAAGCTAGCCACCGTCACTGACAAGTGGGGCCTGCGTTGACTCAGCGCTCGGTGACACAGCGGTTTGGGCGGAAACTTTTGTCACCGCAGGGTGAGCTAGCCGGTGCGGATGATAGATGGGACCGGCGTCCGACGGGTCCACCGCGCGCGCTACCCAGTCGGGGCTTGCCACACGACCGATCCGGGGAGGTACGGGCGTGAATCATCAGACACCGAGGTGCCTTTTTGTAAAGATCCCTCAGCCGCTGACGTGTGGGGTCAAAGGCTACCGGGGGGACTACGGTTTGGCTTAGCAAAAAGGCAGGGGGTGGACTGCAAAATGGCGCCGGCTGCTGCTGCTGCTGATAGAAAATAGGCCATGCCGGCGGCGGATCCGGTTGTTATCCGACGACGGTGGCGACGAATCCGCTGGGCAAAACGCGTTGCTCCAAAAACAAAACACGTAGAGGGGACAGCGATCTATGTTTTACGTGCATGAAGTATCTCCGAAGGAGGGCTGTGCTGGCCGGGCTTCGACGAGGAACAGGGTGAGCAGAGGTGTCTGCTGCGCGGCTGCTACTACTGTCTCTGAACTCTGACGGACGCGGCGGTGCAGGCGGTCGGGCGACAAAGCGAGGACAGTGGCGACGCTGTTGTTGCTCGGACAGCAGCGGCGCAAAAACAAAAGACAACAAGGGCGGCTGGCTCTACACTTTCTCTTCAGGGTGCGCGAACAGAGGTGGGTCGACACGGCCGGAAAACACGCCAGAACAGAGGGGTTCAGGCAGTCGGGCGACAAAGCGAGGACCTCTCCCTAGCGGTGACCGCGATGATGGGTGCGTGCGCAGGGTGCTCGACGGACGGCGAGGCGGTCACGGGGTGCTAGCGGCGGCTCAGGCACGTCTAACAGGGCGAGGGTAGCTCACCTAGGTGCTCGACGCGGACGGATGCAAAGGGGCGACGAGGGTCTGCAGCTGGGCTTGGCGACTGCGGCAGGTGAGCTTGTATGGGGGTGGCAGCGGCGAGGGAGCTACTGGCGTCCTGGCCCGGTTTCGAGGAGGTGCACAGCAACTGCAACGTCCAGCGAAACCTCCCCGACACCCGTGTGTCAACTCGCCGTCTCCTCGGTAGCAGAAAGGCGTTAGCTCGAGTTAGGGTTTTACGGGACAGAGAGGAGCCATGGCGAGGGGAGGGAGGAGAGGAAAACAATCTGGTGGGGAGGTTCTGTGGTGGTTGTTGCATGCAGAAAAAGGCCTCGAGGATAAGGGAGAGGCGGTAGAGGGCAGCACGTAAGGTGCGTGGCCGAGAAGATAAACAGGAGGGGGAGAGAAAGGAAGTGTGCAGCTGGCGTTGGGCTGGGGTGGATAGGGTGCAGAGGACAGGTTGGCGCCAGGGAGGAAAACCTTCAGTAGGATAGGTTTCGGAAAGATAGAAAGAAGAGAAAGAGAGAGGGGTGTAGGGGATTAGGTCTAGCTTAGGGTTTTGGGTTAGATAGATAGAAAAAGAGAGAGAGAGAGAGAGGGTTCGGCCAAGCTAGGAAAAATAAAAAGAGGGTTTAGATTAGGAGTAGATGTGGTGTATGTAGAATTAAGGAGAATTTTTAGTGTAGAAGGTTTATTCAAGATTTAACACAAGCTTTCAAAGAGTTCAAAAACCAAAACTCTCACATAAGCAACTAGAAGAAGAAGAATATGTGGAATGGATATGTTGCATGAGCCATGCAAAAACATTAAATCCATACCCCATGCTCTATTTTGTGAAAACAATTTAGACATATGCATGGGAGCATGTAGATGAGCCCCAGATTCTAAGATTTGATTTGTGCAACGTTGGCAAGAAAGATTAACATGGAACCATCCAATTAGAGTGTGGGCATGAGTGAAACCTCAAAATCAAATAGAAGATCCCACATATGAAATAGATGGGAAGTGTCCACATGATCATGTGGCCATGTTGTATATGAGATGTGGTGGAAAGGATCCACACATAACACATGGGCAATGATTAAAACCCAAATACGAAATGAGACGCCCATATATAGATGTATGGTGGAATTAAAGCTAGGTGGTGATGACAAGATGTCAACTCATGTTAGTAGATAGATGGAGTTTGAAAGATATGCCCACAACTCAACTTGGGCATCAAGCATTTATCAAGAACCAAATACAATTGATAAATGCATATGAGACAAGATCCAAAAGAAAAGGGGTTTTATATGATGCTCAAATGCAAGGTGGCATGATGACATGAGCATGATATAATTATGATGCAACAAATATATGTAGGAAGTAGCATTTTATTATTAGACCATGTAGCATTACAGATGTTAGACAGATGGGATGCTACACCCCTGACCCGCTGATCCTCTTCTTTACTTTACTTTGCTCATGCTATAGCTAATAAATCCACCTTTTGACCAGCAGGGGATTCCTTCTCTTGGAAGCTAAGATAATCCGGCTAGTATATAGCTAATTCGGCTTACCCATTTACCTCCAAAACAGATAGACATGGCCAGAATAAATCTTATGTCGGCCGGACCATTGTCATAGAGATGCTCCATGGGCCGGGTCACACCATGATTCGGCCTGCCTTGAGGTGACCCGGTCAGCACTTTGCTTTGACCGTGCCGTACCCCGGCTAACTTGGCCCTTATACCCCGGTGTTGCCCTACACGGGGGTGTTCCCCCAACAACGCCGCCACTGTTAGGTCAAATAGAACAACTTTCGGGAAGGTAACCCTATATAAAGAAGCCTCGGGCGATGAGAAAACAAGCCAGACCTCGCCAAAAAGTCTCTGCCACAGATCACCAGCCGCCTCCAGATCTCAAAACCCTTCTCCATCTCCATAGCCATATTCCACCACTTGTAATAGTAGATCACTTCTCCAATTGACGACATTGTAAGACTATTGCGATCAATCTTATGATTTTCATTACAGTGTTTATGATTGTTGATCTCATCTCTATGTGTGAGTAATTCTCCTTGGGCTAAGGGCTTCGGCCTAGCCATGTAGCGTTTGTGCATATTATTTATAGTAGATGCGGTCATGTATTAGTTTGTATGACATGATGATTATTGTATCCTCTCTTGCCTCAATCCAAGTACTTGTCATGTACCCAAGACCCCGAGGGTTGATCCCCGAGGGTTGATCCAGGTATAGGGAGCATGAGTAATGACTGATATACAGGTTGGGAACCCCGGTGATAGAAGGGGTAGTACGGTTGTATGTGACGGATTTACTTGGGATCAACGGTGACATCACTATGCATATCATTAGTTCTCTTTCTTCTATGAATGAGACTAGTAGGTTATTGCTATAAGCGGTTGCGGAGGCAATAGCAATTATGGATGCACTGCCCACATATAATTTATCTTGCTCTAACAAGTACATGCATACTTTATTTGTATCTTTTATTTCCATCAGATGTTTTGCACAGCTACAGGTGAAACCGAACGCCCTAGGCCCTCTCTCTCCATCATCGACAACAGCAAAAAGATGCAAGCTATTGGTTTGGTAAAAACACAAAAGGAATTCTAAAACTCCCGAAGGTCCGTTAAAGTAACTTCACTATGCATTCGCTTCCCGAGGATTCAATAACCTAGGTCTACTAGGGAAAAATAAGCTATACTACATCTGTAATCCGGATTGAAGGTATCACCCACTCAGACGATGATGACGACCTCGGTCGCAGACGCGATCGCCAAGGAAAATGCCAGATGCACGGTTATGAGGACTATGAGGAAGTCGACTTGGTGGCGGCTGGCTACGACGATAAACGCGATGACGGCAGCCGCAACAACGGATACCGCGGCGGTGGATACCGCGACAGTGGGAAAACCACGCAAGTATGGCAACACCGTACCGCCGATGAAGCAGCTGGAACATCTATCTAGGACAAACTGTCTAGACCTTGCAACATACATTTCTACATCGACAAACATGAAGGCAAGAAAAAATCCAGTCACCTCCTGAAGGACTACCGTGAGTTCCTCAAGCTCCACGAAGGCCTGGCCCAGATGAATCGCGACACGATGAACCAGGGCTATGGAGCTGCCCCAGGTGCCGTTGCTCATGGAGTGCCACCACCACCTGGGCCACCCCCACTTGTGGCCACGCCAGTCCAGAACAACAGAGGTGAGAAGTATCCGCGAGCGCTGGGGAATATGGGAATGATCCAAAAAAGACGTTGACCCCGATGCGGTCAAATTGCGTCTATTTCCTTTCTCTCTAAGAGGAAGAGCAAAAGAATGGTTGCTATCTTTGCCTAATAATACTATTACATCCTAGGTAGGATGTACTTCTTTATTTATGACTAAATCTTTCCCACGTGCAAATACTATGCAACTTAGGTCTAATATTACTAGTTTTAGACAGGAAGAGCATGAGCCACTAGCACTTGCATGGGAGAGGATGAAAGAATGCATGAGAAATTGTCCTAGTCATTGGATGGAAGACTGGTTAATTCTCCATCTATTTATAATGCTCTTAACCCCGTGTCTAAGTCTATGCTTGATACTACAGCTAGAGGAACATTTATGGGTAAACATACACTAGTGTAAAAAGGGCCTCTAGTCCTGGTCCGTAATTGGCTCTAGTCCCGGTTTTCGACCCGGGACTACTAGATCGGGACTAGAGGCCCTATATCTAGTCCCGGTTTGCTACAGCCCGGGACTAGAGTCCACTGTGTGGTAGTTTCCGCGCGGCTGGGGGCGGAACACCTCTAGTCCCGGGTCGTAACACCACTCGGGACTATACTAGTTCCTGCCGAGGCAGAGATTCGTATGTTTCTCTGCCGCGGTGGAGATTCTGTGTTTTCATTTTGGTTTTCCCATTTTGTTCTTTCGATTTGTGTTCCACTATAATTACAAAAATGTTTCGTACACTTATTCTACGCTACTATATACACAGTACACCTTGATGCATATATAAGTAATATTTGATCTCTTGCGAGAATACATGCATATATACAATATTCGATCATATCAAAAGGAAGGAAATGTTTGAAACTACATGGTCATTGATGATATATCATATCAACTACATGGAGATCACTAAGGCATATAGAGTTCCTCTTCGTCCATATAATGTTCTCCATGTATATCAATGACCTCCTTCATCAGAAATCCCACCAGTTCCTCTTGAATTGCTCGTGCACGCAGTACTGGCTCTAGATTCTCCCGCAAACCGTGAATATAATGTGAACCAGCATTCCGCTTATTGGTCAACTCGTGAATGTACTCGCAGACGTAGAATCCACATAAATGAGTCCCCGGTGGCTGCTGCAAGCTCTTCACCATTATAAGTTAGCTCATCTTTGAATGGACCATCTATTTTCTGTCTGAACCGTGTCCAACACCTGCTCGGCAAAGAAAATGAATAGAGGAGTTATTATTTACTTGATATCAGGAAATGAACGAAAGAGGATGATATAATGTGATAATGCTTGAAATTACTTATGGAGCATTGCTTTCATGTCGCACCTCTGCTCTTGGTCCCAACTTAAGGAGTCGTGGACTTCAACTAGGGACTTGTCAACTTGAATGTTTAGCAAGATCCAGTGGAACCTGCAGACATTTACATAAGCATACATGCATAACTCATCAATTACACTTAAAAAATAATGTGTACAAGACAGAAACACTCACTTGAAGTTGTAAGTAAATAGTATGTACTTGAGGAAATTTTGCTCGATTAAAAAAGTGTACAGGTCATCCTCCACGTCATCAGGGTGATTGTGTAACGTATATTCATTAACGATATATGGGTCAATAAACCCAACATCATATAGTCTTGCTCTTTTGCATTCAAGCATCTTCATTCTTCAGAATATAATACCGTACAAAAGGATATATAGCCAGGATGATATATTACATGAAATGAACTAACTGATCTAAAGACTTAATTACAAAAATAAATCACTTACAGACAATAGCAACTAAGGATAGATTTGTCGAGGGCGAGCTGATTGTATAACTGAAACAGTTCGGTCATTTGAACCTGCATCGAGTACTCTTTGAAGTGATGCTCCTTTCTAATGGTCACCAAAAACCATTCTTTCTTGTGCCTTTTCTCTATTTGCACAGTGTACCAATTATGCAGATTTCGCATATGTGTTGGTAGACGCGTGAGCTCCTCATGACTGACTAGAGGTTCCCCTTTAACATACTGACGTACTACCTGACCCACTAGTGTATCCTCATAGTCTAAGAATTGACCAAGAGACGTACCTACCGCCATAGCAAGTTCTTTGGCCATCGCTACAGTAATGCCCAGTAGTGCAGCGGCAGACCTGGCTCTAGGGTCCATTATTTGCATGTCCTTATCCATATGGGCTCTAAAGGCCTTGTCGGTATCTGAAATCACTTTGAGCGGGGGGGGGGGGGGCGACTGAATCTTCTGTTGTCCGAGTTGGGCAACTTTTTTTCCACTTTTTGCACTTGTTATTTTTTTCTGCTTTGCTTACTTAATAATTTCGCGGTCGTAGTCTAATTTCAGATTCAATGATACTTGGGATGGTTGCTCAAGAAAGGACTTAGCCCACTTTTTGTTTTTTCAGTAAATACCGGCTTTGGCTCGGGCTTTTTTGGTGCAAAAAAAGCCTGAGTTTGGGCATCCCATATCGTGTTGTTTTCCTCATTAGTCATGTCATAAGGTCTCTTCGGAAGAGCCGGCGGGATGTCGACTATCTTCGACATACTACGACCTTTGTTCTGAGTGGGGCGCAGGTGAGGGACGACCGCCATCCGTTTTTTAGTCGGGGGCGGAGGCGGAGGCGGAGGTGGAGATCGAGATGTACTCGCGCTGCAGCGATCGAGATCCCTCTCGTCGAGGGATGGAGGACTTGAAGGTTGATGATCCACATCCCTCTTGTCGAGGGATGGTGGACTTGGATTCCTCGGAGTCGGTGGCCTTGGCTCCGAGCCTAGAAACTTGATGTACTTCTTCTTCCATAGAATGATGTGGCGCTTGACATCTCCCAGTTTCCTAAGTCCTTCCGGTGTAGCGATGTCAATCTATTGGTCCACAAAATCCTCCACTAGGTCATCCACCGAGACATTAGCATAGCTAGGTGGAATCGGAAGTGAATGGTGGAGTGCTCCAGGTATACAAGGTAAAGCAGTGCCGATCACCACCTTGAAGGATAGGTTGTTCATTAGCTGATGCAGCTCAAATTGTGTCATCTCTCTGACATCGTCCACGGGGTAGCGAGGCCCCGGTGCATCATCTAGCAGTGTTTGATCATCAGCCTGGAACTCTGTGGAAGCCACACTGCTTCGCCGCTGGCTATGATCCATTGTAGGACCATCATCATGCGGCTGAGATGTCTTTTGGCTAATTGCTTCCACCAGCTTCTTCATCCCAGCTAGGTCCTCTTCTCTCTTCCCGATCTGGTCTGCCTCCCGGTCCTTCTTTCTCTTACGACTTCTATAACTGTCATCGTACTCGGGAAACCCTTTCTTCCATGTAACACCGGCGCCTTTGCCTCATGTTCATCCACCTTTTTCAGGATTCCCGAGGACGCGTGTCAGCTCGTCGTTCTCTCTGTCGGGCAAAAACAATCCTGCTTGAGCATCGGCCATTGTTTGAAAAATTACATTGGAGGGTGTTAGAATTTTTTCTTGAAATATTGTTGCCCCTATTTCTGGGTTCAACTTTCCCCCGTGCCCGTACCACCAGTGCTTTGACCTCGTTTGCCATCCATCTGTACAGGGAATGATCCCTCTAGTCCTCATCTCGGCCTCCATATTTCCCACTTAGGCACGGCAATCTTGTAGCCACCTGTCCCCATTTTATAGTGGTATTTCATTTTGGCAGCATTTAACGCATTCTTTTCTGACTTTGCCTGGGCTACAGAACATAGCTTGTACTTTACAAAATCAGGCCACCGTTCTCTCAACTTCTCGTATTCTCCTTTGAAGTCTGGAGTTTTCTTTTTCGCGACAAACTTCACGTATAAATTTTTCTTGTGGTTCCGATACAGTTCGCCCATCTTCGATAGAGCCCACTCCTTGAATTTCTCTCTTCTTTTAAGCCCACCTGGCCTTGGGGTAGTACCATCTGCCTCGAATTCTTCATACTCTGGAGGTAATATGAAATGTGCTATGAGCTTCTGCCAAAGGTCATCTTTCGCATCATCAGTGACATAACTGGTGAATTCTTCTCCTTTTTTCTTTGACTTATTCCAGTTTTGAATGGTGATTGGGAGGTTATCCCTAACAATCACCCCACATTGATTTACAAACATCTTGGCGTGCTTTTCTGGATCAATCGGTTCTCCAGTATCATCTATTATGTCAATGGTTAACCTTTAAATACCATCCAATTTTTTGGTCGGGCCTCGTTTCGTTTTAACTGTCGATTTGGTCGATCTGGAGGGCTAAAAGAAGAAGAGAGAGTGATTAATATATATATATATATATATATATATCCAGATCAATTAATGCATCTAGTCACAAGAGGCTTAATATATATGTACCTCGCTGCTTGTTGTTGAGGGGCCATCATTGTGGTTTGTTTGCCCTTCATCCTTCAGTTCTAGCTGATGTCCATCACCGGATTGATTTAGAAATGACGATATCTCATCCTTGTTTACAACATCTTCACCTATTATTATCCCTCGTCTACAACATCTTCACCTCTAGTAATAAGAGGATTTCACCCCTTATGATGCCCTTAAGAAGTTCGTTGTCGGTGTGACGATCCATCACTTAACTATTCCAGAAAGAAAGGTAAAACAAGTTAGAAAAAATAGACATATACTAGTAATACTATAGTCAATGGTGGTGACGATCCATCGGGGAAGGAGACCGTGGCAGTGACGAAGACACACGGTGGTGGTGGCGGCCGCAGCGGTGGTGTAGGCGCATGGACAAAGGCGCGCGGCAGTGGTGGCGTGCGACAGTGGTGCAGGATCGGACAAATACTAGTAATACTATAGTGAATACTAAACATTTATATTAAACCCTAAACATTACTATAAACATTAATACTAAACAAATATTAATAATAAACATTAATACTAAACAAATATTAATATTAAACCCTAAAGATTACTACAAACATTAATACTAAACAAATATTAATAATAAACATTAATACTAAACAAATATTAATACCAAATATTAATATTAAACCCTAAACATTACTACAAACATTAATATTAATAACAAAAATTTCTACTAAACATTAATACTAACAATATATGTACTAATAAAAAAATTCTATTATTAAGATTTCTACTAATAACAAGATTTCTAGCTACTAACAAGGAGGCTGGCGAGGTCGGCGCAAGGACGAGGCCGGCGAGGTCGGCGTGCGGCGAGCACAGGTGACGAGGTAGAGAGGGCACGAGGTCGGTGGCAACGAGCACGGGCGAAGAGGGCACGAGGTCGGCGGCGCCGAGCGCGCTACAACAGCGGGGCGGTGCGGTGCGGTTTGAGGCGGCGAACACGGGCACGGTGAGGCGGCCAGAGATGAGGGCGGTGGCGCGAGAATCGGGTAGCACCTCCCCGTTCTCTGCGTCGTAATTCGGCCTTCGTCTTCCTCGATTCACCAAGTGCTGGGTGAATCGGGGAAGGGGAGGCGTGCTTATATAGCCCACCCCTCTAGTCTTGGGTCAAGCCACGACCCAGGACTAGAGGTCCTCTAGTCCCGGGCGGTAAAACGGCCGAAGACTAAAGACCCCCCCCCCTCTAATCCCGGGCGGTGAAACGACCCGGGACTAAAGACCCCCTCTAGTCCCAGGTCCATCTCTAACCCGGGACTAGAGGTTTTTTCAGCCCTTCAATTTTCACGTGCGGAACCACCCTCTAGTCTCGGGTGCGGTAAAGACCCGGGACTAGAGGTGTTTTTGTAAATTTTCTTTTATTTTTATTCAAATCTATTAGAAAATTTGGAAAATTCATATCTCCTATTATATAAATCCAAATAATACAAATAATATATCTATTATTATCATAAAAATATAAGGAATCTGAATACATCATCCACACATCTGTTTGCATCATCAAAATGCATTCACTATTTTCTTTTTCATATTTTTGAATTTGACAAAACTTTCAACATGAAAAGTGTTTGAATTTGACAAACCTACATATTCCACCTACCAAACTTACACCACACTTACACATATATGGTAGGGACACATGCATGCAAGTTTTCATGCGATTCTGATGCTCCAGTGGTCTTCCTCCCGTGAAACCCTAGACCGCCCCCCCGAATCATCTAACCCTATAGCTTCACAAGGATGCATATTTATAGATTAAGAAGCACAACATTGTGTCAACACTCACGACATAATGTCGACACTCTTGTCAATAGTCCCGGTTGGAGCCACTAACCAGGGCTAAAGATATTTCCCGCCATTTCCCACCGCTTTCCGCTATGTTTTCCCGCATTTTCCCTCTAACCAGGCCTTTTAGTCCTAGTTGGAGCCACTAACTAGGACTAAAGATATTTCCTACCATTTCCCACCGCTTTCCACTATGCTTTCCCACCATTTTCCTCTAACCTGGTCTTTTAGTCCCAGTTGGAGCCACTAACTGGGACTAAAGATATTTCCTGCCATTTCCCATCGCTTCCCACTATGTTTTCCCGCCCTTTCCCTCTATATCTAGGCCGAGCGGACCATGGCTATCCACACATCCACACCTTCCTCTCTCCATAATGGACACCGCATATTGGGCCATTCTCACACTCGAAGAGACTGAGGCGATGTGCGCCTCCAGCTACCCATGCCCGTCGGCTACCGGGTGCCCGCTGACTAGATGTTGAGTGTTGGAGGAGTTCATGTACCTCCTGTGCCTCAAAGTTCTGCATGACAGGTGGCCATCACTAACCACTTCTACCTCGAGCTCACGACGGATCAGCGGATGGATCCCCATTAGGATCCCAACAACTACGACACCTGGAATGCTTTATTCGCTAACCAGCAGGAAAGGGAACTCGCCAGGTATGAGGGAGATAGCCCGCCCCCGGTGAACCACAATGAAGTTGGCCGCGGCCTTTGGTAGGCAAACCGGACTATCATCAGCGTGATGCGCTACATCGCCCAGGGAGATCATCCTCGCATGCGGTGCCCGCACTTTGACCCTCCACAGAGCCACAAGAAGGGTGGGGATGGTGAAGGTCGCGGGCTACGCGGCGTCGTCATCCAGGAGCCCCCTCCCTCAAGCGTCGTGAATCTGAAGTTGGAGTGGCAGGTACCCCTGGAATATGCCATGGCTGGGCTTAGGATCTAGCCGCGTGCGTCTAGCGATGACGACGACGACGATGATGACAAAGACGAAGATGACCCTGAAGTTGTGTACTATAGGGCTAGATATGAGTATGACTAAAGGGGCCTTTAGACCCGATTCCTTAGTCCCAGTTTTTTAATAATATTAAATGTCTTGAGTGTTAGTCCCGGTTTGTGGCTGGACCGGCGGGACTAAAGGGGGCCTCCTTTAGTCTTGATTCCGTAGTCCAGTTAGGAAACCGGGACTAATATATCATTTCCTACTAGTTTTGGTCTCTCTACAACTTTCTCGAACTATATATGAAGATGTTGTTCTATTCTAACTAATTTCACATATTAGGGAGTACCTCTCTGGCCAGCTTCAGAGAGATGCCTGAGGACTGGATCCTCCGGCATCTCCCTAAAGCTGGCCGTAGTGTTGTCCCTGCTCTCACACACCATCTTGTAGTTCATAACTTCTCTAGCTAGATCAATATGCCGGGGAGCTAACTAATTTCACATATTAGGGAGTGCCTCTATGGCCAGCTTCAGAGAGATGCCTGCGGACTGGATCCTTAGGCATCTCCCTGAAGTTGGTCGAAGTATTGTCCCTACTCTCGCACGCCATCATGTTTCACATATTAGGGATTACATCTATGGCCAACTTGTTGGAGATGCCGGAGGACTGGGCTCCAGCGGCATCTCCCTCAAGTTGGTCGTAGTGTTGTCCCTGCTCTCGCACACCATATTTTTTGTAGTTGATAACTTCACAAGGATGCCTATTTATAGATTAAGCATCACAACATAGTGTCGACACTCACGACATAATGTCGACACTCACCCATGTCATAGTGCTTCCACGCACCGAAATAGTGTTGCCACTCACTGTAATAGTGCTACCACTTATGAAATAGTGTCGACACTCACGTTTAGTCTCGGATGGTGTGTCCAACCGGGACTACAGGTTCATCTTTAGTCCCGGTTGGAGACACCCACCGACACTAAACATGCTCGTGCTGGCCCTAGCCTTCCGCAACCGCTTAAGTCCCGGTTGGTGTCTCCAACCAGCACTAAAGATAAAAAGATTACCTTGTAACTATTCAGAATTCTCGGGAACAATACATTACATAAATGTTTTCTTCTGAGTTTTTAGAACATGGTTACATAAAATGTTTAATACATTATATTACACATCATTTCTTCACATGTTCTCCTTTCTGATTGCACTGTAACCATGAAGCATCTTATGTAATTAACAGTGTTGTTGGATCAGTGTTCACTCCAAAGGGCGGAATTTCATGAAACTTATCACAATCTTCTGACATGTCTGTCTTGTCCTCCACTCCCACGATGTTTCTTTTCCCTGAAAGAACTATGTGGCGCGTGGGCTCATCGTCTAATGTGTTATGTTGCTTATTTTTTCTTTTTCTTAGTTTGGTAGACATGTCCTTCACGTAGAAAACCTGATCCATATCATGGGCTAGGACGAATGGTTCGTCTAAGTATGCAAGATTGTTGAGATCCACTGTTGTCATTCTGTACTGCTCGTCCATGTTTACCCTGCCTCCTGTCAGCTTTACCCATTTGCACCAAAACAAGGGGACCTTAAAAGTAGGTCCATAGTCAAGTTCCCATATCTCCTCTATGTAACCATAATATGTGGTCTTGGACCCATTGTCGTTCGTTGGATCAAACCGGACACCACTGTTTTGGTTGGTGCTCTTTTTATCTTGGGTGATCGTGTAAAATGTTCCCATTCATATTGTACCCTTGGAAAGTCGAGACAGTCGAAGATGGTGACCTGGACAACAAGTACAACTCATCTCCAAGAGTGTTATATTTTATGAGATGTTGCAACCAACCCCCAAAAGTCTTCATGTGTTCATCTCTAATCCAGTCGTCATGCTTCCCAGGGTTGTTGGAGCATAAATTTTGCTTCTGTTCCTCGATATACGGAGCCACCAAGATAGAATTCTGTAGAACTGTGTAATGTGCAGCATAAGAATGCATGTCCCTACATATTATTGATTTCCTTCCTAGAGTGCCTTTTCCACTCAGTCTTCCCTCATGTCGCGATTGAGGAAGACCAATCGCCTTAAGGTCAGGAAGAAAGTCAACACAAAAATCAAAGACCTCCTATGTTCCATAGCCCTTGGAGATGCTTCCTTTAGGCCTGATACATTGCAAATGTATCTATATTTTTTGATGTTCCATGCTTGGTTTTATCTACTTTCTTGTGTTTTGTCCACACTTTGGAGTACTTTTCATATGATTTCTTGGACTAACCTATTAACAAGAGCCACAGTGCCAGCTACATGTTTTCTACTGTTTTTGGTTCCAGGAAGTCAGAAAATGAATATTCTCAGAATTGGACGAGACAAAAGCCAAAGTTACTATTTTACTGGGAGACATCTGGAGGCAGAATACGAGACGGAGAGGGGATGGCACCTGGCCACACCACCTAGCCGCGCGGCCAGGCCTGGCTCGCGCCAGGGGTGGTCTAGTCGCCCCCGGCACCCCCTCGGCCTCTCCTTCCACCTATATATTTCCTCTGATACGGAAACCCTAAGTACCCGATCAAAATTCCACGAAAGAGTCGATAGCCGTCGTCATCTCCATCCCTAAATCGGGAGGGATCTGAAGCTCTTCCCGGCACCCTGCCGGAGAGGGGAATTCACCCTGGAGGCCTTCTTCATCATCATGCAAGCCTCTGGTACGATGCGTGACTAGTTCATCTCTGGACTACGGGTCCATGTAGTAGCTAGCTGGCTGGTTCTCCTCCTTTGTGCTTTCATGTGTAGATCTTGTGAGCTCCGTTCATGATCAAGATCATCTATTTGTAATTCTACATGTTGTGTTTGCGGGGATCCGATGGATATTGAGATGCTATTTCAGATTGATTATTGATTCTATCATGTCTTTTCCTATTTGTGATCTTGCATGCTTTCCGTTGTTAGTAGCTATCTTGGCCAAGTAGATGCTAGCAACTCCAAGAGTTAATATTTATGCTCGATAGTGGGTTCATGCCTCTGGTAATCTGGGAAGGGACAGAAATCTCTAAGGTACTAGATGTGTTGTTGCTACTAGGGAGAAAACAACAATCCTTTGTTCATAGAACAATTGTATTGTTTACTTTACACACAATTCGTAAAGCAATAATCTGTTGCTTGCAACTTAAATATGGAGGGGGTTTAGATGATAACCTGAAGGTGGATTATTAGTCATAGATGCAGTTGGATGGTGGTCTATGTATAATGTTGTAATGCCCAATCAAGTCTCAAAGGAGTCAAGATGATTAGTATATGCTTGTATGCTTTCTCGATGTTTGTCTATTTCCCTGCTACAATTTGTTCACCCAGCATGTTATCTATCTTAAGGGGAGCCACCTCTAGTGAACTATGGACCCCGGTCCTTTCTTTTACATACAATCTACAAATTTTTGCCTGCTTTGTGGTTACTTTCTTCCATTCGATACGTTTAAACCTTTGTTTTCAGCAAACCGGTGAGATTGAAACCCTCATCGCAATTTGGGGACAGAGTTTTGTGGTTGTGTTGTGCAGGTCTCCACATTGCTGCTGGCACCGGTAGTGCGCCCTGCCAACGTTCAGCTAGCTACACCTTTGGGGTGTTTCCTTGCTCCTATTGGATTGATAACCTTGGTTACATAACTGAGGGAAACTTACTGCTGTGCTCATCATACCTTCCTCTTGGGGTTCCCCAACGAGCTCGTTAATACACGAGTCAGCAAGTATTTTTCTGGCGCCATTGCCGGGGAGTCAAGGACATCTTCACAAGGGGAGTCTCTCATAACCAATCTCTTTACTTTGTTATTTTTATTTTGCTTAGTTTACTTTTGTTTTGTTTGCTTGTTTCTTTATCAAAAACACACAAAAATTTAGTTCCTATCATAAGTTGTCATTATGTCTAGCCTTGCCCCAATCACTATGTCACCTGAGGAAATGATTTTCACTTTTTAACAAGGAATTGAAGAGAGTTTCAAAGAAGCTTGGTCTAGAATTTCTGATCTACATGAAAAAACTGAGCCTAAAATGACTCAAAGTTTGTTCCTTAGCAGTTTTTACCTTGGAATTGCTCTTTGCTATAGATATGCTTTAGATGCTGTTGTGGGAGGAGATTTCCTCCAGTGCAATGAGGATGATGTTGTTAATGCTATAAAGAAATTGGTCTTTACTTACAACTTGCCTAGCAAAACTGATATTTCTTTCACAAACATATTTGCAAGATTGAACACTCTTGAGACCCGCACTACTAGTTTAAAGGATTATTATAACACGCTTAGAGAGCATCATAATTCTGTCCCAATAAATTCTGAACAATCAAAGTGGCTCCCCACAGTAAAGATTGATATAAATAATGAAACTTTTCAAGATCGCTGTGATATCATGTTTGAATTTTGTCTTATGCCCAAAGATATTTATGAATCTTTGAATCTTTGGGGGCTTACTGAAGGAGGAAAAGAAATATCTCCTGCTAATAATGCTACAATATTACCTATTGGAATAGCTGAAGGAGTGTTTACAAAAATCCTTGGGAAAATGATTTCTACTGATTATCTTGTTATTGAATGTGCAGGAAACGGACAAATTACACTTGGAAGGTCCCTATTAGAACTCCTTGGAGCAATAATAGATGTGGGAAAGGGGACCATGCACATTACTTATCCACCAAACAATCATATTTTCCCCAAGGTTAAGAATAAAAGTAAGAGAGGTAAGGGCAAGAAATTTGGTTTTAATGCTTCTTCATTTAAGAACACTTGATTCTTTTTCTTGCTTCTTACGCCTAACTTAAAGGCGTTAAAGAAAAGTACTTATTGGGAGATAACCCAAAAGTTTTAGATGAGTCTTGGAAGTTATTAGTTCAGTAATAACCGCTCCTTATCCTTTTTATTTGCTTTTTGTGCCAACAGTAACCTCTAATGAGAGAGAAGTAATGATTCGTAAAGTTGGTGTCCTGAAACAGATTTCTGTGGTTCACCAAAATCTCTGTACGTCCTTTTGAGGCATGAATTTTTCTGCTTTTGCCCCAGGTTGTTATCTAACTTTCGTTAGTTCAACACTTTTTGATTTGAGTAACAGAAGGTCTTTGAAAAAATTCGTCTTTCCCTGCTGATCTGGTTTGACAGATTTCTGCCATTTTCTGCATTTGCTTCTTGTTGGTTCCTTTTTGAGTTCTTTTGGGGAATTGAGATTTTTGAGGGAAGTTCTACAGTATCTAGTGTTTTAAAGGAAGTTTTATTGGTATTAGAACTGAACCTAAAGACTTATTATCTTGAGTGCACTAATGTTGCTAATAAAGATTGTGTGAAGTTTGTATGAAGGAAAAAATTTCAGGTGTATGGAAGGAATGAGTAATGAGATGAAAGATAGAGTAAAGCTCAAGCTTAGGGATGCCACGCGTGTCACCCCAAGAAATATCCAAGAAGTACAAGCGTCAAAGCTTGGGGATGCCCGAGCCATCCCCTTCTTCATCAATAAAAATCGCAGGTTTCTTCCAAACGCTTCATTTTTATTGTTTCATGCGCAGTTGTGTTGTTCTTGGAGCGTCTTCTTTTTCTTTTTTGTTTTGGTTTTTCGTTTGCTTTTGTTTGCTTAGTTTTCTGAATAAGTTGGTTGGACCCCCTCTTTCATACATTGGTTTTCAAATAGTTTGGATTGGTTTGGAAAAGAGTAGGAAAGTTCATGCTGAAGTGGTAAAGAGAGCTTGTTATTGACTATGGCCTATGCTTTGTCAGGCCATGCTTGATATTGTTTCGGCTTTATGCTTAGTATTCTTTGTTGTATCATGACTTGTTATAAACAATTGAGATTGCTTAATGTGCCTTGGATGAATCATGCGTTGTTTTAGCATATTAAAACATAGTATTGTGGTATTCTCCTTTGATGCTTTATTTGGGTTGACTTGGCGCATGCTCACACCATGTTATGACTAATCAAAGTCACCATAGCCTTTATGATCCTTTACTTTTCAACTTGTAGTATCACTTTATGCTTTGATCAATGATGTTTTGTCGCTCTGCATGATTATGGACATTATTGCTCTCCTAGTTTGTTGCTCCCAGTCTTTTGCTAGGCTCCACAACCAAGTATGAGTTGCACTCATGCATCCAACTCCCTAAACCAAGTTATTCCAAAGAGTCCACCATACCTACCTACTAGCAAATGCTATTCCAAGTATATTCATGTTTTTATCTATCTTCCAAATTAAACTTGTTATGAGAAAACTAGTGATTAAAGCTCTCACGAACTTGATGGCACACTTTACTTTTCTTGCCTTTAATAAACTTGAACCATTGTGTCATCTATGTTGTATATGCTTGCACTTATTTGTTGGGGAATAGCAGAACCATGATGTCATGGGGAAAGCTTTCAACATTGCACTGGTACTTTGTACCTAGTTGATATCATGCTCTTTTGTCTATGGATGTCGTCGGTGTGAAATGAAAGGGGAGCTTGTAAGTCCATGGAGTTATGTATATGTGTTAGAGAAACACCTGGGTCGCTGGTCTAATCCATGCTGACATGGTGGAAACCTGCAGCGTAGCCATAATGAGCTATCTATGAAGCATTCTTCCTATTAAAAAAATAGTCCTATATTGAGAAAAAAGAGAAAAAGAAAAAAAGAGATTATGAAAAGAGGAAAGAGAGAAAAAAGCACCATATTCCCATGGTAAATAAGAAGATTGTTGAGATGCTCGTTGTCTGCTTGCCGTGTCATTTTGATATGGGGATTATTCCGTATCATCGGGCAAGGGGTACCCCATTGGCGGTTCTCTATGATACACATCTATTTACGATGACAAGAACTTACCGGTGACTAAACTTGAGTAGCATGAGGAGTGGCCCTCGTATTCAAGGGACATGAGATTTCTAACTTATACTTCATCAAGCATGTACACCATAGTTTGTTCACTTTAACCTTAATCACTTCAAGATGCTTATGATAGGGGCAATTAGAGCTGAAAGCTATAAGTACCATAATTTTTGGAAGCTCTTTATGAAACTTGAATCTCTGCTTCCTTCTATGAAGGCCTTTCTTCCACGTATATATTGAGCCTCCACCTTCTACCTTTATGCACCTACTTTGAGAGCATAGTGGCCATTCTTAGTTATATGTGCATTGTCCCAAGACTAGTTGATTGATGCATAACTTGATATTGCTTGTTTTAAACTATTTGTATCTAGTCACTCTTATGAACTTTGAAGGTGTCCTATGCATTTATATTTGCTACTCTATTAGGGACAAGCTGAATGCCACTATGCTATGTTTTCTTTATGTGAAACAAACAAACGTCTTGCAAAGCATTCTTATTCATGTCTTTTGTTTGTGCCTTTTCATGTTGCAACTTAGTTGCTTTGTCTTATTGCTAGAACTTTATCTTTCATGTTATGATTGAAGTACTATGATCCCAGCTTTGAATGTTTTACAGATACTTTGATCAAGTTTATGATGGTGCATGTCACCTCAAAAATTATTCTTTCTTTCTATCACTTACCTACTCGAGGACGAGCAGGAGTTAAGCTTGGGGATGTTGATAGATTGCAAATGTATCTATAATTTTTGATGTTCCATGCTTGGTTTTATCTACTTTCTTGTGTTTTATCCACACTTTGGAGTACTTTTCATATGATTTCTTGGACTAACCTATTAACAAGAGCCATAGTGCCAGCTGCAGGTTTTCTGCTGTTTTTGGTTCTAGGAAGTCAGAAAATGAATATTCTCGGAATTGGACGGGACAAACGCCAAAGTTACTATTTTACCGGGAGACATCTAGAGCCAGAATACGAGACGGAGAGGGGTTGGGGCCTGGCCACACCACCTGGCCGCGTGGCCAAGCCTGGCTCGCGCCAAGGGGTGGTCTGGCCGCCCCAGGCACCCCCTCGGCCTCTCCTTCCGCCTATATATTACCTCTGATACGGAAACCCTAAGTACGTGATCAAAATTCCACGAAAGAGTCGGTAGCCGCCGTCATCTCCATCCCTAGATCGGGAGGGATCTGAAGCTCTTCCTGGCACCCTGCTGGAGAGAGGAATTCACCCTGGAGGCCTTCTTCATCATCATGCAAGCCTCCGGTGTGATGCGTGAGTAGTTCATCTCTGGACTACGGGTCCATGTAGTAGCTAGATGGCTGGTTCTCCTCCTTTGTGCTTTCATGTCTAGATCTTGTGAGCTCCGTTCATTATCAAGATCATCTATTTGTAATTCTTCATGTTGTGTTTGCGGGGATCCGATGGATATTGAGATGCTATTTTAGATTGATTATTGATTCTATCATGTCTTTGTTATTTGTGATCTTGCATGATTTCCATTGTTAGTAGCTATCTTGGCCAAGTAGATGCTAGCAACTCCAAGAGTTAGTATTTATGCTCGATAGTGGGTTCATGCCTCTGGTAATCTGGGGAAGTGACAGAAATCTCTAAGGTACTAGATGTGCTGTTGCTACTAGGGAGAAAACAAAAATCCTTTGTTCATAGAACAATCATATTGTTTACTTTACACGCAATTCGTAAAGCAATAATCTGTTGCTTGCAACTTAAAACTGGAGGGGGTTCAGATGATAACCTGAAGGTGGATTATTAGTCATAGATGCAGTTGGATGGCGGTCTATGTATAATGTTGTAATGCCCAATCAAGTCTCAAAGGAGTCAAGATGATTAGTATATGCTTGTATGCTTTCTCGATGTTTGTCAATTTCCCCGCTGTAATTTGTTCACCCAGCATGTTATCTATCTTAAGGAGAGCCACCTCTAGTGAACTATGGACCCCGGTCCTTTCTTTTACATACAATCTACAAACTTTTTACTGCTTTGTGTTTACTTTCTTCCATTCGATACGTTTAATCCCTTGTTTTCAGCAAAACTGGTGAGATTGACAATCTCATTGCAAGTTGGGGACAGAGTTCTGTGGTTGTGTTGTGCAGGTCTCCACGTTGCTGCTAGCACCGGTAGTGCGCCCTGCCAACGTTCATCTTGCTACACCTTTGGGGCGTTTCCTTGCTCCTACTGGATTGATAACCTTAGTTTCATAACTGAGGGAAACTTACTGATGTGCTGATCATACCTTCCTCTTGGGGTTCCCCAACAAGCTCGTTAATACACGAGTCAGCAAGGCCTAGCACGGTTACGAACATATTTCTTTAAGACTCCCATGAACCTCTCAAAGGGGAACATATTGTGTAGAAATACAGGACCGAGAATGGAAATCTCTTCGACTAGGTGAACTAGGAGGTGCGTCATAATATTGAAGAAGGATGGTGGGAACACCAACTCATAATTGACAAGACATTGGACCACATCATTTTTTAATCATGGTAGATCTTCAGGATTGATTATCTTTTGAGAGATTTCATTGAGAAATGCACATAGCTTCACAATGGGTACTCGAATATAATCTGGTAGAAGGCCCCTCAATGCAATCAGAAGCAATTGCGTCATAATCACATGGCAGTCATGAGACTTTAGGTTTTGGAACTTTTTCTCTACCATATTTATTATTCCCTTTATATTCGACGAGAAGCTATACGGGACCTTGATACTACTCAGGGATTCAAAAAAGATTTCCTCCTCTTGTTTGGTAAGAGCGTAGATGGCATGACCTAAAAACCATTCTAGATGCAGGCCTTTTGGGTCTTTCATATGTTGCTGGTCCTTACGTGCTTTCGGTGTATCTTGTGTCTTCCCATACATGCCCAAGAAGCCTAATAGGTTCACGCAAATATTCTTCGTCACATGCATCACGTTGATTGCAGAGCGGACCTCTAGGAATTTCCAATAGGGTAGCTCCCAAAATATATATTCTTTCTTCCATATGGGTGCGTGTCTGTCAGCGTCCTTCGGAAGAGATTATCCGCCCTGACCCTTTCCAAAGATTACTATTTGATCCAAATCCTTGACCATGTCAAATACATCAGCACCAGTACGTTCCTTAGACTTCGACTGGTCACATGCCTAACCATTGAAATGCTTGCCATTATTTCTTAAGGGATGATTGGGCAAAACAAATCGATGATGCCCCGTGTAAACATTCTTCTTACAATGTTGTAAATATATACTTTCAGTCTCATCTATATAGTGCGTGCATGCATTGTATCCGTTGTTTGTCTGTGCTGAAAGGTTACTAAGAGCAGGCCAGTCATTGATTGTTACGAAAAGCAACGCTCGGAGGTCAAATTCTTCCTTCTTGTGCTCATGCCACACACGTATGCTGGGTTCATGCCACAACTGTAAAAGTTCTTCAACTAATGGCCTTAGGTACACATCAATGTCATTGCCGGGTTGCATCAGGCCTTGGATCAACACTGACATCATAATGAACTTCCGCTTCATGCACAACCAAGGAGAAGGTTATAGATACATAGATTCACGGGCCAGGTGCTGTGACTGCACCTCTGCTCCCCAAAAGGATTCATGCCATCTATACTTAGACCAAACCTTAAACTCCTTGCGTCATCTGCAAAGTCCGGATACTTTCTATCGATTTTCTCCACTGCGACCCATCAGCGGGGTGTCTCCACATCTCGTCTGACTTACGTTCCTCTTTGTGCCATCGCAACAACTTGGCGTGCTCTTTGTTTCTGAACAAACGTTTCAACCGTGGTATTATAGGATCATACCACATCACCTTGGCAGGAACCCTCTTTCGGGGGGGGCTCGCCCTCAACATCACGAGGGTCATCTCATCTGATCTTATACCACAATGCACTGCATACCGGGCATGCATCCAAATTATCGCACTCCTCACCATGGTAGAGGATGCAGTATTTAGGGCATGCATGTATCTTCTGAACCTCTAAACCTAGAGGGCAGACAACCATCTTTGCTTCGTACATACTGGCGGGCAATATGTTATCCTTTGGAAGTATATTCTTCATCATTTTCAGCAACTTTTCAAATGAGGAGTCAGGTATACCTCACTCTGCCTTCCATCGCAGCAATTCTAGTGTGCTGCCCAGCTTTTTCAGACCATTTTCGCAATTTGGGTACAACAACTTTTTGTGATCCTCTAACATGTGACTGAACTTCTTCATCTCTTTTTCAGTTTTGCAGTCTCTCCGTGCATTGGCAATGGTCTGACCAAGATCATCAGTGGGCTCATCATCATGTGCCTCTTCTTTAGCCTCCCATTTAGCTTCCCCCATGGAAGTATGACCGTACTTACGAAAACCATGATAGTTCTCATCATCCTCCTATTCTTCATTGTCTTCTATTATAACCCCTCTCTCTCCATGCTTGGTCCAACAATTATAACTGGGCATGAAACCAGACTTTAACAGGTGGCTGTGGAGGGTTTTTGAGTCAGAGTAATCCTTCTGATTCCTACATCCACTACATGGACAGAATACAAAACCATTCCGCTTGTTCACATCAGCCACACAGATGAATTCATGCATGCCATTAATGAACTCACTAGAGCATCGATCAGTACCATACATCCATTCTCGGACCATCTGCATTATTGTAAAAGTATATCAAAAACCATTACACAACATCATGAATATTGATTAATGATCAATTTAATACAAGTTATAATGTGAGCTTCTAGAGCATTAAATTTGAATTTTAAAAAATTTACATTCACCAAGTTTTGAATTGGAGAAAACAATTACCATGAAAAATGTGGAGTTTTTAATTATTATTCTAGCAGTGAAATCCTCATTCCATTTTGATCTCTAAAACTCTAAAATTACACATTTCAACTTTCTGTAACTTTGTGCCTAATCAAAATTTGCCTAAAATTACACATATGAAAATCCTCTACTTCTAGAGCATGCAAATCCATCTATACTTCTATCGCATTGAGCTAAAGTAACAATAGGAGATGAAAGTATGAAGTTTCTAACCTTTTAAAACCTTGGATTTAAGGGTTGCAACCAAATCCTGACAAATCTTGAGAAAAAGGGCATGAACTTGGTTGCTTGGGAGGGAAAATGGCCATGGCTAGGGCATGTACGAAGCTGTATTATATAAGGGGACCTTTTAATCCCGGGCCGTGATACAGGCTGGGACTAATTGTCCTTGTAAAGTGCAGCAGCCCGGCTCGAGGTCTCTTGTCCCGGGTCGTATTACGGACTGGTACTAGAGACCTGGAACGACCCAGGACTAGGGCTTCCCTGCGCTATTAGCCGTTGGACACGTTACGAACTTAGTGCCTGGCACTAGTCCTGGCCCATAACAAACCGGGACTGGTGCCTGATTCAGCAATGAACCGAAGCCCTTTTTTCCACTAGTGTTATTACCGAAGCAAAGTAGCTGCTAGACAATATGCAAGACAACCATGCCCAATGGCATATGGATAGATCAAACACGAAGAACGTGAACTCCATTTCACCACAAGAAAATGAAGAACTCAATGCCAAGTTGGATGAGCTCATATTAGTTGTAAAAGGTAAGGAAACCCAGGTAAGAGCCACCCCTGAAACGAATATTGAAGAAATAGATTTCGTAGCTCGTAATTATTATAACCCTGCTTGGAAGAAGAGTTACAATCCTAACTTCTAGAAACATTATTCTAGTCCTGTAGGTAACTCTAATAATAATATGGGAACTAGTAATGGTAGTCTCCAAGAAACATTAAAGTCTTTTATAGACTCACAAAACAAAAAAAACAATATTCTTGTTAAAAAATGGAGAACCATGATGCTATGCTTGGTAAATTATCTAACCAAGCTATTAGTTTGAGAAATGATTTGCAGGCCCTCCAAAGAAAGAACGAGGATCGTTGAGGCACATCTAGGTAAGATAACCGAGAGTCAAACTCTCATTAGAGCTAAATTTGCAGGTAAAGCTGATCCCAATCCTGTTGAAGACCTCAAGATGATGAGAGTCCAAAGGGAGGAGCCTGAAGAACTTGATTATAGTGATGCTCCTTCACCAAGCTACACCGTCGAAGATCTCGTAAAAAGAATCAATGTCAAGATTCCGGTAAGTGGAGGTAGTGAGGAAGATATGTACCAACACTTTGTTAATCAAGTAGCAATAAAGGTACGTGAGCTTGAGGAAGAATATAAGAAAATTGCTGAAAAATTTCCTGTGAAGTTAGATGACATATTTGAGCCTACTATTAAGATCAAAATTGGAACCAATGAGATAGCTGCACTTTGTGATCTAGGTGCAAGCGTCTCAACAATTCCAAAGATCCTTTTTAACAAGTTAAATCTTGCCTCCTTTGAAATCACTGAGTTAAAATTGCATCTAGCAGATTCTACCTACAAACAAGCTGTAGGAATTAAGGAGAATACTTTAGTATACATTAAAGGCTATCTCGCTCTCATTGATTTTGTTATTGTTGACATGCCTGAAGATGCTACTGCTCCTATTATATTAGGACATCATTTCTTAAGAACTATTAAGGCTTTGATTAATCTACATGAAGGGAACGTGAAGCTTCAATTGCCTTCGTGGGATCCTTTTGTTATTCATTTCCCATGGAAGAAGAAAGCCAAGCATGATGAAAAGGAGGCCGTCACTTTGAAGGCCAATTACTTTGGAGTGGGTGTCCCACTCATTTGGCCTAAGTGAGCAACATTGAGGTCAAGCTATTGACCATAAAAGAGCTCTTCATGGGAGGCAACCCATGTGAAAAAAGGTTTGAGTAAAGTTTTTAGTTTTAGTTTAAGTTTATATTTAATAAAGAGTGCTAGAAAACTCCAATTGAGCAGAAGAAGTTCGATAGTACTAAAAATCCTACTTTATTCATGTTGTTGTTGGTCGACAATATTTATTGTCAATTTTCTGTCAAAAACAAGGTATATCACTAAGTTACAGGAAAAGAAATAGTTTGCAAAGAAACAGAAATATTTTGATGCACACAGAGAGTTTAACGACCAACTATACGACGGGAATAAAAATTCCGGCCGTATAGCTCCGGTCGTATAGCTATCATTGCCACCACATTTTTTTCTTTAATATGTACTGAGAGTTTAACGACCAACTATACGGCGGGAATAAAAATTCTGGCCGTATAGCTCCGGTCATATAGATATTGGTACCTCCATACAATTTCTTTTCTAATGTACCGAGAGTTTAACGACCAACTATACGACGTGAATAAAAATTATGGCCGTATAGTTCCGGTCATATAGATATTGATGCCTTTCTATATTTTCTTTCCCAAGGACAGACAGTTTGACGACCAACTATACGGCGAGAATGCATTGTTTTGACCGTATAGTTGAGCCTGCATAGCTGCGCCGCCATGAGGAAACCCTAATATTTTGATATAAGTCCAACTATATGGCGGGAACGCATTGTTCTTGCCATATAGTTGTGCCCGTATAGTTGTGTCCGGCCATAAAATCGCATGGGAAGGTACCTCCAACTCCAAAACTTCAATCTTTTTTCTCTCTTCTACCTCCAAACTCTCTCAAAACCTCAAGAGATCTTCATCTCTGCTCAATTTCGTTCAATTTCCTCACACACAAGTGATCTATGGTATGTTTCTCCTCCGATCCTCCAATTACTTTTTGCAAATTTATCTTTGATCTATTGTCATTATCAATCTAGGGTGAGACCTACTATGAACCAATTTCCATGATTTTCTTGCCAAGGTTATTATTTTAAGGAGATTCTTTAGTGTCCTATGATGAGGAATATGATGCACTTACTATTGTTGGATCACAATTTTTGCCTTTCTTCAATGTTTTAGATGATGAACAAAAGGAGCCAAACTCGTGCTCATGCCACCGCTAGCGCTTCTCAGGCTGCCGCTCAGGAATGCATGGGGATATGGTTCAAGGATGATCCCCAACGTGATCACTTCAAAAGGATCAAGAACCGTGAAGTGAAGGCCACCAAGTGGGCTTGTCCCATTATATTGAACCAACTTGGTATTTCTGATGGCTTCAATTTACTTTGCAATAGAGTTGGCATGTAAAACTTTGTGTACAATGATGTGCCTACCTATCTCTACTTAAGCATTGAATTTCTAAGTTCGTTACAAAGCACCGTTAAACAATGGCAAGGAGAGGATACTATTTCTTCCGACGGATGAACAACAACTACACTTTAACATTAGATGAATGGTCTGCATGTTTTAATCTGCCAAACAATGATGTTAATGCCTTACGCGCATCCTTTACTAGGTTAGAACCTACCCCTGAACAATACTATAATGGAATGAGTTTCACTAGTATAGTGAACAAGGGGAAGAATATTCAACATCTTGCAATTCGCTATTTGTTCTATGTTATTGCTAACACCTTGCAAGCACGTAATGAGTTCATGAGACTCAACGAGGAGGACATCTTAGTCCTCACAAAGGCTGCTTACATCAACTGCGGCTTGTCACTCAACTTGGGCGCCATCCTTGTGCGCTACTTGGAGCACCAAGCCTCCCAAAGCCAAGGACCAATCACAGGTGGAGGCATCAACACCGTGCTTTCCACTGCCCTAGGCATCGACCTAGGTGAGTTGCAACCCGTGCTAGGTGAGACACGTGTTGGTTTCTCCATGTTGAAAGCTTGTGGAATGCTCACTAGGAGAGGTGGTGTTTATTATCTGCATATTGCTAGAGCTGGGCGTCTCTACCCCTCTCCTATGCCTAATGGTCTTTTCTCTATCGAGGAAGGACGCTTACTATATGACTTGCAGGTTGAGCAACACTAACCCGAGGAAGAGATTCTGGAGGAGGATGAGGACCAAGGAGCAAGAAGTTCCTTATCAAGAGGAGCAGCCACAAACCTGGTTTGCTACATACCAAGATTTCCAAGGACTTGGAGGGACTATGGAGACGATGCATAGCCTCTCTTTGAACCTCCGAGAATAAACTAGTAACCTCTCAACTCAATTTGCAAACTGGAGTAACGACTTTTTCCTGCCACCACAATGATTTGAAGGGCATGCAAAAACCTAAGCTTGGGGAAGTTTCCTCATGTATCTTTATTTGGTGTTCATTTTCTTTTATTTATTTCGAGGTTATGTTTTTATTTGAGTTTATAAGCACTCGTGTTGGTTTCCCCAACACCTTATTTTTAGTTCTTTCCATTTGCTTTCAAGATTTTATAGCCGAGCTTTGCCACCAATTATGTATTCGTTAAACTCCCTCTCTTAAAAACCACAAAAAGATTTCTCCATTTTTGCTTATTTTCCCTCTTTCTTTTCTTTCTGCCTCAAGGTTTTCATGTACTTGCAGGAGAGTGATCGACTTCGACTTTCCAAGATGCAAATAAAATAGGAAGAGAGAAGTGTAACCAAACATGAGAGGTATGCCTTATGACTCCCCACTTTTGAAGTTTGAGAAACCCATGCTAGTTAGTAGTAAATGTTGAGATATTATATTGGTGGAGTAAGTCTTTGTATTGTAGTAAGATTTTTGTTTGCATAGGTATTTAATTGGGTACGTTTTGTTCCAGCTCTCATAATTAACCAAGTCTTGCCTATAAATTTGCTAAACAATTGTAATAAGAAAAAGTCTCACAATTGAAGGCTTGGGTGTTGTAGTGCTTGGTCTTGAAGGATTATTTCTAGAGACACTCAACACCACTAAAAATGTTGATCGACTTAATAGCTCTCTTTAAAAAGGATTTGTTAGATTGAATTAATGTTTAGCGGTTTTTGTGAGCATGCCAAAGTTTAATTTGTTATCATAAGAATGATATAGCTTTATGCGTGTCAAACTTCATGTTATGCCAACAGCTCCACTGGCCTACGAATGATCTTCATGGAGGAAACTCCTAGATTTCGACTATGAGTTGATTAAACACTTGTAGCAGCAATGCTATAGTGGGTAAGATTCTTGGCACTCACATGTAGTTGTAATCATGATGGAATCACTCCTCTAGCTGTTATGAGAAATCATTATGCAAAAGGAACAAAAACCTTACTGATGCCATAAGTGTCCCTCATAGCCCGATAAACTTTTTTTTTGGCATGCTCTCAATTACTTAAAAACTGAAATTCTTGAAGGACAATGGCTAGAAAAGTAGTGCTTGAAAAGTCTTGATTTATTGATGTGGGATAATTGAGATACTCTAGTGTATATGCTTTTCATGACAACTCTCACACTCTCAACTTACATGATTATACTTAATCGTTCAAAGGCAAGCCTATGAGTTGATTACTTGAAATGGAATAAAGTTTACTCATTTGTATCATCCATGTTGACAATAATTTTGCTGCACTATAAGGATGCATGAAACCCGTATGATATGCTTGCCATTACTCTATCTATGCTAAAGTTTTTCGGATTTATGAAGTGGAGTAAACATGAGACTACTAATCATGAGTAAGATCACCATCTTGTTATTTTAGTTTAAATGCTAAGTTCCTTTTTGATTTTGGTTTTCTTGCTCGGGGACGATCAAGTTTAAGCTTGGGGAGGTTGATGGCTCTGAAATATAGCCATCTACATCCACATTTAAACTGGATATTATTCATAATTTTGATGAAATATCTCTCTAAATCATGTCACTAATGCCTAATATTCAAAGGGGTATGCAATCCTTTCTTTTATATTTTTCCTGGGCAGATAATGTCGTTTAAAGATGGGAATCACTACATTAAAGTCAAAGATACGAGATTTCCAATAACCAGAAGAAACTAGGAGCCATGAAGCGGAGGCGGATGCTTTAACAACCAACTATACGACCGGAGCAAAATTTTGGTTGTATAGCTCCAGTCGTATAGTTAGCGCCGCCACTGTTAGGTCAAACATAACAACTTTCACGAAGGGACCCCTATATAAAGAAGCCTCGGGTAACGAGAAAACAAGCCAGACCTTGCCAAAAAGTCTCTGGCACAGATCACTAGCCGCCTCCAGATCTCAAAACCCTTCTCCATCTCCATAGCCATATTCTACCACTTGTATTAGTAGATCTCTTCTCCAATTGACGATATTGTAAGACTATTGCTATCAATCTTATGATTTTCATTAGAATGTTTATGATTGTTGATCTCATCTCTATGTGTGAGCAATTCTCCTTGGGCTAAGGGCTTTGGCCTAGCCATGTAGCGTCTGTGCATGTTATTTATCATAGATGGGATCGTGTATTAGTTTGTGTGACATGATGATTATTGTATCCTCTTTTGCCTCAATCCAAGGACTTGTCAGGTACCCAAGACACCAAGGGTTGATCTTGGTATAGGGAGTATGAGTAATGACTGATCTGCAGGTTGGGAACCCCAGTGACAGAAGGGGTAGTATGGTTGTATGTGAGGGATTTACTTGGGATCAACAGTGACATCACTATGCATATCGTTAGTTCTCTTTCTTCTAGGGATGAGACTAGTAGGTTATTGCTATAAGCGGTTGCGGAGGCAATAGCAATTATGGATGCACTGCCCACATATAATTTATCTTGGTCTAACAAGTACGTGCATACTTTATTTCTATCTTTTATATCCATCAGATGTTTTGCACAGCTACAGGTGAAACCGAACGCCCTAGGCCCTCTCTCTCCATCATCGACAACAGCAAAACTACGCAAGTTATTGGTCCGGTAAAAACACAAAAGGAATTATAAAACTCCTGAAGGTCCGTTAAAGTAACTTCACTACGCATTCACTTCCCGAGGATTCGATAACCTAGGTCTACTAGGGAAAAAGAAGCTATACTACATCCGCAATCAGGATCGAAGGTATCTCCCACTCAGACGATGATGACGACCTCGGTCACAGACGCAATGGCCGAGGAAAATGCCGGATGCGCGGTTACAAGGACCACGAAGAAGTCGACATGATTGCGGCTGGCTACACCGTAAACGTGATGATGGCAGCCGCAACAGCGGATACCGTAGCGGTGGATACCGCGACAGTAGGAAAACCACGCAAGTATGGCAACACCGTACCCGCGATGAAGCACCTAGAACAACTATCCAGGACAAACTGTTCGGACCTTACAACGTACATTTCTACGTAGAGATAGCTTCAGTGTTTTGGAGCACAACTCTCTGAAGAAATTCCCCAGCTCAGCAACTGCTTCATATATTTCTTTATCCAAAATTCCACGGAGTCCAGCCAGTAAAATCCTTTGGAGGAGGATGTGACAATCATGAGTTTTCAGTCCTTGGAGCTTGCATCCATCAGGAGACACACATTTTGCTAGGTTAGCGGCATACCCATCTGGAAATCTCACCGCTCTTATAAATTCACAGAATGCAAGCTTTTCTTCTTTAGTCATTGTATACCATGCTTGTGGCATCTCAAACGACTCTCCACCTTCAACAGGCTGTAAATGCAAATCTTCTCTTATGCCCATGTCTTCCAAATCAAGCCTAGAGTTAACTGTATCCTTTGACTTTCCGTCGATGTTCATAAATGTGCCAAGCAGATTATCACATATGTTTTTCTCGATGTGCATTACATCAAGGTTGTGCCTCAACTTGAGATCTTCCCAGTAAGGGAGGTCCCACAAAATAGCCCTCCGGTCCCAGCATTGACCATCCTCATGCTTCCTTTTCTTTTGATGTTTTCCAGGTCTCACATCTTTCACATTGTGAAGCTGTTGCTCGAGCTCTTCTTTAGTGAACTCCGTCGGCTGGTCGCGGGTTTCAGTTTTTCCATTGAAATCCTTGCTTTTTCGCCAAGGATGGTTGCGAGGAAGAAAACGGCGGCCCCCGGTCCAACATATCTTGTTCCTTATTATTTCCGAGCACGGATCCATGTCACAACGCACACATGCTTGATAACCAGACGTGAGCCTCCCAGACAAAGTGTGCAGCGCTGGGAAATCATGGATACACCATATGACCGCAGCATGGGGATCAAACTTATCAGGGCTTAGGGCATCATAGGTACTGACACCCTCCCAGAGCTTGAGCAAATCTTCTACCAAGGGCTCCATAAAGACATCAAAATCCTTTCCTGGAGATGTATGGCACGACAAATACCGGCCACATGAAGTTGGACTGATCCATACATGCCCATGGTGGAAGATTGTATGGCACGACAAATACCGGCCACATGCTATATTTCGAGCTCATTCCAAATGGATTAAAGCCATCTATGGCAAGGCCGAGTCTGATGTTCCTCGCATCGGCAGCAAACTCTTTATGTTTATCGTCAAAATATTTCCATGCCTTTCCGTCAGCTGGATGGCTAAGTTCATTATCCATGGGTTTCCGCTTTAGCTTGTGCCATTGTACATCCTCCGACTGTTGCTTCGAAATGAACATCCTTTGTAGCCTTGGAATCACATGAAAGTACCTCAACACCTTCTCCGGTATCTGCTTCCTCCCATCCGCATCTTTCCACCTAGAGGCATCACACTTTGGGCAGCTGTCATGCTTGGCATACGTGTTCCGAAACAAGATACAGTTGTTCAGGCATACATGGATTGAATTATAACCAAGCCCCAATCTACCGATTACACCCAATGCTTCTTCACAAGACTTGGGAATTGCACTTTTAGGGCATTGGATGGTCAAGATACGGAGTATTGCGTTGAAGGCAACATTGCTGATTCGGTAGAAGGACTTGACGTGGAGTAACTTCACTGTAAAAGAAAATCCGGACAATGTCCCACCATCACTAGCTGCACGCTTGGCCTCCTCTATCAGCTCGGCATAGATTGTATGCTCTCCAGCACCTTGCGGTTCAGACTCGTACAAATCCCTAAACAGATCAGGGATTCTATCATCCTCATAGCCATCCTCTGCCTCAAAACCAACATCCTCTTGCGAAACATCATCTTGTACAAACTCACCGCCATCATCACCGCCAGGTTCAGGTTCAGCTCCGGGTTCTGGATGTAAAGGCTCTCCATGATGGATCCACCTATCATACGTGGATGCCATCCCACGCATTAGCAGATGAGCCTCTACATTTGGTAGAGTTTGTTGAACACGGTTCATACAGCTGGGGCATGGGCATAAAACTTGAGCATCATCGGGAACACTTCTACGAACAAATTGTATGAACTCATCCACTCCCCTTAGATGCTCATAAGAAATCCTTCTAACTCCTTTTGTTATCCAGCTTCTGTCCATCTGCAAAAGACCGAAAAATGTTGCAAGTTAGAATTGCACTGAAGTGTACACACAAATAGTAGCTAGCAGAAATTAAACCAAAACCTACATGGAATTAACAGGATTTTGAAACCCTAATGAAACCAACCTTTGAAATTAATAGGGAAATTAACAGGCTTGAATTGATTCTAAACGTCATATCACTGCCAATCTACATGGAATTAACAGGAGGGAAATTAACAGGGGAGAGAAGAGAGGGGTGCATACCGTGACAGCTTCAGGGCTCGGGCGAGGTAACAGAGCTTCAGTGCTCGCCGTGGCCGCCTACCCCGCCGGTCACCACTGCTGCTGCCCCTCCTCCAGTCACCACCGGCTCAGTTTCTCCTCCTGTCACGACCACCGCAGCCCCTCCGCTGGCCACCGCCCAAGACCCCTGCATGCCGTGGCCGAGGCGAGTCACCACCTGTCCCTTCCCCTCCACCTTGCCCCCGCCCTCTCCCCCTCCGCCTTGCCGCCGCCCCCTCCCCCACCTCCGGTCACCACCGGTCCAAATCCCTGCCCCTCCCCCTTCCGCTCCGTCGGTCACCACCGTTCAGCGTCGCCCTGCCGCCGTGTGTGCGTGTTCTGTTTTCTGCTAAGTGTGTTGCTCCGTTGGAGCATCGTCAGTCTGTTAAGCAGACTACTAGTAATAGTATAGATAAAATCCTTACTACCTTGTATACAACAACACAACTCTAGCATACCGGTCACGACATGTTTCTCACAGCGCTAGGTCATGGGTTCGAGTCCTCGTTCGCGCACCCTTTTTTGCTTAATACTACCTGGGCCAACGAGGCTATTTGGGCCCGACATGGGCGAATCAGCCCACCCGGTACACAAGTAACACAAACGGTCCAAAATGGTATACAAGTAACACAAGCGGCCCAAAAGAAAAATTAAAATTAAAAAAATAGGGTAAACAAGTTAAAATTAAAATTACCACGTAGGAGCGACACGTGGATCACATGAGTGAGGTGGCAGCACAGTCACCCTAGTGCTTAACTTACTACGATGTTTTTACTGATCATGACGATTTTATATCGCCATAGTAAGCTCCAAAGAAGGCCCCAAACAGTACATACCAGCTTATGACGATTTCGTGTAATGAATTTAAGACGTTTTTGGGCCAAATCGTCATGCATTTGCTATCCTTTGCCCCTCCCAAACAGCTCATGACCATCTGCAGCAAGATCGACATAAATTTATGACAATTTCTTTTGGGGTCACTTTCAAAAGGTCATATTATACCACATTCCTTGTAGTGTACATCAACAAACATGAAGGCAAGAAAAAAATCCAGTCACCTCCTGAAGGACTCATGCGAGTTTCTCAAGCTCCACGAAGGCCTGACCTAGATGAATCGTGACGCGATGAACCAAGGCTATGGAGCTGCGCCAGGTGTCGTGGCTCATGGAGCGCCACCACCACCACCCGGGCCACCCCCACTTGCGGTCGTGCCAGTCTAGAACAACGGAGGCGAGCAGTACTTGCGAGTGCTAGAAATATGGGAATGATCCAAAAAGGATGTCCATCAAATCAGGTGCAAAAATCAATCACTCGCCAAGTCAATCTAGCGATCAACTCTCCACCCTCCACCATCGAGTACCTCAGTGGGTGCGAGTCCTGCTTTACCTTCGACAAACGTGATCATCCGTATCAAGCACCTCACCTAGGACATTGTCCCCTGGTGCTCGAGGCACAAATTGGAGGCCTCGAAATGAGTCGCGTCTTCATGGATGGCGGTAGCGGCATCAACTTGATGTTCGCCAGCACATTGCGTGCCATGTGGATCTCGTCCTCCTGCCTGGAAGTTTATGACACAATGTTCTACGCCATCGTCCCAGGTAAAGGCGTATACCCCTTGGGCAAGATCAACTTGGACATCATCTTCGGCACGCTAGCTAACTTCAGGCGAGAATGCCTGGAATTCGAAGTCGTTGACTGGCCCTCGCAGTACCATTTTATCCTCGGACATGTCGCGTACGTGAGGTTCATGGAAGTGCCACACTACGCATACTTGCAGATGAAAATGCTAGCACCAAACAGCATCATCACTATCAGCGGAAACTTCGCCAAATGGGATAGCTGCGACAGGGAATTCAACAGAATCTCCCAATCCTTCGGAATGTAGGAGGAGCTGGCAAGGCTGAAGGAGTCGACAGGCAATAGTCTTCCCCTCCTAGTAAGCCAAGCGCACCTAATCAATCCTTCGACTCATCGGTGCACACCAAGGTGGTCCAGGTCCATCCAACATACCCGACCAAGATGACCCTCATCGCCAACAACTTGAGTTCCGCATAGGAACTCATGCTCGTTGAATTCCTCCGTGAACACTGGGAGATCTTCGCCTAGTATCCAGCGGATATGCCAGGGGTTCCTAGGGAATTCGCCGAGCACTCACTCAACATGAATCCTAAAGCCAGACCAGTAAAGCAGACGATACGTCGATTGTTAGAGCCAAGTGAAAAGGCGGTTGGTATGGAAGTCAACAGACTCCTTGACACCAACTTCATACGAGAGATCAAGGAAAGCACCTGGGTAGCAAACCCTGTACTTGTTCCTAAAAAGGACACGGATATCCTGTGGGTGTGTGTTGACTTCACTTACTTGAATAGACATTGCCCAAAGGATCACTTCCCATTGCCGCGGATCGACCAGATAATCGATCCACCGCAGGATGCGAGCGCATCTGCTTCCTCGATGCCTACTCAGGCTACCACCAGATTCGAATGAAGGAGGACCAGGAGAAAACGGCCTTCATTACACCTTTCGGCGTCTTCTGCTACACAACGATGCCCTTCGGGCTAAAGAACGCAGGGGACACCTACCAGTGGTGTATGTAGGCCTGCCTCAAAAGCCAGCTTGCTCGTAATATTCAGGTCTACGTCGATGATATCATCGTCAAAACTAAGAAGGAGCCCTGGCTACTTGATGATCTTCGAGAGACCTTCGATAATCTAGACCGCTACCGGATCAAGCTAAACTCGGATAAATGCGCCTTCGGCGTACCATCTGGGCAATTACTCAGGTACCTCTTCTCCGCGAGGGGAATCGAGGCTAACCCGAAGAAAATAAAGGCCATACTGGCCATGGAGAAACCAAAGAACGTCAAAGGCGTCTAGCAGCTGGCTGGGCGAATCGCGGCACTCAGCCTTTTCATCGGTCGAATGGGCGAGAAGGCACTACTATTCTACCAGCTCCTTCGCAAAGCTAAAAAGTTCGAGTGCACAGAAGAAGCACAAGAAGCATTCGAAGACCTCAAGCATCTACTATCCACTTCGCCGGTGTTGGTAACACCTAGAGAAAAGGATCCCCTACTGCTATACATCTCTGCCACCAACCAGGTGGTTAGTACCATGCTCGTAGTGGAACGAGCCGAAGAAAACAAAGTCCACGGGGTGCAACATCCAGTCTACTACCTCAGCGAGGTGCTCATGCCAACAAAACAGCGGTACCCGCACTATCAGAAGCTGGCATACGACATCTTCATGATAGCTCGGCGACTGCGCCACTACTTCCAGGAGCACCCCATCATTGTGGTGAACGACGCTCCACTAGGGCACATCCTCAACAACCCTGACGCCACCGGACGAGTTGTGCTTTGGGGGATAGAACTGTCTCCACGGGACATCACATACGAGAAGCGTGACGTGATCAAATCGCAAGTGCTCCCAGATTTCCTTATTCACTGGATGGAGAACCAGCTCCCTAACATGCCAAACATGTCCTGCCTATGGAAAATGCACTTCAACGGATCAAAACGTCGAGAAGGAGCCGGCGCCGGCGTCATCATGACATCTCCACAAGGTGACAAGATGAGGTACGTATTTCAAATACAATTTCGTGCCTCCAACAATGAAGCTGAATACGAGGCCCTGATCCATGATATGCGGATGGCCAAAGCTTGTGGCGCAACACGACTCGTCATATACGGCGACTCTAAACTGGTAGTGGATGGAACCATGAACCAGTGTGATGCCCTGAGCAACAACATGATCGCCTACCGCAACCTCTATGACGCACTCAAAGGAGACTTCGACGGCTGCGAACTGCGGCACGTTGGCCGCGAGAGCAACGAAGAGGTGGATACACTCGCCAACATTGGCTCCACCTATGCCCCAGTGCCACCTGGAGTATTCCTAGAGAAAATTTGCGAACGCTCCATCAAGCCAAAGGTTCTAGAACAGCCAGCCAGCATGTCAGAGGACTCGAGGGCTACGCCACCCGACGAACTCAAGACACCTAAAGATAAGGAGCAAGATACATGACTCGAAGGCCCCATGGATGTCATGATGATCGAGCCATCCTGGACGCAACCATATATCACATACCTGCTCAGCAAAAGGCTACCAGATGACCCGACAGATACGCGGCATATAGCGCGATGATCCAAGGCTTTCACCATCATTAACGATGAACTATATAAGCGCAGCATCACATGAGTCCTTCAATGATGCATCTCGAACTGAGATAGGAGAGCCATCCTCCTCGAATACACGAAGGCACTTGCGGCCATCATGCCGGAAGCCACGCCCTCGTCGCCAAAGCTCTACGAGCTAGTTTCTACTGGCCAACAGCAATGCGCGATGCTAAGGACATCGTCTAGAAGTGCAATGCTTGCCAAAGATTCACGGACAAGTCGCACGCACCTGGCACAGAGCTTAGGCCAATACCCGTGGCCTGGCCCTTCACGCAATGGGGACTCGACATGGTTGGCAAGATGCAAAAAATCATCACCTGGGGGATACGTCTGATGTCTGCAAGTGCACAGATCGTTTGTAGCTAGTTTAGAAGTATAGATATCGATCTCATAGGGAGCCCAAAGGTAAGTGTTTTTGGGTGAAGTTTCTGTTACACCCGAAGTTGTCACAGGTCTTCGAGTGAATTGACTGCAAGTGTTGAAATAAGAATGGGGTTTTGATTAAATGAGATGTATTTTAAATAGAACTAAAATGTAAACTTCAGAAATATAAAGCATAAAAGTAAAGAATGACTTGGTTGTTTGTTGTTTCCTACAGATGGCAAAAGAAGGCGCGGGGAGATTCAGTTCATGGTGATAGTGACTGTGCCAGGTGGACGAATGCTAAATGCAACAATCATAATCTTATAAATATATGTGTAGGCGAGCAACCCATAATTAGCCGGAACTCCTCTTGGTAGATTTCATCCCAACTTCAATAATCCTACTAGCCTGTTACCAAAACCATGGTCAGACACTAGACGATTAAGACCCTTCAGGTCGCTTAGCGATTAAGCTCTTTGGATCAGACTAATGCAATAAGCAAAGTGGTTCCTCGTTATCCTCGAGTCTACTAGTTTTTCATTGATATCCCCGTGTCAGCCAGGGGTCGCTGGTCCACTAGCGAACAAGATCTTATTTATGTAGAATAAAGCATCATATTGTCTGGGCCCTTAATTGGACAATAAGCATTAGGCATCCCACAGATAGTCAAGCACACATAATATAATAATTAGAATCAATCACAAACTAATGGAAAATATATGAAGGCACATCACATCTCACAAATCCCCTACATCTCCCACGCCCAAGGGAATTACTCACACATGAGAGAACAACGGATCATCAATATAATCAAATAAAAGGAATTCTTCTTCGTATTACCGTGGAGATCCATAATTAGAATAGAAAAATATCCAACACAATTCAAGATAGGAAGAAACAATCTCAAACCCTAGTCTTGCAAGGTGGAGATCCCTCTCTCTCTCAAGTACAAGTAGTGGCTATGGGGTGTATTGGCTAGGAGGTCGAAGATCGTGGAGCGAGATGAAGAACATCTTCCCCTTCTTCCCCGAATCTCTTCTTTCTCCCTTCTGGATGGTATGGCGGCTGCTGTGTTGTGTTTCCGTCCTCAGTCCCTTCATGCTAGTTGTCCCTTTTGACAAGACAGAGGCGACAACAACTATACGGCGGGAACTATATGGCCGTAAAATTATTCACACCGTATAGTTGCTCGTTAAAGCTTCCGTATGCTACCCTCGAGTGCTTCCAAAGAGAGACTTGCTTATTTTCTCCAGAATATTGTGTTTCTCCAGTTAAAATCTTCTGTTGATGTTCAGAACCTGAAACACACATTAAAAACCAAGTTTTCTGTGCTACCGAAGTATTAGCGTTAGGTAAAGCTAGAAAACGATCAAATCCGGGAGAAAGTCATCAATAAAACCCATAAAAATGTGTTGAATCTCACAGCTATCAACTCCCCCAAGCTTAGATGTTGCTTGCCCTCGAGTGACAAGGAAATAAGGAAGAATAGCGGAGATCGAGACTGAAAATAAAGGAAATCACAAGTTTGAATTGGTATCAAATTCTTTTCTTCATAATCCCTGCAATCTTAAATATGATCATACAAATATTCACAAGATTGCACTAAGTCCACTTCCTAAACACGTATATCTTGTTAGCAAATGAATCGTATGCCCAAACAAGTGTCGAAAGTTTAGCTGGGAAAGTGAGATAAATTTTTTGGTGCCTCTCTTTGTTGAGAGATGAAAACTTTTTATTCTTGTTTATTTAACTAGTACGGCGGCCCGCGCACATGCGCGGGCTACATCTTGATGGTCTATTAAAATTTCTTATATGAAGCACATAAAAGGGAAAAGTTATGCCAATCTAATAAAAAGTTGACATAAATCTCAAACCTAGAATGGAATATTGAAGTTTTCAGTTTTATTTTAAATATAATTTTTATGAAGATATGTAATAATTTTTAATTTTCTGATTAGTCGTGGTTCTTTGAATTTTCTATAGCAATGTGCATGCCTAGAAGTACAACTCAATTGATCTTGTATATTGATCTAGTTTTAAATGTGATATACATATGGTTCGAAATTTCACTTATAATGAATATTTGTATATATATTTGAGATGTTTTAAATCAGTATTATTGCTCCAAGTTTATACGTTCACGGGTCTGGTGCATATGCGTTTTGTGCATTGTCTTACTTTGTGATTAAGAGGATTGTCAGAAAACAAATGACAATATCATTTTCTTTAACTCTCTTGTGTTAGACGTAACCACCTTTTCCCAACACTCACACTTACAATTTTTTTCCACCGCTGGTCTCCAGGTCTAATTGCATTTTCTCCCATGAATGAATCCATCGAAAACCGATCGACGATACTCTCCCTCAATCTAGATACGTTCGATTCACTAGGTAAAACGTCTTATATTTTTAAACGGGGGGAGTACTTGGATAAGATAGAGGGTCGGGTACCTTTTGAATTTGTGAGGACGTTGCCATGAATTGGTACCATCCTGTATTTTTTACATTTGATTCTACCATGGAAGTACCAGAGTTCGTTCGCTTGTGATATCACAGGATGGCCCCTTTTGTCTCTTCTTTCTCTCATCTTCTTTATTTGATTCAGTATCACTGTCAACTTCTTCACGATACATTGCCCATAACTTTTTTCATTCACTCCTCTAACGAAATAGAATTAGTTTCTTGCCAAGTTATTTCAGAATTAATTGTTTTCCACGATCGTAGCATTAGCAGATTTTTTTTATCATATCATATATACATATGCCAAACTGGTAATATTATTCATTCTCTATCAAAGATTTGACTCCCTACCTACAGGATACCAATATTTTTGAGATTTATGAGCCATGCTTTCAATGTTTCCTATTTGGGTATAGCAATTTTCTCCTTCTAATCGTTTGGTTTAATTCGCAAGCCAAAGTGGACATATTTAAAGTTGTTGCAAACCAATGGTTTTATAGTGAGGTTCGTGGCAGTTTTCTTTCGCTTATACAATTAGCATCCTGATGGTGGTCTGATGAGATAGATTTTGCCGTGGTCGCACCATATATTTATTGATCGAAAAGATCTTACCTAATGGTCCATTGTTGAAAATAGTTCTACAGTTGATTTTGACATGCACTTGTGTATTGTAGATCATGGTACATTTATAATTTCAGCAAATGGCCATTATAGTCAGTTTGGAATTTAACTTACTAATGAAACATATATTTTGAGATTGTTATGCACAAAACTGAGTCTTTTTTTAATCCCCCCTCGACTGTTTTCCGGGTTTGGGACTGGCATCGGTAGCGTTAGCCCCACTCAAATGTCATGCATGCATATCTAACAAAAGAAAGGAGTGCTTTTTGTTAGTAGTTTTAATTGTTTATCACTTAGATTTTGCTACATGAATATTTACCTATGTACCAGCAAAGTCACATGGATGTAAAATCATTGTGTACATCCATTTTATATATTTTGCGGAACGTCATTGATCTCTACGGTTATAATATTTGTGAAAGGCGGAGTAATTGAAGACATAAATATAAAAAATGTTTTTGATTGACCCATGCAGTTGCATTATACAATATAATAGAACCCTGAAGTATTAACATCATATGTGATTAGTATTGTATATTATTAAAAATGTTTGATAATATAGATTATCAGAGCGTACTTATCAAACTGACACTCAATATGGATATAATCGTAAGAATCGATAATCTAACCGAATCCCATCATCATGAAAGGAAGTAATTGTCTTAATATTTCAGACAAATATCGTTAACTAATTATATCAAATCATGGTAGGTGTTTCTTATATTTTGGTAACACCGCGGGTTCTCGCGTTATTTTCTTTAAAAGATATTAGATCATTGTGGGAAACTTTCAAATGACTAATGGTACCGGTCCATTATTCAAACAAACCCTTCGATGACTTATCGGTTGTCTTGTTGTTGACAATATCCATTATGTCATATAGTGCATTACAACTTATAACTGTATATACGCCATTATTTTAATTAAAAGCTATTTCCATGAAAATAATATCTTCTCTGTGTAATTATATTTTTTTGAAAGGCATGTAGCATCATCTAGTTAAAGTAGCAGTATATGAAAAAGAGTCATTTTGTTGACTATGTTCATGACAATCACTCTCTTTGCTATATTCGCCATTGATCACTACACTCATCCCGTCCCTTGTTGTCACTCTTTAGAATGTTGTATATACTTGCCCGTGTGTGAAAACTTGTTTAGGTAGACCTTGATTAGAGATTGCCCTGACTTTTGTTGATTGTCAGCAAAGTGCACATAAAGACAATATTCGCTATTTTAGAAGATTGACCACGATGGCTATGTTGGTCGCATTATTATTCTTGGAATGTAGACCTTTTCTTTCACATGAGTTCCTGTTAATATATGATGTTATTGAATAAAATGCATTTAGTCGTTCAGAGTTAAGCTTACCAAAGATCTGCAAGTGCTCTGATTTTTGTTCCTCTTTGGGGTGGCTCATCTCTTTATTTTAGGCATCTTGTTCCCAAGTTTCTTCATCTCCAAAGAATTTGGAAATTATTTTCCCAGATATTTTGTCTTTTCATCTTGGGTTATGAACTTATCTGTTTCCACCAAGGCCTTGCCTTGCTTGAGTGAAGCTGCCAATAAAAAGTATAGGATAGTTCAAGAGTTGAATCAAGTAGACTAATCAAACCGTATAATTCCTCCGCCCTACACAATTGATCCAACTTTGTTTAGATTCACATGTACCTAGACCCTTTTAGTGTCTCTATACATGTCTATCTAAACAAAGTGGAGTCACTTAATTTGGAACAGAGTGAATATATAGAGATAGATTTTTATTGTCGTCCATACCTCAGTTCTTATAGTCAGTGCGTTCAGCAGTATAGATGCCATAAAAATCTCAGTATAATTAGATCTCAATTTCTTCAAGCAAATCCCGAATAAAAAGTATGAAGCAGAGGATAACATACCTATATAGCAAGGGATAGTTCTGGTCGTAGATAGACCATACAACATAGCTATTCACCCTCTGTCCATGTACATACGTTAAGATTGGTCTCCGGGTAACTACACCATGCAAACCATAAAAGAATAAGCAGACTGATCCTCTCTCAATTGAAATCTCACGTGAAAATTAAACATTGGAGAACTACTTTTCGGCTGTCTCCACACGGAGATCAAGTTGTACTCGTACCTACTTCTGGGTTGTTTCCATGAGGCACACATCTGACCAATCCTGCAGAGCTGCATGTGCACCGGTGGTCTCGTGCCTGCATTAGAAAGCAAGATTGGATCGTTAGGCGCTGATCAAAGCACATACACTCAACGTGGCCGGCCGGCGGCGGCGCGTGTGAGGTAGCGCTAAGAGACGCATTAGGTTTTTTTCTTTATGGAAGTACTTCGTAACCTATCTAAGGGCCACACCAAACTTTAGGAGGGGTATTGGTGGGTGATTCTATGTAACTTTATTTTATTCTAAAATCCAATCCAATGGTTGCCATCGATTATTTAGTTAAATCGATGATTAGATGTTTCTGATTATGGTAATTTCTACTGTATTTCTCTTTTTTCTGGTGAGCCTGTAATGCACTTTTAATATATAATAGATTAATTAAGAGTACTCAAGTTGGCATCAAAATATTTAATTTAAGAACAACTCATCCACTCCCATGTCAAAATTTCAAGACTCTCAAAGCACCTTTTTCCTTCTTTTGTCTTTCAAAAACTTCACCTCTTTCATAGAAAAATCATGCCACTATTTAACATGTTAATTAGAGCTGTGTTGTGCACTCATGACCATGCTAATAAATAATTGTTGAGCAATAATGGGTCAGAGGAGTACTACAACTTCATTTGGAAAGCGAAACCATGAGGAGACTAAAGATTTACCTGTCATAGCATTGTTGCTACAGACGTTTATATAATTCAATAGCCGAAATCAAGTGGTTTCCCACATTTAGATCATTCATTGGTCAGCGAAGTTAATAGTTCCCCATGAAACACGACAGAGTTGTAATAACACGCGTAAAGCAATATCTTATGGTAATTATTAGAAGAAGTAGTGGCATAATCTCTACTATTTCAAAGCATCCATTTTATCAAACAATTTCAATCAAGGGTCTATCGAGTCTATTTATATTAAACTCAAATGGGATGGAGTAGTTCTAAAATTAAATTCTTTGGGCAAAACATGGACTCGAGTCATCTTTCAGATGCTTTTTCTTGTTCTAAAAATGTAGGAAGTATTTTTAACCAAGTTCATTGCTTATTGTTTCAAGGCTAAAAAAGAAGACACTAGCAGAGGAATAGGATTCCTAGGATAACAAGCTAAGTGGGGAGTGACTCCGGTGCAAGCAAGTAAATAATTGTAGGATCAATTTAAGGTTGTAGAAAGGATGATGCAAGGAATGTGATACCTCTTCTTTCTTGCTTCGTTCCCGTACTTGAGTCGAACCCCCTCTGTGTTTCCATATTGTTAAGTCACCTGAAATGGAGCAATCTACGAGAGAAACAAAGAAACGAACTTGCAAATAAAATTATAACTAATTTTTTTGTATTTTTGGTTTAAGGAATGCAAACTGAAAATAAACATGCAACTCGAATAAAAATAAATCAAAAGAAGAAATAAAAACATGAATGCAAAGTTTGGAGGTTTTCAAACCTCCCCCAAGCTCGGGCTATTGCCAGGCTCAGTTGTTGCCATCATTTGGCGGTTGGTGTGCTGGTAGTAGTCGGAAAAGTGGGTCATGAAGTGACTGAAGTTGTGAGTCAAAGCATTCACATCTTCATTCACTCCTTGAAGAGTGTGGTCGATCTCCCCAACACGCCGGTTGAGCTGCTGGAATTCTTGATAGGGGACGTAGTTGTACCCATGTTGTGGCTAGTTAGGCCATGGGTCCCAAGCTCCCCCTTGCTGCTGCTGCTGTTGACCCTCCCAAGCAAGGTTGCATCCCTGCTCTTCCTCCTGCTCCTGCTCCTCCTCATCATGCTGCCCTCCTTCATCTTCCTCTTCATCGGGCTAGAGCTCGGCCATGATCTCCATCACTTGGTCCTTGGTGAGGATCCATGTGTCCTTCTCCACAATCGAGAAGGCTTGGGGGCAGGGCAACTGAACCTGCTCACCATGTGCATCACCAAGATAACTGAATTGATATGCTCAGAGCCTTTAGTTAGCATGGTAAACACCAAAGAAGCCACAAGTAGTCAAATACTTGACGTCCATGAGTTTGGAGCCGTCAACAGGTTCCATAACAGGTAGTATAATATTTAATGCATGGGCAAGGTGGGTTACTAATCCACCAATGCGAATATCACCTTTGGTCTTGTTGCTTTGGGGGCGGAGCTGCTGGATGAGTAGAGCTCCAAGATTGGGGCTTTGCGGTGAAGTGGGGAAGATAGCCTTGGTGATCATTGCCATGTCCGCATTAGCCATGGAACCGGTGTCACCTCTTCCCAGTAGTGTGTTGGCGAGGAACAAAACATAATAGCGGATGGTTGGGTTCTGAATGGTGGACATCTTCTTATGGTAAAATTGCCTACCACCATTAGTAAAAGTAGGCTCCCCAACATGAGGGAAGCTAAAAGCATTGCAAAATTGTTCGAAATTTATTTCATAGTGTTGTCGGTTCATGGTGAAGCTTATCGTGCACATATTACCTTTCTCCTTGTGGTCATCGTAGAAGGAGGCAAGGAACTCATGGGAAAGCTCGATATAGGTATCGTGGCTTGCGAAGCCAAGTACTGCCAACACGGCCTTGTTGCACATGAGGTTGAAGTCCACCTTCAACCCTGCCGCGGTGAGAAAGTTGTGGTCGGCCCAACGTGTGGGCAGCACCCTTCTTGGTGAGACAATGTCCAACTTGGGGTTGCACGAGGCTCGGGACCCCAAGCTCAAGCCCTCACCCCATTGGCGCTTGCTCGAACGAAAGAGGTTACTGATTTTGTTCATCATGATGCACTGAAAAATTTCACCATAAAACTTTAGGCATATAGTTTCTACATGATATATGAATGATCCTACGTGGAAAAATTCAATCCTAACATGAGAAATTAATAGGAAAACAAAATAAGCTTGAGTTCATCCACTATATCAATGTGAGAATTTCAACCATGGAAATATGAAAATAAAGCATGGATAGGGAGAGAAACATACCGATATGTAGATTCCCCCACTCAAACAAACGAAATCCGCGAAGAATCAAGAGTTCTAGGTGGATTTTAAGAGGTTTGGAGAGAGAATATGAGAGAAATAATGAGGAGAGGTGGAAGACCTAGCCGCCCCGGTGCGATTTTGTTGTTGCACCAAACTATATGGGTGGGTGATGTTGTTCCGCCCGTATAGTTGCGGCGGCGCCACAACTAGGGTTTCTTTATGTAGAAAACAGTTATACGAATGCAACTATATGGCCGGATCACAATGATCACACCGTATAGTTGGTCGTTAAACCGTCTGTCTCTCGAGATAAATTTCTAAAACTAGCATCGATATCTATACGACCGGAACTATACGGCCGAAATTTTTATTCCCGCCGTATAGTTGGTCGTTAAACTCTCAGTACCTTTGGGATAAATTTCTAAGGGAGGCATTGATATCTATACGACCGGAGCTATATGGCCAGAATTTTTATTCCCACCGTATAGTTGGTCGTTAAACTCTCAGTACCTTTGGGATAAATTTCTAAGAGAGGCATTGATATCTGTACGACCGGAGCTATACGGCTAGAATTTTTATTCCTATCGTATAGTTGGTCGTTAAATTCTCTGTGTCTTCGATGAAAATTTGTTGATGGCAAAGATATCTATACGACCGGAGCTATACAGCCAGAATTTTTATTCACACCGTATAGTTGATTGTTAAACAATTAGTGATCATCAAAAAAATTCTATTTCCTCAAGAATACCTTCTTATCCCAAAACTTAGCGAAATACCTTATTTTGACAGGAAATTGATAGTAGAAACTGCCGACCAACATTAGCATATTAAGAGCAAAAATTTAGCTTATGTAGATGGAAAACTCAAACTTTTATTCTTATTATTATTCTATACTCATTCAATTGATGTTTCTACTACTTTTTGACAACTGCATCTTCACGGGCGCGCTTCCGCAAGAATGTCTGTGAAAAAGTGGTAGGAATGCGATGAACTTCTTATTTTCTAATCTACTTTATTGACGAGATGGGTTGACTCCCATTAAGCATTTTATTAAGAATGGCTAAGTAACTCAAACTCTTCTCTGTTCTCGAATTCTTACCTTGGGTTGCCCCTTATCAAAGGCACTTACCACATGGACTCGTTTTGCCGATGGAATATATCTTTCTCCTGCTTCTAGCTTCTTTGGAAAATACCAGATGATTTCAGCATCATAAACATTGAAAATTATCTTTTCTTCAGCATAATCAACTGATGCACCTGCAGTACTAAGGAAAGGTCTTCCAAATATTATAGATAATCTTTCATCTTCTGGCATCTCAAGAATAATAAAATCAGTGGGAACAACATGCTCATCTATTCTAAGTAGAACATATTCAAGCATACCAATGGGTTGTTTAGTGGACTTGTCAGCCATCTGTAAACTGATAGTAGTAGGGGAATACTCCCCTAATCCTAATCTTTTATAGAGGGAGTATGGCATTACACTAACTCCTCACTACTAGGAAACAACTTATATGTGGCGCATGGGAATGCACCTTTTGTGGCGCATATGCTAGTTGCCACTGATAACTGCTTCCTATGGTGCATATAGATATGCGCCACAGAAGTCTCGGACTTCTGTGGCACATTTCTTCATATGCACCACAGGAAGAAGTACAGTGGCGCATTTACTTATATGCGCCACTGACTATACTTATATATGCGCCACTAATTATATAACATGTATTCAAAGTAAAATACGTTCCTGGTGTATAATCAGGTATTTATACGGTATTTATCCAGATGAGTATAAACAATACATTGAACAAAGATGCATGAAAGCCGACATATATATAATACAAACACTTAGAGACCGATTGAGATACATATATAGTGTCAAGTGCTGAATTTTTACACAAGTGCCGAATACAAAGTTCATATCATCTCACATTACAAATATGAAGTGGTCACCGCTTCCTATACTAGGATCAAATAGAATATAGCTGTGATAATGGTGAGCAAGAGCATGAGCCCGACCAATATCTTCATCCGGTTTATCTTCCACAGGTGGTTCCTCCACTTGGATACCGCCTCCTCTCTAGTCATGTATCCTTTGTAGATGTTGCCGCTGAACATGTTCACTTGTTTGTGACAATCCTCCCACTCCTTGTAGACTCCTGGAACTCTACCCATGTACAACACATACCACCTCGTTGCCATCTCTATAGACGACAAGGCATATTAGTAAAAATACAACAAAAAGAATTAATAAAGGGTTCACATCCATATATATATATATATATATATATATATATATATGTTCACAAAATATAAAAAAGGATCCATAAACCTAAAATATAGCATCTCGCGATCATCATAGAAGTAATAAGTTCAACGACAACATGACCACAAGATAGTTTAAGTCTAACAATAATGACCATTTCGACCACAAGATAGTAAAGTTTATGACACACACACCACAGTAGGCATCCATCAAGAATATACACACACTAGATCATGCTAGAGGCACACATCGATCATGAAGACTTCTTCTTCTTGCTCGGCTTCGAGAACGGTAGATAGCCCTCTTTCATCATCCACGTCCTTGTGTCACCCTGCTTATGGAGGCGTTCTTCGATCTCCCTCTTACTCAACCCTCTGGCTTGTTGTAGGCCCCCCTTATGTTGACATCTTCAATGATGATTTGTGACAACTTCATCTGAATGCGATGGAAGTCTTCTCTAATATCATCATCGTCGATTCGCGCAGCGTTAGGTTCTGGCAATCCTGAACATAGCCTTTAAGGTGATGGAGGACATAGAAGGCCTCCTTGGAACCACCACTAGCCGACTGCTTGACGCAGGGGAACTCAAGCACGTGATTGAACACGTGTTTGCCATCCTTGATACATTCCCCCTTATCTACGAAGGAGCATCCCTTCTTGGCGTAGCCCTCGAGAGCCTCATTGAAAACACCCCTTATTCTGGTGTAGTCTTTCTTCTTCGTCAACCTCCCCGAGTCGAAATACATGGCTAGCGAATACCTCGGGGCAAGGACGATGAGTGTGCAGTATTTTTCTCTACACAACACAATTGGAACGGAATGTTGTAAAAAGAGCAAAGGAAGAAATCTATAAGAAATGCATAAGTTACAGTGGCGATGAGCGAGTGTGTACTTACTCGGGAAAGAAAGGCAAAAGAAGTGTGTCCTTCCTCTTCTTGTCCACCATGAACTTCTCGAGGTACGTCGTCGTCTTGGTCCGTGTCTCTGATCCTTCGACCAACTGGTTGTCCCACATGTAGTAGGGATACACTATTGCGATTTCCGGGGTACTCTCTCTCTCTTGATCTTGATCGCCAGATTCAGCGCATATAGGAGGACAGAGTTATAGTCCAGCTGTTTCATGAGAAACAACTTGAATATGTCCTCGTATGCTATGAAGAATATATCCGCGGGGGGTTCATCGACGAAGCCCACGTCCAATGGCACCTTGGCCGTGAAAACCGGGGTAATTTGGATCTTTGTCTTTAAGAAGGATGCCCTCTAGTGTCTTGACACCCTCGTGCAAAGTTAACATGGGTCCAACCGCGATGTGGTGCATATCCGGAGTCAATATCGGATCACTAGCTACATGCACTCGGGGCAAGCCATATTATGTGGATGGTACGATGACGGCGTCCTGAGCCCGGATCCTCTTCGGAAGAGGCTGGCTCGCACCCTTCTTCTTATTATTATTACCTCTCTTCGTGTGCTTCTTCTTCACAACAGTGTCCTACACTTCCATCTGCTCATCGGTCGCCTTTCAGAGTGTGTTGGGGCTAAAAACCAATCCCGATTTCTCCTATGGTGGATCGGCGGCCGGAGGCATTGCTTACTCAAGATGATGAGCTCGTTGGGGGACCCCAAGAGGAAGGTATGATGAGTATAGAAACAAGTTTTCCATCAGTTATGAAACCAAGGTTATCGAACCAGTAGGAGCAAGGAAACGCCTCCAAGGTGTTGTTTCCAACTTGGAATCCTACACAACAGAATCACAGAACTTTGCCCCCAACTCAGTGAGGTTGTCAATCTCACCGGTTTTGCTGAAAACAAAGGATTGAACGTATTGTGTGGAAGATAGTAATAGCTTTGTAGAAAGTGAACAGAAAATAGTAAATAGTAGATTGTAGATTGATGGTAAAAGAAAGGATCGAGATCCATAGTTCACTAGTGGTGATTCTCCTTAAGATAGATGACATGTTGGGTGAACAAATTACAGCAGGGCAATTGACAAACATCGAGAAAGCATATATGCATATACTAATCATCTTGACTTCTATGAGATTTGATTGGGCATTACAACATTATACATAGACCGTAATCCAACTTCATCTATAACTAATAATCCACCTTTAGGTTATCATCCGAACCCCCTCTAGTATTAAGTTGCAAGCAACAGATAATTCCATTAAGCATTGTGTGTAAAGTAAACAATATGATTGTTCTATGAACAAAGGATTGTTGTTTTCTCCCTAATAGCAACATCACATCTAGTACCTTAGAGATTTCTGTCACTTCCCCAGATTACTAGAGGCATGAACCCACTATCGAGCATAAATACTCCCTCTTGGAATTGCTAGCATCTACTCGGCCAAGATAGCTACTAACAACGGAGAGCATGCACAAATAACAAAGACATGATAGAATCAATAATCAATCTGAAATAGCATCTCAATATCCATCAGATCCCCGCAAACACAACATGTATAATTACAAATAGATGATCTTGATCATGAACGGAGCTCACAAGATCTAGACATGGTAGCACAAAGGATAAGGACCAACCATCTAGCTACTACATGAACCCGTAGTCCAGGGGTGAACTACTCACGCATCACACCAGAGGCAGGCATGGTGATGAAGAAGGCCTTCAGGGAGAATTCTCCCCTCCGGCGGGATGCCGGGAAGAGCTTCAGATCCCTCCCGATCTAGGGATGGAGATGACGGTGGCTACAGACTCTTTCGTGGAAGTTTGATCAGGTGTTTAGGGTTTTTGTCCCGGGGGGATTTTATAGGCGAAAGGGCAAGGTCGGTGGAGCCCTGAGGGGCACACACCACCTGGTGGCACAGCCAGGGGGACCCGCGCCACCCTATGGTGTGGCCAACCCCTGGACCCTCTCCGTCTCATCTTCTGGCTCCGTGTCCCCCTCGGTGAAATATTGACTTTGTCTTTTATCCTGTCCAATTCTGAGAATATTCATTTTCTGGCTTTCTTAGAACCAAAAATAGCAGAAAACAGGCAACTGGCACAGTGGCATCTTGTTAATAGGTTAGTCCAAGAAAGTGTATAAAAATACTCCAAAGTGTGGACAAAACATAAGAAAGTAGATATAAAACAAGCATGGAACATCAAAAATTATAGATACGCTAGCAACGTATCAGGCGTCTCTTGAGAAAGACCATGGAAGACCAGGCGCCAACGGGTTACCCCTTGCACATGATACAGGAGCTATCCCATAATCAAAATGAGAAGGCAAGCAGACAATGAGCATCTTAGCAATCTTCTTATTTACCATGGGAAAATGGTGATTTTTCTCCCTTTCCTCTTTTCTCATCCTTTTTTTCTTTTTCTCAATCTCTATCTATTTTTTTATAAGCAGAATGCTTCATAGATTGCTCACTATGGTCATGCTGCAAGTTTCCACCATGATTAGGCATGGCTTAGGCTAGCAGCCTAAGCGTTTCTCTAACACACATACATAACTCCATGGACTTACAAGCTCCCCTTTCATTTCACACTAACGACATCCATCAACAAAAGAGCATGATATCAACTGGGTACAATGTACAAGTGCAATGTTGAAAGCGTTACCCATGACAACATGGTTCTGCTAATCCCCAACGTATAGGTGCAAGCATATACAACATAGATGACACAATGGTTCAAGTTTATTAGGGGCAAGAAAAGTAAAGTGTGCCATCAAGTTCGTGAGAGCTTTAATCACTAATTTTAACATAACGACTTTAATTCGGAAGGTAGATAAAAATATGAATATACTTGGAATAGCAAATGCTAATAGGTAGGTATGGTGGACTCTTTGGAATAACTTGGTTTCATTTGGAGTTGGATGCATGAGTGGAACTCATACTTGGTATGGAGGCTAGCAAAAGACTGGGAGCGACCAACTAAGAGAGTAATAATGGCCATAATCATGCAAAGTGACAAAACATCATTAATTAAAGCATAAAGTGATATTACAAGTCGATAAATAAATGATAATAGAGGATATGGTGTGAGAATGCGTCAAGTCAACCCAAATAAAGGATTTAAAGGAGAATACCACAATATTATGCTTTTAATATGCTAAAACAACGCATGATTCTTTCAAGGCACATTAAGAAATTCTCAATTGATTATAACAAGTCATGCTACAGCAATAATCACTAAGCATAAAGCCAAAACAATATCAAGCATGACATGACAAAGCATAGGCCACAGTCAAAAACAAGCTCCTTTTTACCACTTAAGCATGAACTTTTCCTACTCTTTTCCAATCCAAACCAACTTATTTGAAAACTAATGTATGAATGAGGGGGTCCAACCAATTTATTCAAGCAAAATAAGCAAACTAAGCAAACTAAAACCAAAAACAAAAACAAAGACGCTCCAAGAAAAACACAACTATGCATGAAATAATAAAAATAAAGTGTTTGGAAGAAACCTGAGATTTTTATTGATGAAGAAGGGGATGCCTTGGGCATCCCCAAGCTTTGACGCTTGTACTTCTTTGATATTTCTTGGGGTGACACGGGTGGAAACCCCAAGCTTGAGCTTTAGTCCATTCTTCATCTCATTACATCATTCTTTCCTTACAATTGAAAATTTTCCTTCATACAAAACTTCACACAATCTTCATTAGCAACATTAGTGTACTCAAGATAATAAGTCTTTGGGTTCAATTCCAACACAAGTAAGAATTCCATTAAAACACAAGCTACTGTAGAACTTCCCTCAAACAGCTCAATTCCCCAAAAAGAACCCAAAAAGGAATTAACAAGAAGCAAATGCAAATAAAGGCAGAAATCTATCAAAACAGACCATTAGGTAAAAACCAATTTTTTCGAAGACCTTATGTTGATCAAATCGAAAAATGTTTAACAAACGAAAGTTGGATAACAACCTGGGGCAGAATCACAAAAACTTACAGCTCAAACCGACGTACAGAGATTTTACACAAATTTTTATAGCAAAGCACAAAATTCTGTTTCGGGACAACAACTTTCCCAAGTCTTACTTCTCTCTCATTAGAGGTTACTCTTGGCACAAAAATAAAATAAAAAGTATAAGGAGAGGTTATTACTGAAGCAATAACTTCCAAGACTCAATTAAAACTTTTGGGTTATCTCCCAATAAGTACTTTTATTTAACGCCTTTAAGTTAGGCATGATAGTTTGAGAAGATGCTCATATAAGAAATATGAATTGAAGTAAAAAAGAGCATTAAGAAGAAAATTCAAAGAACATTTAAGTCTAACCCACTTCCTATGCATAGGAATATTGTAAAGATACAAGTCATGAAAGCACAAAGCAACAAGCATAGTAAAGCAAAACAAGTGCAACTTCAAGACTTTCAACATAAAGAGGGGAAACCTAATATTATTAAGATGCATAAACTATGTTTCCCTCTCTCATAATAACTTTCAGTAGCATCATGAATCAAATTAACAATATAACTATCACATAAAACATTCTTATCATGATCCACATGCATAAAAGAATTAATACTCTCCCTATAAGCATAGTCATTCTTATTAAATGTAGTGGGAGCAAATTCAACAAAATATCTATCATTATTATTCTCATCACCATAATCATCAAATATAGGAGGCATATTGTAATCATAATTAATTTTCTCCTCAATAGTAGGTGGACTGAAAATATCATATTCATCATTGTAATCATCATATATTGGAGGTATAGTATCATCAAAGTAAATTTTCTCCATCATGCTTGGGGGAAAAATATCATACTCATCAAAACCAGCTTCCCCAAGCTTAAACTTTTCCATAGCATTAGCAATAATGGTGTTCAAAGAATTCATACTAAGAACATTGATATTAGCATGCAAATAAAGTTTTGTAGTTTTTTTAATTTTCTCTTCAAACACTTCATGTCCTAACTCAAGATAAATACTATAAAGCTCTCTAATTTTTCTGTTGTTTTCCATTAAGCCTAACTAGTGAAAATAAAAACAGGAAACAAAAAGATATAATTGCAGAATCTAAAGGAAATAACTTCGAGCACTCACACACTAGCGACAGTACTAGAAGATAGCTTAGTAGCCAGAAGATGTGAGTACCTTTTACCTTACCTCCCCGGCAATGGCGCCAAAAAATATCTTGCTTACTCAAGATGATGAGCTCATTGGGGAACCCCAAGAGGAAGGTATGATGAGTATAGCAATAAGTTTTCCCTCAGTTATGAAACCAAGGTTATTGAACTAGTAGGAGCAATGAAACACCTCCAAGGTGTTGTTTCCAACTTGGAATCCTGCACAACAGAATCACAGAACTTTGCCCCCAACTCAGTGAGGTTGTCTCTCACCGGTTTTGCTAAAAACAAAGGATTAAACGTATTGTCTGGAAGATAGTAATAGCTTTGCAGAACAGAAAACAGTAAATAGTAGATTTTAGATTGATGGTAAAGGAAAGGACCGGGATCCATAGTTCACTAGTGGTGATTCTCCTTAAGATAGATGACATGTTGGGTGAACAAATTACAGCGGGGCAATTGACAAACATCGAGAAAGCATACATGCATATACTAATCATCTTGACTTCTATGAGATTTCATTGGGCATTACAACATTATACATAGACCGTAATCCAACTGCATCTATGACTAATAATCCACCTTCAGGTTATCATCCGAGCCCCCTCCAGTATTAAGTTGCAAGCTACATTTAATTGCATTAAGCATTGTGTGTAAAGTAAACAATATGATTGTTCTATGAACAAAGGATTGTTATTTTCTCCCTAATAGCAACAACACATCTAGTACCTTAGAGATTTTTGTCACTTCCCAGAATACTAGAGGCATGAACCCACTATCGAGCATAAATACTCCCTCTTGGAGTTGTTAGCATCTACTCGGCCAAGATAGCTACTAACAACGGAGAGCATGCAAGACATGATAGAATTAATAATCAATCTGCAATAGCTTCTCAATATCCATCAGATCCCCGCAAACACAACATGTATAATTACAAATAGATGATCTTGATCATGAACGGAGCTCACAAGATCTAGACATGGTAGCATAAAGGAGAAGAACCAACCATCTAGCTACTACATGGACCCGTAGTCCAGGGATGAACTACTCACGCATCACACCGGAGGCAGGCATGGTGATGAAGAAGGCCTCCAGGGTGAATTCTCCCCTCCAGCAGGGTGTTGAGAAGAGCTTCAGATCCCTCCCGATCTAGGGGTGGATATGATGGCGGCTATAGACTCTTTTGTGGAACTTTGATCAGGTGTTTAGGGTTTTCGTCCCAGGGGCATTTTATAGGCGAAAGTGCAAGGTCGGTGGAGGCCGGAGGGGCCCACACCACCTAGTGGCGTGGCTAGGGGGACCCGCGCCACCCTATGGTGTGGCCAGCCCCTGGCCCCTCTCTGTCTCGTCTTCTGGCTCCGTGTCCCCCTTGGTGAAATATTGACTTTGGCTTTTATCCCGTCCAATTCCGAGAATATTCATTTTCTGGCTTTCCTTGAACCAAAAACAGCAGAAAACAGGCAACTGGCACTGTGGCATCTTTTTAATAGGTTAGTCCAAGAAAGTGTATAAAAATACTCCAAAGTGTGGACAAAACATAAGAAAGTAGATATAAAAAAAGCATGGAACATCAAAAATTATAGATACGTTAGCAACATATTAGGCATCTCTTGAGAAAGACCATGGAAGACCAGGCGTTGTCGTGCATATATCGGGCAGACCAGCTTGATGGTCACGAGCTGTGAAGGGTTCTTCATCCACATAAGGCATATACAATCCTTTGTCGGCGCTGGTGTTGATGAAGTCGTCAACATTGACCAATTCATCATCAGCTTCATGGGTGCCATCATGTGGTGGTGGTAGCGGGGCGATAGCGGTTGTGGCACAATTTCTTTGCCATGGGGTGGTACACACGCTGTCAAGAGTTGCTGGTGACGGCTTGTGGTGGCGACGACGGCGGCTGCTGGCTTCTGAGGTGGTGGCCGGGCGATCGATCGAGAGGTGGCACCGGTGTTTCCCCCTGCAAGATGAATCTGGGTCTTCGGCCATGTCAAGGGCCAGTTGTAGCATTCTCTAAGGGCCTTGTGTTCGTCGTCTCCCTGAGGTTGAAAGGGGGGTCCATGTCATCGCACCCTGGCAACACCCGAGCCAACCCAACCTTCATCATGTCATCATCCATTGGATTATTGTGCATCGTGCAACTCGTCGGTTGTATGAGAGTGCCCTTGGCAACATCCTTCAACTCACCGTCGGCATCTTGTAGCAGGAGTACGCAAGAAGTGTCCTAAGGAAAAACATGTTGTTGGGCATCATGAGATGGCAGCAGTCATGCATCAAAGGCATAAAGGAGATGACGTGCACTAACTAATTAGTTATCTTGGTGATGGCATGGAGCTCGGATAATGTAGAGACACGGCCGATGCCGGCGGCCGGCCTATCATCATCTGCATTCTCCCGCCCGGGTGCCTCATGAAGCACCACCGCCGTCGGTTGCGCCTTATTGGTATCTTTAGTGGGAGGGGGCGTCGGTGTGACCAAAACGAGTGGCTACGTCCTGGCGTTGACGGCCAGCGGGGTCACCAGGTCCGGCGACACATTAACATTGATGCCCGAGTTGCTGCCGCTTAAGCTGGGCAGATGTATCGGCCCTGTCAACCTTCCGCAATCCAAGCAGTAAGCCCCTCGAAAAACTCAGGGGGGATCATCGCGTGGAGCTTCTCTTCCACTAACTTATCCACTGTTTTCTCGTCCACTGCCTTCTCCTCCAATGTCTGCACCTTCATCTTCTGCTCTTCAACAGCGGCTTTATCCTTAGCCACCGACTGGTTCTTCCTCTCCCTTCTTTTCTTGGCGTCCTCTTTGTAGTTGACGAGGGTTTAACTCATCAATGCCCATTATTATGGACTTGGGTTTTGGAGAAGGAGTGCTGGAAGTCTCGATCGGCTAGCAAACAAGCACACAGGGATGCAAGGTTTACCCAGGTTCAGGCCTCGTAGAGGACCCTACTCCTGCTTGTCTGCTCTTGATTGATGATGATCCGAAGGATTACAATGTCACCGATGGCGGTGTCACGCAGATTGGATCTGGCGTATGTGTATGCTACGTGCTGTCTAGATCTATTGTGGGAGTCGCGATTTCCTATTGGGGGAGAGGATACTTTCTCGTTGGACCCTCCTAGCCTTTATATATGGGGAGGCTAGGTCTTAGGTGCCAATACGAGTTGGTTACAAGTTAGATTCGAACTCTAGTATTGAGGCTTCCTTGTCTTGTGCGTTTGGGAGTCCGTGTCCATATGGGCTTCATACCACTCGAATCGTCATGAGCGTCATGGGCCTTGGCAAGTTTGTCGAGTGGGCCTTCCGTCGAGCCGCACCATGTAGGATGTAGTTGAGTGCCTGTTGGGCATACCCATGTCAGTAGTACTCCTTGAACTTCATGCTCGTACCAAAGCCGGACACACGGCCAGCTGAGGACGGCGGCAACCCCTTGTCCCTCTTCTTGTAAGCATTCGTCGCCCTATTGAAACCCGTGTCCCATGGCTCCGTCGAATCCTGGGATGACTCTTTGGCAGGAGCATTTATTTCCTCCTCCTGTAGAGACAAGGAAAGGTGAACCCATTTAGATTATTGGCTTCATTATTTTAATTAGAACGCAATAGACTTGAGATCGGTGATAAATTCCGTACTAGCTTCTTCTCGAAGTCCTTCACCTCCAGATCATGGGTGATGAACTCCCATGTTTCCTTGTCTAGGTAGTAGCGGGCCCGGACAAAATGCCTAAGCTGCAAGTCCGTGATTTCAAGCCAAGGGTTGTCTTTACCAAGGCATTCAAGCTTGGCGTCCTCCTTGTCCCAAATGGCATGCTTCCCCCTGTAATCACCGCTTCCAAGGTGGTGGTTACCTATGTTCTGTTCCCGCATAGTCTTTCCCTAGTTAGTCCAATGTATAGTGTCAGCGGTAGCTATATCCGCCTTTAATATCTTAAACTCCTCTTCGTCGAGCATTGGATTTTTCTTACTAATAACCTCCCAGCTTTCACCTTTGTCAATGCTATTCTTCACCCGGGTTTTCCAGCTGCTCAAGGCGTTGCTCATCTTCGTGAGGGCTAGTTTGTTCACCGGGTTGTTTCTCTCGAGGTTTCCAAACCGCTCTGGGAATCGGTATCGCTTGTGAAGCTTCTTAAGGAGGTTATCGACCAAAGCTGCATTGTCAGCATGTCTGATGTACTTTGTGTTGATCGACATGATTTCCCGGATGATGCACCCGAGTTGCAGGCCGTACCCTTTAGCAAACGCCTCTAGCGCAATGGGTTGGCCACTTTCTATGACCTCAGTGAACTCATCACAGATGGTAGTGAGCACTGGCACCTTCTGATCCTTCTTTTCCTTCTTCTTCTTCTGAGAAGCGGTCGGGTTGCCGCTACTGCCATCCGTGCGCTCGCCGCCATCGGTGGTGTCATCCTCTTCGCCGCCGCCTTCACTAGTTCCATCGTAGTCATCTTCGTCCCCCTCGTAATCAGGATCTCCTCCCTCATTGCCCCCAGCAGCTCTGGCGACGGTCGCCTCCTCCTCCGGTGGTGGTATCATCCTCATGGCCTCCTCCTCCTCCTATTGGGACCCCCGCCAGAATGACTCATTGGCCTGTCTAGCTTGTTCTTCGATGCTCATGTGCTTAGAAGGGCCGGCCTTGTTGTTGCCCGACATGTTTGCACTACTCTATTAAAAAGAGGCAAAATTTAGCACAAATCTCGGCAGAAAAATTCGGCATGACCTTTGCTAATTTTTTGACCTAGGAGAGCCCATTTCTCAACCGAAACGGAAGTGAACCGACACTTCGTGAGAAACGGGCAACTCAAATGAAATCTCTGCAAGACAAAACACCCCATCCCCATATTGACAGCCCCATGCATTGACCCCAGTTGTATCCATCATCCATCATCCATAGTACATTCAGTATATATATAACAACAGGTACAATATATTGTAGTAGCAACATAGTAACCAATATATCATTGTGTATATATACCATAGGCAGTAACAGCAACACCATATATTGCTTACAATAGTTTTTTGAATTTTGAATTTTCTACATACACTAGACCACGACCTAAATCAGACCACCAGAACTTTCAAAAACATCTTCTGAATTTTCTGTCATACACAAAAGTTCTGAATTTAGCAACCACTATAGTAAAATTATGAGGCAACAGTTATGAGGCATTGATATACCAAATTTAGAACGCAATAATACTACTAGTATAGCATAGATATATACATAGAAATAATATACATCTATATGCTCAAGGCTCATGGTTTGAAATCAAATCTTGCCACCAAAAATTTGACACTCATGAGCTGCCAGTTTACTCAGTAGTACAATTTTATTTTAGGAATTACTTGGTACAATTTAGAGAAGTAGCAAGAAAGTTATGCCAATAAAAACTGATAAGAAACAAGGAGTCAATCATGATGGCATACATTCAATCATGATGGCATGAGGTTAACAGACAGCAATAATTCAGCAGACTGTCAACCTAGCAGATAGCAGATTCATCTAAGATGGCAGCAGCTCACAGCAACACTAAAATCAGCAATTGCAAAACTGTAGCAACACTAAAATCAACAATTGCAAAACTGTAGCTCACAGACTGTAAGCTCCAGATCAATATTTTTTTGGTGCACGGTTGTTCAGAAGAATTATATATAATGACAGACAAACACTATTGCTATGCTCTAACAAGTATTCATCTATCGACATAATTTACCTGTACCACTGAAGATTATACAGAAAAACTCATCTCTCGAAATAAGTACAAGGTTGGGAGAGCACAAGATTCTTGATACAACTAGTCTAGTACACAAAATATGGACAAGGGCAACTACCCCTAACCTCATGTTTCGAACAACCAATAACATTCTGTACTACAGGATGATTTAACAATTAATAACATGAGCTACAGGATAGTACAGTTTGTCAATCATGATGGCATACATTCAATCCAAATTTGTAGAACTAAACCAAACAGTAGAGGCAGAGTCCAGGCTACTAAGTTCAATATTTGTGAGTCAACTAGAACCAGATGTAAAACCACCTTGATACTATTAGCGACACATTTATCTGCATAATCGCATGACCAGATTGTCAGTTAATCCACACAAGACCACAACCATTGTCAGTTAATCCCCCAACCACACAAACATTGCAGATTGTCAGTTAATCCCCCAACCATGGATGCAGAGAAGACAGAATTCGAGGGTACATGTTGCTGCTGCGGTGGTCGTCAACGACGAGGGTGGCGGTGGTTCCTGCTGCGGGCGGGGCGGCGGTGGGCCTCCTCCTCCACGGGCTCTAGCGCGGTGGTGGCGGGCCTCCTCCTCCACGGGCTTTAGCACGCTAGTGGTGGCTCTGGCAGCGAGGGATAGCGTGGTGGTGGCGGGTCCGGCAGCGAGGGCTAGGGTTTGCGCACGGCGAGTGAGGCTAGAATAGAATGGATAATCGAATGGGGAGAAGGGGAATGAAAGGCCGAACCGTTTATTTGGCTAAGTCCACAGGTTCGGTGGCGCATTTCGGCAATATGCACCATAGAAGTTGGAACTTTTGTGGAGCATGAAGCCGAAATGCGCCACAGAACTTGTGGACTTAGTACAAAACGCGGAGCGCGTGGTAGTATGACAAGATCACACACTTGCCTTAGTGGTCTCTGCTTGCTTGTGCCATTCTAAACCTGAGGCAGCCAGGTTCGAATCCTGGCTGTCTCACACTTTTTCTTTTTTTAAAACATATTTTTAATTATAGATCTGTTTAAAACAAAGCAAGAACATATACAAATATTCATATTTATTCAAAAAACTCTCTCCCCGGACATATACAATCATGTGATGTGTTTTTAATTATATATATGTTTAAAATAAAGCAAGAACATATACATACATTCATATTTATTCAAAAAACACTCTCCCCGAACATATACAATCATGTGATGTGTTTTTAATTATATATATGTTTAAAATAAAGCAAGAACATATACAAACATTCATATTTATTCAAAAAACTCTCTCTCTCCGAACATATACAATCATGTGATGTGTCGAGCTAGCGTCTCTTCACAATCTTCTTGCCCTTTTTCGTCGCGGTTGAATACTTTAGCCCGTGCACTTTGAGATTTCTTCTTGGTAATGGACAACCTTTAGTAGGTAGTGTGGTCTTCCTTCTTACTTTAGTAGTAGTAGGCATGTCGAAGTTTTGCTTGTTGGCGGCTCCTTCCATTCTGATGATACTCCTCTTGCCCCTCCTAACTACAACACGGTTAGGCTTTGACGGGTCGGTAATAAAAAGCATTGATCAACTTGGCTAGTGAGTACCCAAGGCTCATTTTTTGCGAAGGCGTTCTTCGTCGATTTGTTATCTTGTATAACCATTGTGGTGAAATACCGGCCTCTTTTTCCACGTTCTTGGCCCATCTAACACGGAACATCGATACGATCTCTCCACAGTAGTCGAGCTCCGATATCTCCTCGATCCTTCCATAGAATCTTTCCATGACATTAGTCTCGTCATCAGCGAAGGATAACATAGTTACTCCTGAGTTTTCATATTCGCTATTCCTGTCCTTTTCCTCGGTGTAGAATCTGTAACCGTTTATGTCGTATGACTGATAGGTCCTTAGGTTGTGCCCCGGGCCCTACGACAAGGAGAATATGAGTTTTTGATCTTCCGTAGAAGGCGTCTGTGGAGGATTGTCCAGTTGCCTTTTCTTGAACCAACCCGTGAAGCTGGAGTTGTGCTCTCTGGTTACGTCTCCCTTCTTACTCGGTCAGCCCTGGTCGACGTACTCCTGCTCCATTAAGCTTCTGTGCTCTTCGACCCATGGGCCGGCCACTTCAATGTGTTGTAGCGTGACTCGGTGTGCCTTGTCAAAGTCGGTGCGTCGACCATCAATGCTGCCATGTAGTGAGCGGCAACCCTCGAAGTGACCATATCCACCGAGCCTGCCAAGGTGCTTCTTGGTGGGTATTCCAACATCCTCATTCTCGGTGGTTAGATAATTCTGGTAGAAGGAGATGCACTTGTAGATCAGAAAGCCGTTGACTATGCTTCCATCTAGACGGGACATGTTGCGAATGAATCCTTTGATGACACCGTTTAGCCTTTCAAACGGCATCATGTTGTGCAGGAATGTCGGCCCGAGATGGATGATGTCGTCCACGAGATGTACAAGCAGATGCACCATGATGTCGAAGAATGCGGGCGGGAAGTAAATTTCAAGCTCGCATAGAATCATCACGATCTCTTCCTGTAGCCTGTCGAGCTGCATCACACCGATCGACTTCCTAGATATGACATAGAAAAAGTTACAGAGGCCAAACAGCATCTCACGGACATGCTCATCCATTATCCCGTGGATCACAATGGGGAGTATCCGTGTCATCAACACGTGACAATCGTGAGACTTCATACCGCTGAACCTCTTCTTCGCCACATCCAGATATCTGCTTATCTTCCCCGAGTAACCGTGAGGAACTTTCACTCCTAGGAGGCACCTGAAAAACTGCTTGAGCTCCTCCAGACTCAGAGTGAAGCAGGCAGCGTGAAGCACCACCTCATTCTTCTTAACTCATTTGCGGTGACCTTGATTCCCTTCCGTCTGATCATCATCATCATCACTATCAGGGTACTAAATATCTTTCTTGATGCCAAGCAATTTAAGGTCCTTTCTTGCTTTCAGCCCATCCTTGGACCTCTCCGGCATGTTTAGTAGAGTGCCAAGCAGACGCTCGGTAACATTCTTCATGATGTGCATTACATTGAAGCTATGGGGAGTGTGGAGGACCTTCCAATATGGTAGGTCCCAGAAAACAGACCTTGCTTTCCATACACCCAGCAGTGGCTTTGTCCTCGGTCGTTTTTTCTCGGTGTAGGGCAATCTACCCAATTATTCAAAAGTTCCCCGATTTCTTCGCCGCTCCTCGGACGCGGGGCTCTTTCGAGCTCGTCCTTACTATTGAACAGGTCACCACATTTTCTCCATGGGTGATCCATGCGGAGCCACTTTCGAGTACCTTGGAACACGGTTTTCGAAGACCCGGGATCCTTTAGTAGCTAGAGATGCGGTGTCTCATCCATGCACTTGATGCATGCATTGTGTCCGTGGTTCACCTGGGCCGATACATATGTGTAACCAGGATAGTCCTGCACCGTCGTGAGCAACGCGGCTCTCAGATGAAAATATTCTGTAGTGTAGGCGTCCCACGTACGGGCCGGCGTCTCCCACAAGCTGGCTAACTCCTCTCTCAACAGCCCGAGATACAGATGCATATCGATACCTGGTTTTTTTGGCCCCTGAATACGAATGCTCATGTGTACGTACCTTTGCTTCATGCACAGCCACGGGGGGAGGTTGTACGGCCATACAAACACGGGCCAGGTGCTATGCGTGCTACTCTGGTTTCCAAAAGGATTGAGTCCATCGGTGCTTATACCCAGCCTGACGTTCCTTGCATCACCCCCGAACTCTTCGAACTCGATGTCTAATGCATTCCACTGGCTAGCGTCAAGGGTGTGTCAAGATCTTTCCCTTCTCTGGATCATCTTCGGGTTTCTCTCTTTCCGCGTGCCATTGCATGAGCTTTGCTTCCTTAGGATCTACGAAATATCATTGCAGACGGGGGTAATAGGAAAGTACCATACCACTTTTCGAGGAACTTTCTTGTTCCCTCTCTTGTACCGTCCTTGGCTGCACACCAGACATGCGGTTCTACCCGCTTACTCGTTCCGATAAAGTGCGCAATCATTGATGCATGCGTGGTATTTAATGTGTGGTAGGTCGAGAGGGCACACGATTTTCTTAGCCTCCTCGATACTTGTTGGCAATGTGTTCCCCTTAGGAAGTCGGTCGTGCCAGTATTCCATGTTCGCGTTGAAGCTCACATCGGTCCATTTGTGTTTGGCCTTCATCTCTAGAGCCTTGAGCGTTACACTCAAACGTGTATCCTCGGGGCGACACCCAGGATATAATGGAGTCATCCCGTCTACCTCCATTTGGGACAGCTTGGCTTTCTCTCTGGCTGCAGCTTTGTCATTGCTTGTCTCCTTGAGGAGAAGTTCTTGAACATGAGGGTCCTGTAAGGCCGAAGTTAGCAACGTCTGTGTGTTCACGTCTTCTCCTTCTTCATGATGATCATGCCCGTCGCCATCTCATTCTTCATGTTGATCATGCCCGCTGGCATCTCCTTGATCATGATGATCATGCCCGCCGACATCTCCTTCGTCATGATAATCATGCCCGGTAGACTCTTCGTCTTCTCGCCCGCCCATGTCTTCATGACCACCATGTCCTGCCGGTGCCTCATTGAGGTCGCGCATGAAACCGCGCCTGAGCAGGTGACCCTCCAATTGTCCAGAATCAGGGTCAATCCAGCGCTGGAGTTTGCATGTTCGACATGGACATCTTATCATGGTCTTGTTGTTCAGAATCATGTCCTCCTTCGTGTCTTTCTTGTACCTAGCAATTCGACCTTCGCTCATCGTGAGGACTATGGTTGCCTGAGCGGTCAAAACAGAGAGTATAGGTTAGAACCACACCATATGCACACACACATGCATGAATGCTAGCCAGAAAAAAAATCGGCATGACCTTTCCTAAAATTAGGACATATGGGTAGTACAAAAATTTGCCAAAATGGAAATGAATCAACATTTCGGCAAACATCCATGCACCACACCGGACGGGACAACAACAAGCAAGCAAAAAAAACTTCCTCCCAATGCAAACATTCATGCACCACACAAGCATCGTCTCGCCATGCATCGCACACACACCGCCCATGAAACAAGCTTCACCTACATGTTCATGGCCAAGTACTCACCTAGTAGACTCAATAATAGCGGACGAGACCGCGCGATGAGAGAGTGTGGACAAACATATCTACAAGTTGGTGGAGAGGAAATTAGTAAACAAATAGAGATGTGAGAGAGAAAAGTAAGGAACTTTTAGATCTACAAGTTGGAGGGAAGCTTCCACTTACCAATCTATGGACTAAAGTAGGTTTAGTTACAAGAAAATGGAGAAACTATGGGCAACATGGGGTGGGAGGGAGGAGGAAAGATGAGCTGGGAGGAGGTAGAAAGGAAGAAGAGATGTGAAATGGGTGGTGGTGGATAGATAGGGTGGGAGCTTGCCACCTTTTTCACATGGATCTGGACGCCCTCATCTGTGGTGCATATGGCAGAAATGCGCCACATATGCTCAAACTTTTGTGGCGCATATTGCGATATGCGCCTGATACATTGCAAATGTATCTATAATTTCTGATGTTCCATGCTTGGGTTTATCCACTTTCTTGTGTTTTGTTCCAACTTTGGAGTACTTTTCATATGATTTCTTGGACTAACCTATTAACAAGAGCCACAGTGCCAGCTGCCTGTTTTCTGCTGTTTTTGGTTCCAGGAAAGTCAGAAAATGAATATTCTCGAAATTGGACGGGACAAAAGCCAAAGTGCCTATTTTTCCGGAAGTGATCAAGTGCCACAATACGAGACGGAGAGGGGCCAGAGGGCGGCCACACCACCTAGCCGCACGGTCAGGCTTGGCCCGCGCTAGGGGGTGGTGTGGCCAGCCCAGGCACCCCCTCGCCCTCTCCTTTCGCCTATATATTGCCCTCGGGACGTAAACCCTAAGTACCCGATCAAAAATCAACGAAAGAGTCTGTAGCCACCGTCATCACCATCCCTAGATCGGGAGGGATTTGAAGCTCTTCCCGGCACCCTACCGGAGAGGGGAATTCACCCTGGAGGCCTTCTTCATCACCATGCAAGCCTCCGGTGTGATGCGTGAGTAGTTCATCCTTGGACTACGGATCCATGTAGTAGCTAGATGGTTGGTTCTCCTCCTTTATGCTTTCATGTCTAGATCTTGTGAGCTCCGTTCATGATCAAGATCATCTATTTGTAATCCTGCATGTTGTGTTTGCGGGGATCCGATGGATATTGAGATGCTATTTCATATTGATTATTGATTCTATCATGTCTTTGTTATTTGAGATCTTGCATGCTTTCCGTTGTTAGTAGCTATCTTGGCCAAATAGATGCTAGCAACTCCAAGTTAGTATTTATGCTCGATAGTGGGTTCATGCCTCTGGTAATCCGGGGAAGTGACAGAAATCGCTAAGGTACTAGATGTGTTGTTGCTACTAGGGAGAAAACAACAATCCTTTGTTCATAGAACAATCGTATTGTTTACTTTACACGTAGTCGTAAAGCAATAATCTGTTGCTTGCAACTTAATACTGGAGGGGGTTCGGATGATAACCTGAAGGTGGATTATTAGTCATAGATGCAGTTGGATGGCGGTCTATGTATTATGTTGTAATGCCCAATCAAGTCTCAAAGGAGTCAAAGATGATTAGTATATACATGTATTGCTTTCTCGGTGTTTGTCAATTGCCCCGCTGTAATTTGTTCACCCAGCATGTTATCTATCTTAAGGAGAGCCACCTCTAATGAACTATGGATCCCGGTCCTTTTCTTTACATACAATCTACAACTGTTTACTGCTTTGTGTTTACTTTCTACAAACTTTTACTTCTTTCCATTCGATATGTTTAATCCTTTGTTTTCTGCAAAACACGGTGAGATTGACAACCTCATCGCAAGTTGGGGACAAAGTTCTATGGTTGTGTTGTGCAGGTCTCCACGTTGCTACTAGCACCGGTAGTGCGCCCTGCAAAAGCTCAGCTAGTAACACCTTTGAGGTGTTTCCTTGCTCCTACTGGTTCGATTAAACCTTGGTTTCATAACTGACGGAAACTTGCTGCTGTGCTTATCATACCTTCCTCTTGGGGTTCCCAACGAGCTCTACATCAACACCGCCTTCAAGCACTTTTCTGGGCGCCGTGCATTGAGCCATCAGCACCACAGAACATATGGTGCAGGTTAAAGTGGTGGGACCCAGGGTTAGGTTTATGTGGAGCATGTGCAGATATGCGCCATAGAAGTCAAACATATATGTGGCGCATATCCACACATGCGCCACAGATCGTGGGTGAAATAGATTCCGTGGTGGGGCCCGCCTCCACGTTCTCTAGCGCATAATGAGATATGCGACATAGAAGAGGCAACTTCTATGGCGCATATCTCACTATGCGCCACAGAACTTGGATCGCCCACCAAGGCTGGCGGGTCCCACCAAACTTCCGTGGCGCATGTTGTATGAAATGCACCACAAAAGTTTTTAGTGTCTGTGGCGCATATTTCCTAATGCGCCACTAACAAGTATCTGTGGCGCATGGATTTACATATGCGCCACAGAGTAACTTGTCTACCTATAAGCTGTTTCCTAGTAGTGCCTGCCCCTATATCACACAAGGCATTGTGAATATCAGTTTTACCTACTGAGCATGAAATAGTTGGTATTCTGGGATCTCCAGACTTAGACAACAGCTTCCCATTAGCAGGATAACTAGTTACTATGGCAACAGTTTCAGTTATTTCTTTCTTTCTACTAAGAATATCATGGAGGAATTTAGTATAAGTAGGAACTTTGGTTACATCCGCAAATGGAATTTCTAGACGAAGGTCACTAAGTGCCTTTGTAAAAGAATTACAAATTACCTGATCCGGTGCTTTCTTTTTTCGATCTAGATAAGGAAGCTTTTTCTCACCTGACTTACTCTTGTCTTTTACCTTTTGTGGCGGGGGGGGTCAGGCTCTTTCGTTGCTTTATTTTGTTGTTGCCTATTGCTTTTCTTCTTTTATACTACAACAACTTCATCTTCCTTGCTTATTTCTTGATCTTCTCTTGGATCAACCGTCTCTGCATCAGAGTCATAATGGTCATCCCATGTATCATTTTGGTCCTCCTTGGTTTGATCTTGTGTTTCAGTTTCATCTTAAGGATCCACCAATGTATCATCTTCTTGGCTTGCTTTGAGCAAGGCTTTTTCTTTTCGCTCTTTGTCAGCTTCATATTCCGGTGGTCCTATGGGTCCTGTAACAACTGCACCCCTTCTTGTGACAACATTAGTAGAAACAGGAATATCTCTATCATCGCGAAGAAAAATTTGATAACTGGATGCTATTTGTTCACACTGGGTTTCAATCATACTAAGATACTTCTGAAATAGTTTTATTTCTTGGCCAATCTCATCATAATTTTCCGTGAGTTTATCCAAAATCTTTTTGTGTTTTTGAAAATGCTTATGCAAGTTATTATGAGATTTTACTTGTCGATGTTTTAATTCTTGAAAAACTTTTCTAGCCTCATCTTCTTCAATTAAAACTTGTAACAAATCCACTTTGTTTTCCTTAACAAGTTAAGAAGGCATACCCTTATCTTTCATTGTTTTGCATACCTCAGGCATAAGATCAGGAGTTATCCGAAGTATCCCTCTTTCCAGCTTAGTGCCAAAATCAGGATTATATAAAGAATCATTCTTAGCCCTATTAGACATCAATTCCAAACATTCCTTAATAGTTAGAGTATTTATAGACCCTCCTGCTGAGAAGTCAAGCAATTTTCTACATTGAGTATTAAGACCGTGGTAAAATAAATGGCAAATAGTTGATTCAGAATAGCCATGATTAGGAATATTATTGATCATCCCAAAGAATCTTTCCTAGGCTTGTGGGTAGTTTTATCCCACGTTCTAACTAAATTTGCTTATATTCTTTCTTAGTTTAGTTACCTTTTTAAAAGGATTAAACCTGTTTATGAATTTAACAATGCAGTTTTCCCAACATTTAATGTAATGGCGAGGGAGAGAATATAACCAGTCTAGAGCTTTACCTTTAAGAGACCATCAAAATAATTTAAGACAAGAGAAGTCGCTTGGCAAACCTTTTGGTCCAAGCGATGTTATCACATCGTCGAACTCTCTAATATGTCTTTCAAGATCTTCATCTTCCCTTCCACTAAAAGCTTTTTCCTACAAAATTTTAATAATTCCACCATCAAATCGATATTCTCTAACTCTAGGATTAGGGAATTCTATTCGTTGTTTAAGAAATTCAAAACTTGGAGCACTGTATTCCCTGAGAGTTTTCTAAGGTTTCATGGGAGTTGTCCTATAAACAGACATGATTTCCATAATATCACTCAGGTTGTCAACTTCAACTTTATTTGATCTTAAAAGTTTTTAAATAATCTCTTCACGCCTTTGAGCAGGCATGTGCTCAATATAATCTAGTAGATAGGTCCTACCAGAGCGTATAGACCTTTTATCTCCTAGGGAGAACATTTTGTAGTAGCAACACCTGAAATATCAAAAGACAAACACTTAGTGCTTAGCTCCTCGGCAACGGCGCTAGAAAATAGCTTGATGTCTGCAAGTGCATAGATCGTTTGTAGCTAGTTTTGAAGTATAGATATCGATCCCACAGGGATCCCAAAGGTAAGTGTTTTTGGGTGAAGTCTCTGTCACACCCGAAGTTGTCACAGGTCTTCGAGTGAATTGACTGCAAGTGTTGAAATAAGAATGGGGTTTTGATTAAATGAGATGTATTTAAATAGAACTAAAATCTAAACTTCAGGAATATAAAGCATAAAAGTAAAGAATGACTTGGTTGTTTGTTGTTTCCTGCAGATGGCAAAAGAAGGCACGGGGAGATTCATTTAATGGTGATAGTGACTGTGCCAGGTGGATGAATGTTAAATGTAACAATCGTAATCTTATAAATATATGTGTAGGCAAGCAACCCATAATTAGTCGGAACTCCTCTTGGTAGATTTCATCTCAACTTCAATAATCCTACTAGCCTGTTACCAAAACCATGGTCAGACACTAGACGATTAAGACCCTTCAGGTCGCTTAGCGATTAAGCTCTTTGGATCGGACTAATGCAATAAGCACAGTGGTTCCTCGTTATCCTCGAGTCTACTAGTTTTCCATTGATATCCCCGTGTCAGCCGGGGGTTGCTGGTCCACTAACGAACAAGATCTTATTTATGTAGAACAAAGCATCATGTTGTCTGGGCCCTTAATTGGACAACAAGCATTAGGCATCCCACAGATAGTCAAGCACACATAATATAATAATTAGAATCAATCAAAAACTAACGGAAAATATATGAAGGCACATCACATCTCACCAATCCCCTACATCTCCCACGCCCAAGGGAATTACTCACACATGAGAGAAGAACGGATCATCAATATAATCAAATAAAGGGAATTCTTCTTCGTATTACCGTGGAGATCCATAATTAGAATAGAAAAATATCCAACATAATTCAAGATGGGAAGAAACAATCTCAAACCCTAGTCTTGCAAGGTGGAGATCCCCCTCTCTCTCAAGTACAAGTAGTGGCTATGGGGGTGTATTGGCTAGGAGGTCGAAGATCGTGGAGCGAGATGAACAACATCTTCCCCTTCTTCCCCGAATCTCTTCTTTCTCCCTTCTGGATGGTATGGCGGCTGCTGTGTTGTGTTTCCATCCTCAGTCCCTTCATGGAAGTTGTCCCTTTTGATAAGACAGAGGCGACATCAACTATACGGCGGAAACTATATGGCCGTAAAATTATTCACACTATATAGTTGCTCGTTAAAGCTTTTGTATGCTACCCTCGAGTGCTTCCAAAGAGAGACTTGCTTATTTTCTCCAGAATATTGTGTTTCTCTAGTTAAAACCTTCTGTTGATGTTCTGAACCTGAAACACACATTATAAACCAAGTTTTTTGTGCTACCAAAGTATTAGCGTTAGGTAAAGCTAGAAAACGATCAAATCCAAGAGAAAACCATCAATAAAAGCCATAAAAAATGTGTCAAATCTCACATCTATCAACGTCTACCTCCTCGTCACAGTCGAGAAATTCACCAAGTGGATTGAGGCTATGCCATTGACAAACCAGTCTGGGGCCACCGCCGTCAAATTCTTTGAGTCCATCGTCTTCAGATTTGGGGTTCCACACAGCATCATCACCGACAACGGAACGAACTTCACCTCGAACGAATTCCAGGATTTTTGCGAAAACCTAGGAATCAACATCAGCTACGCCTCGGTGGCGCATCCTCAAACCAACGGTCAAGTCGAAGAGGCTAATGGCCTCGTCTGCAACAACATCAAGAAAAGACTCCTCAAACCACTAGAAAGAGCTGCTGGGTGCTGACCCGGGGAGTTACCATCAATACTATGGAGCCTGCATACAACGCCAAACAGCGCCACATGCTATGCTCCGTTCTTCATGGTACACATTGCCGAGGTAGTACTACCTACAGAAGTATGCTACAAGGCCCCAAGGGTCATAGCATACAGTGAGGCGGAATCAACTGCCGCACTCGAAGACTCTGTCGACCTCCTCGATGAAGCACGTGAAATAGCAGCGAAACGATCCATGATCTACCAACAAAACCTCCACAACTACCACAGCCGAAGGCTACACCCAAGGTCCTTCGTCGAAGGAGACCTCGTCCTACGACTGAAGCAGCAAGGACACCTCAAGATCGAGTCCCCTTGGGAGGGACCTTATGTGATTACCAAAGTAATCCTAGGTGGCGCCTACCGCCTTAAAGACATAGAAAGTGGAGTCGCATACTCCAACCCCTGGAACGTCGCGCAGCTGTGTCGTTTCTACCCCTAGATGTTTTTACTTTACAAATAAGGCTATTCAGCCAGGCTACTTAGCCACACATTGTATCTTCTAATATTCTGCGAATAAATAAAGCTAAGTGCCTCCAACCTTGTGTCTCTATTTTTAATTGCAATTGCATCACTCGGGGGGCTGCGCCACCCTTTCTACCTCATTACACGAGTAACACAGTAACCTGAGTAGCTGACATACTATTAATCGAACCCTTGATAAACCGAACCCAGCTGCAAAATATGTTGGCAAGGTGCTAAGATAAGTATACGTCAGGCTAACGAAAAGGCACTACAGAGTACAAGCTACTCGAAAAATACACAAGCTAGCAATCTTTACATAAAAATGGGTAACAAAAACACCCAGTTCACTTATACGAACTTTATAACACCTATACATCTCTGTGCAGATCAAAAACTACTGTACTGGTGTAAAAGAAGAACGTTAGTACGCTGATCGAACAACTCGATGATATCTTCGGCTGGCTGAGAAACTGCCCGATAATGGGGCACCATATTCCATGCCATCCCCTCTGGTGGAGGTGGCAGTCCCGCAGCAACAACAACCAAATCCAGATTGGGTCGATGTAGGCGCACAAGCGACAGTGCATCCTTGGCACCCGCGACTAATTGCTGATGCACGCACTCGTGAACTGCGCCGGCATCCTGGAACTTCTTCAACAGAGCTAACAAGCTTGAAGGCATAGCGTTCAAGGGGAACATTTCCCAAAAGATGTTCTTGAAGCAAGACTGTGCCTTCTTCAAGTAAAGCAGCACATGCGACACACGATCCTGCAGTGTCACCAATGCGACTGCACGATCTCGATCAACACAAAAGTACCCGCTAGCTTCTAGCTGCTCCTGGGTCAAATAGTTTAGCCGAATGCATGCCGACGCGGTCTCTCTCTTCTTGCAAAAGGTGAGTACTAAAAATTGCAAAGAGAAGTAAAAAGCATAAGAGCAATATCGCCACCAAAAGTGGCTAGAAAGAAGAAGATGCTGGGGAAACTTACACTTCAATTTCTCATTCAGTTGAGCCACCTTGCCTAGAAGATATTTCTTGCGTCCAATGGCTTTTTCGGCCTTCGACTTCCACACGTTAGTGCTACCGCGAATCATGGGCATCTCCCGCTCTAGGTGTTTTATGCGATCATGTAATCGAGATAGCAACGCCAATTCCTCCACCTTTGAACGTGGTTGGGCCACAGGTTCATCGGTGGGAGGTGTATCATACGGATCACTCGAAGGACCTTATCCAAGCATAGGAACATACGGATAAGGCCAACCATTCAAAATAACACCGGCAATAAAAGCATCAAGTTTAGCATGTTTTAAACGGGCGCCCCCACAAGCACAACGCAGGTCAAAGAAGTCTGGAGAAGCTAGAATCTTACAAAAGGATGACAAAGGGACAGCCTACAACTACGCATTGGCACTCGGGGGCTTCATCGAGTCAGTGGAAGCCTCCGACGCCACAACCATATCGGTTACGGCCTCCGATGTCGTGGCTTTCACCGTCCTCGACCATTTCAGCTCTGATGAGTACTTGGCGAGTGCCTCAATGAGCCGAGTCCCATATTTGTGACAACGAGCGGCAAAGGGAACAAAGACTACCTGTTGGCCATCCACAGTAAGCGACATCACTGTGGAGACCTTGCTAGGGTTCAGATTAACACCATGGGCTTGCGCCATCGCAAGTCCCATGGTAGCTCCGACCCCCTCTGCGCATTCTTGAACTCCACGGGAACTCCTCCAGCAAAGGACTCCACCAACCCATCAAGATCTTCGATAAGCTCGGCCTTGGGAAACATCTCCTCTCGAAGACGCCCAAGCGCACCCTTGGCCTTTTGAAGGGAATGCTTGACGTAGACGTTGCGGTCTTTGACTGCAGCTATAGCACCGGCCAAAGCATCCTGGCGAGCCAGAGCTTGAGCATCAAACCTCACACCAGTAGCATCTACAGAAGACACAGATGAGCACAACCAAACACATGCAACTGGAGAGCAAAGAAATGACACAACATCATACCTAAGAGTTCCTTAGCAATAGAGAGAAGTTGTTCCCTGAACACATTCTCCCCGTGAGCTACAGCGGTAAGCATGTCCTCCTCGCACTTCTTCGACTCCTGGACGGAGCATTCAAAGGCTTCGAGTGCCTCGTCGCGTTTCTTCTCTGCTGCGGCAAGACCCTTCTTGAGGGAACTGACACGACGGAGGAGCTCATTGTTCTCACCTACAAAGGATGATAGAAAAACTTAAGCTCGACGATTTTCCAGACCAACAGTACAGAGACAAAAGGGTGCAAGCTCACCTTCAAATGCGCAATGCTGGGTCTCTAGCAAGGGATGGTAACGGCCCAAGGATGTGATCTGTTCAGCAAGGCGAATTGATTCCTTCATGACAGGCTGCAAAAACAAATGCATTAGCACCAACCTAATTTGTACTAACATAACCATGAAAACTCACATGCTCCTCCAAGGACTCCGAAGTCTCCTTCTGCATGGACGTCTGGTGGCAACCATCAGGTGCCCCCCGTGTGGGGGGAACTCAAAGAATTGGCACCAAAGGTGGCCGCCACATGGAAAGAATGCGAACGCTCTACCACATCCTTATCTTTGGAGTTCACGACTCCGGTCTCCTTCACGAAACGGCAATCATCGGATGATGACGATGCAGTTTTGCTACAACAAAATATACAAAACAACTTCAGAGGAGAAGACTCCGGGACATAGGGTCCAATTGGTAGAAGTACAAAACTTACCAGTCGAAGTCTTCGAGGTCAAAAGAGTCCTCAGATGCCTCCTTCTGTGTCCTCAGCTTCTTCCGTGGAGGAGGAGCCATGGCGCGTAGGCACCGTGGGGATTGGAGCCTCCACCTCAGTCGAAGGACCATCGGGCGTCAAAACCGCTCACGAGGGCAAATGAGGTCATCTCATCGTCAGCACTGACGCCATCCACTCCAGTAGGAGCATCTTTTGACTAATCTAGTCCTCACTCGACTCTGCGAGTCGACTAAGCACTCGGGGGCTACTCCTAACAGGAGCGCTGATCGCGCACCTGAAAACTTTATGGACACGGAAACATTTCGATAAGGTAATTGCACTTAAATCCCTCCTTCGAATCAATGATTCTATTGTGGACTCGGGGGCTACTCCCATAGAGAGCACTGAAAGCATATTCGGCTGAAATAAGCAAAAGACGACAGCAGTCGAAAAACAATCAAAGTCCCCACTCGAGTCTACGACTCGAATAGGCACTCGGGACTACTCCCATAGGGAGCGCTGGCCGCGCACCCTATGATTTTTTCTTTTACTAAATATGTGTTGACTACGTCCACACTCGAAAACATTGGTGACTCTGCCTCATATTTTCCCTGCAAGGACACTGCATCTCCTGGGCCACCCGAATCATCTCCACGATGACAAAAAATGGATGCCACGCTCACAACATGAAGATAAGACCTGAAAAGGGCCTCGCAATACACCTGATGCGCTCTACCATAAATAATTCGTGCCTGCAGGTACGATGAAATAAGCCTTGACGGACGCTTCGAGTGCTCACACTTATATACTAGAATTCGATTATGTAAGACCTCCGCGGCATGAGTTGAATTACGCAACACTTTCCTGAATTCGAGTCTAGGGACTCGAGTTTGAGTAGATTGCGTTGTGCCCTAAGGCAGTTAACTGATCCCGATACATTGGATGAATCAGGCACTTATATCGACAATCCCTATGACATAAACTAAAAGCACCCGAAAACATGTTCGGCTATGCACTTGAAGGCTTCATAGTCTCCACTCGAATCTGCGATTCAACCGGACACTCAGGGGCTACTGATGTGGGCATACCCTACAGATACTTGTGATCAGCATATACGGTCTAGCCTAGAAGAATCCCATGACGTTGCTAAGGCCTAGTCGAGATTCGGGTGGCCTGGGAGACTTCGACTCCTTGTAGAACACGGCAAAGTACAAGATAGAAGTTTAAAGCTAAAACCCTAATATGTAACCGACTTGGCCTGCTATCCCGAGACCTAGCCTATCTATATAAAGGCTAGGAGGAGGCACCGAGGAGGATATTCGCAACCCTAGTTTCCACACCATTGCCAGATTGCATCTGCGCACCCCTGTAACTTTCGACTCCTCGATATTTCTAAGAGCAGACAAGCAGGAGGAGGCTCCTCTACGAGGTCTGAACCTGGGTAAACCTCATGTCACCGGTGTGCTTGTTTGCTAGCTGATCGATGCCTCCAGTGCTCCCTACTTCCTCGAATCTAAGTCCATCAACGATGGGCATTGATGAGTTAACCCCTCATTACTGTGTTTGCGCGCACCTTTTGTCCTTGTTTCAACGGGATCCCAAATTAATGAGTCTCTTATGAACATATCAATTGGAACTGCCATATCATGTTGTATTTTAAGTGATAAAAGTCATGTAATTGATTTACCTTCGCACCTGGGAGAATAGCAAACGTGGGGAAGGCTACTACAGCGTTAATGACCAGTGGTACGGGTGGAGCCTACCTGTACCACGCGGCAGCGCGACCGCCTCATCAAATACTTTCTCCTGGCGAAAACAGATCACATATCCAACATTCACATCAACCTCGAGCCATGAAAAACCACACCAGAAAGGGATCTGAAGGAGGAACTTGGAGAAGGGAAGATCCCTGCTGCTTCATGGATCATTTGAGGACATTGCATCATCCCCTTCATCCTCAACTGCTGCATCACCATCACCACTATTAACCCCATCTTTCATTCATTAGATCTTGTTGTAATTCCAGATTCAATTGTGGTTTTCACTAGATTTATCCCCGTACTTTTATCCATACATATGATTATGATGATGTCGTTGGTTTCTTCCATGTGTGAGTAGTTTCACCTCATTCTTGGGGAGATGGAGAAACCCTGGCACTATTATGAAATTGAAATAAAGATGATCTATTCTTTGTCCATATGACTTACTGGTCTATGATAGATTTATGATGTGTGTTTGATCTCTTTTTTTAGATGGTATATGTAGTCGGACACATATCATTTGCCTCCGGGACTAAAGGAAGGGGTAAAATCCTTTGGATAGGTTTGGAAGTGTGCCCCGAAACTATCATGATTATAAGAACTAGCTAGCAACTTGCATGGTCAAATGAGGATTAAGAGAGATTCCCTAAGCTAATTACGATATCCACGGGGACACCCTTAATTGCGGTGGTCTGTATGGGTGATTGCTCTTAGACATCACTATGGTTATTTAGAGCAGGTGACCTCATTCTTATCTCAACAAAGTGACTTCCTATGAGCCTTGTAGTGAACATTTTATTATGGAGCTCTCTCCACACACATCATGACATAAGAAATAGGTTATCCTAATTATGATTAATAATATCATGCTAGAGGTGTATCCTACACCACCGAGAATGCTTTAGCCCTATTGAGTTCATCCATGTTTCCGAACACTTCTGTTACTTTCTTTCTTTTACTTGATTTAATAATACTATTCTACATTCAACCAAAAACCTTTCAAACACCCTTTACTTGAAATTAAAGGCAACTTACAAGTATCCTTTGGTAGACAGTGATGAGGGGCATAAAGACCTTAACCAAATATCTCTCTGTGGGTTCGATACTCTTATTCCTAAACTAGCTACAATGGATCTGTGCACTTGCAGTCATCAATCACCATGCCCATGACAAGTGGAACCTAGTCATCAGCCGATTTTCACATTGGTATAAGTTGTGTGTCTAGTACAACCTCGACAACCAAGGACATCTAGTATGAACAACAAGAATATAAAGTTCCACAATTGAATCACATATTCAATCATATATATCTAATGTTCATAATAAGACAACTTAATAACTTTATGAATACATTGGGGAATATCATCATACATGATTGCCTCTAGGGCATATTTCCAATAGCAAGAACACGGTGAACCACAATCTAGGCAGCCGTGGGTACATAAGGAAGCGAGGAGTGTGGGCCAAGCAGGAATTTGAGGCAGAAAGGGCTAGGAAACCTAAACCTTTCTCGTACTTCAAAGAAGGGTGCGCAAAGATTTTGTGAGGGCCTGGTGCAGATATTGACCCGGTGACGTGGCAACCGGTCTTCAATTCTGATGAAGTCATGGAAGTGCACGATAAGCTGGTTAGTTCTTAACAACGAGTTTGCAGAACATATTTATCCTGCTGGTTCATTGCTGAATATAGAAAAAATGGTAAGTTGCGGGAATGTCCTATTTTATAATATGTTGATACTATGCTTTATACATGTTAGTGTGATTTTATATACAACGAAACTCTGTTTTGATCCTTCTAGGTTCACGTGATTCATGCCATGATGCTTATATCCCCTTGGTTAGCTTCTTCCTTTTGTTAACGTTATACTGTGTGAACACCTCTATATGCTCTACATAAATGCTACTACTTATTTAAACCTCAGTCATGTTAATTGCAGAAAAGGCACTATGAGTCTCGTCCACGTGAGAGCGATGTTGACTACGTCGATGGCCAAAGATGGGAAGATGCTCTCAGCCTGATTACTGGGAAGAAGGAGACTCGTGGACGTCAGAGAGGTGTTGGGTATGGGCCTCCATGGAAGACATATTTACCTGGATCCCCCGATCTTGCCAAGATGAGGAGGAGGTCCAGGAAAGAGTAAAGTAGGCTTGCGTTCATTAAGGATGTGGAAAACCAGGTGCTAATCATATTGCAGGACCTAGGTATACCACACAAACTTCTATCCTTGCATCCTAATACCCCACCTCTCTCGAAAACCGCTTGACAGAGTAGTAGTGTCTCCATCAAAGGGTCCATCAAAGGGTCGCCAATTACGATCACGACATGACTATAAGCGTCTTTGGCTCAACCAACCGTAGGAATATACTAGTTTAGCCAATTAAACCTGATGCATCTAAAAGATCTGCAATATATATGTTTCACACGGTCCTACATTATGCAATCTACTGGTTAAAGTGGATGGCAGCGACTGCCTGGAAGTGCTTGCACATGGCTGTGTGTACCCAAAAAATCCGTAGGAGTTTATCCACAGTGTGACATTACCAGCAGGCATGGCGAGGTTGAAACTTACTAAGGTGATCGAGCGTTTCGTCCATCTGAAGGTGGACGGACACCCTGATCCGGACGACAACACGCTTGGTTTATGCAAGGGATATTTCCTCAAGTGGTCGAAAGAGTCTATAAAAGTTGATTCAAACATCCAACTAAAATCACCCGTCGCCGGCCAACAGAATCCTCCCTTTTTTGGCCCTTGGCGAGTGGAAACACACATGACGTTCCCTATGGCCACGCACGCAAATCGTTGTCTTAACATGGCCGGGGGCCACAACAGACCACGGTACGTATACACGCCGTATTCTCGAACGTATTTAGGAATGCACAAACTCCTCCGGCTTGTGTCGTTCATATCGTTCTCACGATGAAATGGATGGGTGATGTCCATGTTTCGGCTAGCTAGAGTCGCTTAAAACTGAAATCAACATCTTGACGATCCAGATCGTGTGAGCCGCGTCGCGTACTTCCAAATAACAAAATGGAAATAGGAGTACTAAGAAAGTTGTATTACGAGTTTGCGAAAGTTGTTGGCCCTCCAATCTCTATGACTGTCGTATGCGTCCTCGTGTTTTGCATGTACGTTGGGTCCTATCCTGACAACCGATGGTCCTCGCTTTGTCATTTCATATATATAGTACACGAACGGGTGCAGACTGATATACTCCTATAAGATGTACACTTGAGAGCAGGTCACTCTGGACAAGAGAGGAGGAACACACGGCCGGAGATCGCCACAAGCTCGAAACTCGATCGAGAAAGTGTAGTAGCTTCAACGTACGTTGAAGAAACCAAGCTGCGATCGACGACACTTTAGGATCTCATCATGGCGATCCTCGTGCCTTGCGTTCCTTCCAGAGCCTCGGCGGCGCTATACGCTCCACAGGTTTCTCGTCGACAGACGAACGCAGGTATATCCGTGTCACCTCGTCGCCGGCAAATCCCCGTCGGCGTAACCACGAGGTCTTGGCGCATCAGCTGCTGCGTTACACCGATAACACGAGCAACACCGTAAGTGCTTCTTAGAATTAATGCAGTAATAGTACATATCATTTGCCTGTCTGAGATTAGCTCGTACGTCGACGATGATGGCATGCAAATTGCAAACATGCATGTATAGAAGTATCGGCAAGCTTTGCACACTACTAGTGTGTATGTATAGATGAACAGAACTCTGCTCCCGTGCTGCTCTCTCCCTGGGCGCCTCGACGTAGCCGCCGGCGACGGTGCGGCTCGGGATTGGCCAGCTGCCAGCCTGCCACTGCCAGCGGCGTTGTGCTGAGGAGCAGGGGGAGCGGAGTTGAGGACGTGCGGCGAGGTTCTGCGGTGGGCGCGTGATGCGATCGGCCGGCAACGCGCGTGTGCTTCCCGCGGAAAGGCAAGGCAACGGCTTCTCGCTGAGCTGCGGAGCTGCAGCGGCCGGCACACCAGCTCCAGCTCTCGTAGCGGGCGGACGTCCGCGAGTGCCTCGTCATGCATGCTCGGCATGCAGTGCGATGTCTCGGAAATTGATGCGACGGAGGGCTCAATGGGCAGGGCAGAGGAGCGGCGGAAAATAGGCCTTTAGTCTTGTAACGGTCTTTAGCCTCGGTTGGAAAAACGGGACTAAAGGCACCCTTTAGTTACGGTTCTGCCACAAACCGGAACTAAATGTCCTCACGAGTCTGCGTCAAAGTTTTAAATAGCCGGCTATAGCCAAGCTATAACCCCGCTATAGCCTTTCTCGCATGGTGCGGCTAAGTACAATAGCCGGTAAAAAGGTGCAAAACCCCTCAAACAACCGGCTATAGCCCAGCTATACCCCTTTCCGGAAGTCGCGGCTAAAGCCAATAGCCGGCTATTTAAAACATTGGTCTGCGTCGAGCGTGCGGGACACAAATCGAGACTAAAGAAATTTATTTTGAATTTTTTTTAATATTTTTCAATTTTTTTGAACTTTTAATTATCTAACTCATTAATCTCTCACATCTCTATACTTAATCTTAGGTTAAATTACACTTATGATCAAACTTTCCGGTCACCTATCCTAGCACTACTCCACCCCAGCACGCTTAACTTCCCCATTCCATCTCTCACCTCACGTGAAGGACCCTTATACTTTATTGTCAAAACTAGTATTAACTCATATCATTATGTCAACCGTCTTTTTTTAAAATTACGAACAACTATTTAAGTAAACAACAATAAATAAGTAATAATAATATTTTTCCAATGAAAATAAAAAACTAATTAAATTAATATTTTATTCATTTTTGCCATTTATTCATTTAATATGATATAAATAATTCAAATCTATAAATTGAAATTCGACAAATAACATATCCATTATTATCATTAAAATGTGAGGAATTCAAATCTGACATAAAAAATTACTAAAAAAATTAATTTTTGAAATAACTTTTTTTTGAATTTTAAAAATCTAAAAGAATCCAAAACGGCCTCAGGCTGTTGAAATCGAAGAGGAAATTTTTGTCTGCATGTTTTGATAGGTTGTACGTTTTTTTACATCATATGCAAAAAATTATGGCCATTTGAATTTTTCATGGCATTTTTTTGCAAATTATGTTAAAATTCATGTTTATTAATTTTCGTAACATTGAATCACTTAATATAACTACAGTTCGAAGCTTTTTTTTATTTTTTAGCATGATTTTGAAACTACAAAAGACGATCTCCTGCCAGGGGTGGAGAGCCGTTCTCCTGCCGTGGCAGGATTTGTGCCCGTTTTTCCTGCCGCGGCAGAACTTGAGAATTTTTTTCCCGTTTTATATAGTCCTGGTTGGTAATATAAACCGGAACGACTGGTGATACGAACCGGGACTAAAAGGTTGGTACCGATCGCAGCCTACCGCAACCTACTTAACCCTGGTTGATGTCTCCAATCGGAACTAAAGGTTCGTTTGATCCGGGACTAAAGATTATTCCGTTGGAACCGGAACTATATGAGCATTAGTCCCGGATCCAACCACAATCGGGACTAATACTTCGAACTGGGTGGACGAAATGCTCTTTTTTACTAGTGGGCATGGCTTTGAGTTCCAATTTTATACTCTCTCCGTTTCATATTGCTTGGCAGGTTAACTTCGGTCAAGCTTATAAAGTTTTGACCCATTATATAGAAATATACTGTATATTAACAATTATAATATCAAATCAATATTAATATAGACAAAGTGAAATTTACTATCATACGACTAGTATGAAACGGAAGGAGTATCATTTTAGCATGACGATGTTGTTGGCTCGGTTAACTAGGGACGGTTTGACTTCATGTTGGGGGCTCGTCTGGGATGCGTTGGTGTGACAGACATAGCTGAAGGTGGTATCCATTTGGGCTGCCGGTCCGATGGGTTATGCGGTATTACGTATACCGAGTGAGGGCATGTATAATGGTAGAGAATATACGCTCTCTCTTAACTCTTCATATTATTTAGAGAAGACACTAATTCTTATTGTCATCTCTATTAATTAATAAGAATTAACTATTTTAGTAAAAAATGGTTTACTAAGAAAAGATATATGATACAGTGGATAAAATAACCTTCTCTTATTTCTAAGAGATCATCCCTTAGCTAAGAGAAGACAATCTTCTCTTACTTATTTCTCTCTTCTCTAATTAAGCAAAAATCTCATGACAACATAAAGAAAGGCTATCGTCACCCTATTATACATGCTCTGAGCGGCGGTATATCAGGGAAGCGATCCTTCCCTCGAATAAAGGAAGTAAACCTGGAATGTGTCGTCAACAAGTGGTGTCGGGCAGATTTGCAGGACGTAAGCGGCTGGAGGTCCCGTGGCGACTCCGGGATCCTTATAACATTGAGGTTGTCTCGAGTTGTTCACGTGAGGAGGAGGTTGGCCTGTACTATGTTGGTCATCCCCGTGTCAACAATCATAAATGGATCTAGGTTTTGTGGCATGCAAGTTTGTTTTCTTTCGCCGCGATGGGAGGCTAGCTATTTTGGTGGAGTAGGTATCCTTTAATATGTATTTGTTTGAACGAGTTTCCTTTTGTCGATTCGGATTAATGAATAAACAAAGTTCTTGCCTTTGGTTAAAAGAGAAGTGCATGTGTAATGTAAAAAATCACATGTTTTCTTTCAGAATCTCTCCGGTTGATTCAGGAGCCGCAAGAACCGCCGGTAGGAGAAAAATTCCCAACAATTAATTCAGGAGGAGACGGAGCGCCGGTAGGAGGAAAATTCCCAGCTGTTGATCCAGGACCCGCAGAGCCGCAAGCAGGAGGAAAATTCTCACTACCCAAAATACCTTCATGGTGCGTACCTATAGAAACGTTACACGGTGGAATGCGTTTTTTGTTTTATGAACTTCCCTCTCATATTCAAAAGCTATATACTCTCTCGGTCCAAAAATAAGTGACTTGGGTTTGCATATTCGTATGTATCTAGACATATTTTAAGTTTAGATACATGCGAATCTAGACAAACTCAAGTCACTTATTTTAAGATGGAGGGAGCATGAGCTTCTCATGGCTGAGTTGGTCGTTGGTGCCTACTTTGCTGCAGTGCCATTTTACTGGCAGATGAGAGCAATGGAAGGTAACTCGAAATCACATATATTACCACTTGACACACTTGTAAATTGTGTGGGATCTTGATTTCAACTTCTCTCCGTGTCACTAGTAGAAAACAGACCATTAGTCCCCGGTTCGTGAGGGTCTTTAGTTCCGGATTGCGAACCGGAACTGCCAAAGTGGGACTAAAGGTCCAAACTTTAGTCCCGATTTTGTTACGAACCGGGGCTAGAGGTCCAACCACGTGGCCCTGCGAGGCGCGCTGGGCGGCAGGACATTTAGTCTCGGGTCGTGTTACGAACCGGGACTAAAGGTTCCCTGCCGCGGCAGCATTTTGGGCCATTTGGTGCCGTGGCAGGGGATGGGATTTTAGGATTTTGTGTTTTTTTTCATTTTGTGTTTTGTGTTCAATTATTTTTCATTCTGTGTTTTTATTAGAAACAAGTTTTCGTATACATATAGAACGCTACTACACAGTACTTGTACACTTTGACGCAATATATAATATAATTTCTCTTACAAGCATACATGGAGTCACAACCGGGTCCAGAGCATGTCTATTTGATTACATGGAGATCATTACATGGATGCTTTAGGATCTACATATAGAGTATTCTCCGCGTGGTCTATGACCTCGTCGACAAAAAAATGCAGCAAATTCCTCTTGAATTGCTATTATGCGGTCCTCTAGTAGGAGCTTGTCCCGCATCGCGTCTAACTATATAAAAAGGAGATCGTGTGAATTAGACTCAACACAACTTTTTGTAATAAAAATAAAGGGTAAATATATTGTTTACTTACTCGAACATTTTCCGAGGGCTTCTCAATAGTGATGCGAATGAACTCGCACACGTAGAATCCACATACATTAGTCCCATGTGGCTGCCTCGCGCACTTTAAAAGAATAGAATTCAATCAAATAATAACTCTAGCATGATAAATGCACATAAACTAGAATTAAATAGATGCGCGGACTTAGCTCGTACTACTTACCGAGAGTGATTTAAAAAATAGCTCCTCACGTCATTGACCGCGAATATGATTCTTGAACTATGTCCAAACCTTACCCGACAAAGAAAATTAATGTATGAGTTACTAACTACTTGATATCCCAGAAAATAAACGAAAGAAACCGATATAGTGCGATAATGGTTGAAACCTCTAGAGCGCATCGATAATGCTGCGGTAGTTTTCAATGTGTTTGTTTAGTGAGTCTTGTAGGGGTTCCGCGCATAAAAACAATAAATTTTACTCTACGCCCCTGAACCCCTGAAGCTGTCAGGACCTATCTATTAGTAATACAGTAACGGGAGGGGTTTTTCGCGAACTTACCCTTGAAGACCGAAAAGCCTCGTCAACGCTCAAGAGAGCGTGGTTGATGTAGACAAGCCGAAGCCGACCTCAAGGTCGTGATGAAGTCCTTGCGCTCCTTCTGGCTCCAATGACTTGAGTGCCTCAAGTGTGACACCTCGTGGGAGTTACACACGTCTGGTGCCTAACGGTGACTCCCGCTTCCCCGATCCAGCAGCAGTTGCGGAAGTAGAGCTCCCGGATCCGAATCCCGCAGCGCGACGGCGCTCCGCGGTGAAGATGTCTCTCGCTCGCGCAGTCCAGACTTGGGACCACGGTCACGAGAGAGAGAGAGGGAGAGAGAAAATATCAATTAGAGGTCCTCCCAAAAGTGGGAGACCTTTATTGATTATTGGGTTGTATTTTCTAGGCCAAATACCCCACCTTATATAGGAGGGAGGTACTACCTCCCCTCAAGTCCCGGGGTGGGACTAAAGGAGAGGAGGGGGTGGGGAGGCCGCCGGCCAGCCCTAGTGGGCCCCGCGGGGGGGGGGGGGGAAGGCCCAGCCGGCCACCCCCCTTTGGTCCTCCTCCCTCTCTCCTTTCCCTAATGGGCCATCTCCCTCCGGAAATTGGCCCATTAAGCCTTTTGACCTTTTAATTGATTTTCTCTTTATTAAATAATTATGAATAAATGATTAAATCAATATTTAACATTCATTCACACATTATTTAATCTCCGTGGCCATGGAACACCTTCCACCTCCACTCCAGACATCCTCCGGACTTACCGAAACCCTTTCGGTTTTCTCCCTTCTTTTCTTCGGTGATTCTACCGATCCTATAAACACTCTCTAAGCAGCATCAAGCCCTTAAGCGTGATACCCTACGGTTCGGGAACACTCCAGACATGGTCGGGACACTCCCGCACCAATGATCAACAGAGGAACCTGGATGGCCATGTGACCCCTATGCACTCCACGAAGATCTTTCGTCGTTTGAACCGGGACAGTCGTTTCTTATTCCCTTTGTCATTCGATACTTGCATTGCTCGAGATCTGATCATTGACATCACCATGTCGGGTTCAATCTCGTTACTGAACAATGCTACTTAACTTGTCCCGACAAGTGATATCCCTGTGATCCAATCACACGCTGCGCAGCTATTGGATATAACTTCTCCGAGTGGGCCCTTGAGTATCTTCCCGTCACATGGACGGACAAATACCGCTCTCGACATATATTGCCTCTACAGTTTCCTCCAAATACCTGAACACACCTTTATAACTACCATTTTACCAGATGGCGTTTGATGATATCTAAGCACCCTCGGGAGACAGTGATTGATATAGCCTAGTGGTCTAAGGAATAGTCTACGAGGATCCATTTCTAATCATCGTAACTTGAACTTCGTGACATGATCAGGTCACGATGTTTAGGTTGGGTACTGGTTCATCATCTCATTCTCCGAATGAGATGACCTCATTTCCAACTGGCATAAATGCCACATGATCAGGAAACATGATCATCTGTTGACCAATGAACCAGTGACTAGAGTTTCACTGGGAACCCCTGGTTGTTTGTATATCACACGTGTATTGATGTTTCCACTCAATACAGTTATAGCATGATATAAAACTTAATCATAAACTATATGAAATATGATAATAATCCTTACTACTATTTGTCTCTAGGGCATATTTCCAACAAGTCCATGATGTGAACTCTTCCCAAGTCAAGTGAAATTCTTAGAAGAATCCAGTGGTACCTACGCAAGGTTTACATACGTCAGTAACTCATCATTTACACTGAACATCGAGTAAGCAAAATTTATTGTGTACAAAAACTCACTTGCTGTCATGGTAAGGAAATAGTATTTCATTACAGAAATGTTGTTTCGTGAGAAACCGCAACAAGTTGTGCTCAACCTCCAGTGGTTTATCCTTTAGTATAGCTCCATGAACTCGATGTGGGTCAATGAACCCAAATCCATTGATAGCCTTTCCTTTACAATCGAGCACCTTCATTCTGTATCATTATATATAGCGTACAAAAGAATATAGTGAGTATACTTACCGACAATGAATTGAACAAGCTGAGATAGAGACCTAATTACATAAATAAAGTAATCAGTTATAGACAATACGCACTGAGGATAGTTTTGTCGAGTTCCTTTAGATTGAATAACTGAAATAATTCTATAAATTCAATAGGGACCTCATCTTTAGTGAAGTAATGCGATTTTCAAACTTTCACTAAGAGCCAATTTTGTTGTTCTTTTGATGCTTTCATGTACCATTCATGGAATCGTCGCATTTGTGTTGGCATATCCCGAAGCCTCTCAGAACTGACCAGAGGCTCCCCGTAAACAAATTTGGGTGCTACCTCAGCCTTGGGCATATCGTCGTGAAGAATTTCATGAATAGGCATACCACATTGCTCGGCCAATATCCTAGCCGTTTCCGGATCCATAGGTTCTACCTCATATAGTTGAGGTTCGGGTATGTTCACCTAGAGTGGGGGGAGCGATTTGTTTGCTTGTTTCCCCAGCTAGGGAACATCTCTTTTGGTTCTTCGGCTACCACTCGATTGTTTTGCTTGTTTCCCCAACTTGGGGGCGTCTGTTCTGATGCTTCCGCTACCACTCGATTGTTTTGCTTTTCCTGTTGGAGATATGCCCAAGAGGCACTAATAAAAGTGGTTGTTATTATATCTTTGTGTTTATGATGAATGTTTACATCCCATGCTATAATTGTATTATTAGGAAACACTAATACATGTGTGTTTTGTAAACATAAGAAAGTCCCTAGTAAGCCTCTTGTTGAACTAGCTTGTTGATTAATTGATGATCATGGTTTCCTGATCATGGACATTAGGATGTGATTAATAACAAGGTTATATCATTAGGAGAATGATGTGATGGACACACACCCATAGTAAGTGTAGCATAAGATCAAGTGATTAAGTTCGTATTGCTGTAAGCTTTTAAATGCATAGTAACCTAATCCTTCGACCATGAGGTTGTGTTAATCACCATCACCGGATGAGTACTTTGATGACATCAAACACCGCTTCGTAACTGGGTGGTCATAAAGGTGTCATTGGGTATTCTGAAAGTATGTGTTGAAGCGCATGGACCAAGATTGGGATTTGTCCATCCATATGACGGATAGATATGCTCTGGGCCCTCTCGGTGGAATGTCATTTAGGTAGCTTGCAAGCATGTGACTGGGTCACAAGGGATGACATATCACGGAACGAGTAAAGAGTACTTATCAGTAACGAGGTAGAACTAGGTATGGAGATGCTGACGATCAAACCTCGGATAAGTATAGTATCGCGTGACAAAGGGAATTGGTTTCATATGTAAATGGTTCAATCGATCACGAAGTCATCGTTGAGTATGTGGGAGCCATTATGGATCTCCAGGTCCTGATGATGGTTATTGATAGGAGATGTGTCTCTGTCATGTCTACATATTCACGAACCGTAGGGTGACACACTTAAGGTTCGAAGTTGTTTTAAGTAGATATGGAATGTGCGTTGGAGACCGAATGTTGTTCGGAGTCTCGGATTGGATCCGGGACATCACGAGGAGATCCGGAATTGTCCGGAGAATAAGATTCATATATTGGATCATTTTCTGAGTTAGGAAATGTTCTGGAGTGTTTGTATGAGGATTCTAGAAGGTTTCGGAATGTTCCGGAAGGTTCTAGAAGATTTCTTGGAGTTTGCTTGAAAACCAAGAAAGGGGTCAAGGAGTCCTGGTGGGTCAAGACAAGGAGTCGTGGGGGAGGAGGACTCCTCCCCGCCTCCCCAATCCGCCGGCCCTAGGAGGTGGGGAGTCCTACTAGGACTCCCCCTCCCCAGGCGCCCTCCCTCCTTTAAATAGAAGGGGGAGGCGCCACCCCTTGCCCCTCCTCTACAACACCCAATCTCCGCCGCCTCTCTCCTCCTCCTTTCTTCTGCACAGGCATAGGCGAAGCCCTGCAGAATTCTCTACTCCAACACCACCACCACGCCGTCGTGCTGCTGGGATTCCGTGGAGAAGATCTACTACCTCCGCTGCTCGCTGGAACAAGGAGAGGAAGGTCTGCTTCGACTCCGCACGTGTGACCGACTGCGGAAGCGCTGCCGAAACACGGCGCCGGAAGGATCGTCCACTTGACCGACTGCGGAAGCGCTGCCGGAACGCGACGCCGGAAGGATCGTCCACACGATCTTGAGATCGGCAAGTGATCGACTACATCAACCACGAGATCCAATCTCGTAACGTTTTCGGGTCTACAAGGGTTAGTACCGATCTATCTCGTTGCACATGTATAATAGATTAGATCTTGGCTTTTATCTAGATTAGATCTGGGTTTTGTTCGTTCTTGCGGTAGAAATTTTTTGTTTTCCATGCTACGAACCCATCAGTGGTATCAGAGCCGTGTCTATGCGTAGATCTATTGCACGAGTAGAACACAATGTTTTTGTGGGCGTTGGTGCTCGTGCCGTCTTTTGCTTTGTGTACTTTGCATCTTGCGGTATGGTGAGATGAAGCGGCTCGGGCTAACCTTACATGTCATCGCACATGAGACTTGCTCCACGCTTGACGTGTAACTTGCTTTGCACAAGTGGCTTTGTGGGTGTCTGTCTCTCCCACCATAGTATAGATCCAATCTACACTTTGCACTTGATAGCACTTGTATCAACGTTGTGGTTCATGTTCGTAGGTAAGATCCGTTCTTATTCGAAAGCCCCAAGCCACGTAAAACATGCAAAGAAGATTAGAGGCGTCTAACTCGTTTTTGCAGGGGTTTTGTGATGTGATATGACCATTATGTGATTGTGATTATATTTGATGTATGCAATGATCTTTATTGTAATATGGCAACCGGCAGGAGCCTAATGGTTGTCTTTAAATTTTGTTTAAGACCTGCGTATCTATTCATCATGTAATAGCTTTATTCCAAGTAGTTGTAATAGTTACTGTTGGTGATGGACAACCATGAAGCGGTGCCACGGACCTTGACGCAATGCTGGTGATGATGGAGATCATGTCCGTGTTTTGGAGATGGAGATCAAAGGCGCAAGAAGAAAGGGCCATATCATATCACACTAATTATGAATTGCCTATGATGTTAATCCTTTATGCATCTTGTATTGCTTAGATCGCGACGGTAGCATTATAAGATGATCCCTCTCACTAAATATCAAGTAATAAAGTGTTCATCCTTAGTTGGCACCGTTGCTAAGACTCGTCGTTTCGAAGCATCTCGTGATGATCGGGTGTGATAGACTCTACGTGTGCATACAACGGGTACAAGCCAGATTTGCACATGCGGAAACTAAGGTTAACCTTGACGAGCCTAGCATGTACAGACATGGTCTCGGAACACGGAATACCGAAAGGTAAAGCATGAGTCATATGGATGATATGATGAACATGTTGATTGTTCGCCTTTAAAGCTACATCATCTCACGTGATGATCGGACTTGGTGTAGTGGATTTGGTTCATGTAATCACTAAAACAACTCGAGGGATGTTGTTTTGAGTGGGAGTTCATTTGTAATTTGGATTAGTCGAACTCAATTTATCATAAACACAATCAAAGTGGATTTGCATAGTTTGTTGTAGTCATTGGCATCCGTTCACCACCTTACGCTTAGTTATAGTTGAGATAGTGGAACTATAGAAATTCTGGATATTTGCTTTACGAACTGGTGTCGTATTGTTTTGAGTGTCAATTTAAAATTTATAAGTCCTATTGCAAACTTTCAGCAAACTCCATTTACTCCATGAAGTTTAATAAATAGTATTAAATCAAGAGTAACAATTCCAGTGTTAGTATCTAATGTATCATGTTTGCCTCCATGATTCTTGATACTCAAAAGATTGTTTTTAATATCAAGTTTATCTAAGAGCTGAAAGCAATGTTTCAAAAACCATCATATGTGAAAGGTATTGCGATATCTAAAACAATGTGTTGGTTACAACATGATAGAGTATACGTCCTCATATTTGATGAGAATTTGTGAAGGTTGGAGACGCTAGTCGTCCTAATCCTCCAAAAGGTTTTGAAAAAGAAACATTGTACTCACAATTCACCTTTATAAGCTATAGCAGCTTGATCATGAAAGTTTTCATGATAAGGATGAATAGAAGATGTAAGTAAAATGTTTACTACACTAAAAGATTACTAAAGAATGGATTTTTTAAAAGAACACCAAACATTTGATGATGGTGATCCACCTCAAAGTGCAAGTCCAAAGGTATTAGTAGTTGACTATATACGCTTTGTACCATGTGTGATGTTGATGACACCGCTATTGATGTTGATAGATTCTTTTAAAAGAAAAGAAATTGTTGAAAGAGAATCTATAAAATATTTGGCAGAAAAGATTGGAGATCTCCAACTTAGGCATATAGAAGATATACATGTTATGGTTGTATTCCTTGCTTCTTAAACAATGTGGTTCTCCGGTATTGGATACCGAATTGGTTGGTATGCTATGTCATACAGGACAACGTAATTCATGAACTATGATGGCCTAAGTAACTAGCAAGAGAATAAGTGATGATGTTCATCAAAAACAAATAAAGTGTTATTGTGTTTTTCGTTGACATCAAACCTAGCCTTCAAGATTTGTTATTTTGTTCCGGTATTATGAGAACAATGGTTGTTCAAATAATTACCGTATTCCATAAAGGATGGATGAACTTTTACAAGTCTGGTGGGAGAAATCACATCCATAAACACTATTGCTAAAATGTCGCAAGACAAATGATTGAAAGATCACTTGCGAAGTGACATCGCTGTTTAAATTATATTTAAAGGGATACATGAAGAAACTCCATGTTGATGGATTTATTGGAGTCTTTGATTTGGATCAAATGACGCTTGTGATACTTTCCTGGAGATAATTAAAACTCCGTTCGTAGGCCAAAAGAGGAACGGACGACTAACTGATTGAAATTTGTACATATTGATGTATATAGTCCACTATGTGTAGTCGTGGGCGATGGATTCCAACTTCATATGCTTTCTCCGAAGATTTGAGTGAGTATATGTTTGTACTTACTCAATAAGGAAGAAGTATGAAACATTTGAAAGTTGTTCAAAGACTTTCAAGATGAAGTGGAAAATCATTGTAACAAGAAAATAAAGAGTTTATGATTCGATCATAAAGGAAGATATTTGAGTTACATGTTTAGCAAAAACACCTAAGACTTGAGAAATTGTTGCATGATTTGTGTTTCCCGATAAACCATAGGAGTATGGCATATTCGAGAGATGAAATCAAACCATGCTTGAGATGGTAAGATCAAGGGTGTCATTTATAAAACTGCCATTATGTTTTAAAGATTGAAGCTTTAGAGAATACCGCTTTTACACTGAAAAGAGCACCATCGTGATCCATTGAAATGACACCATATGAGTTATGGTTTGGGATAAAACCCGAATTGTCTTTTCTTAAATTTTGGTATGTTATGCATAAGTAAAATATTTACAACCAAAGTCGGATAAGCACGTCTTTGTAGGTTATCCCAAAGAATTTGTTGGGAATTTTCTCCATAACACCGAGGACAAAAGAGTCTGTTACTTGAAACGTCAAGTTTCTTGAGAAGGAATTTTTTTCGTGAAAAGTTAAGTGGGAGGACAATAGAACTTTGATAAGGTTGTTGAACCTTAGCTATATGTGCTAAGTAGCGCAGCGTCGGAAAGTGTCCCGGTGGCGGCCACAATGCTCATGGCTCTCGTGATTACAAAAGGTGTGATCTCGGAGATTAGAGTTCCTATAGAACCGTGTGGGTCGGTAAGAATCAAATAGTAAGATTTGATAAGCAAGTCGTTATTGTTTTGACAATGATGAACCGACTACATGCAAAGAAGCGATGATGGGCCCTGACTCCATAAAATGACTAGAAGTCATAGAATCCGTGATAGTATCCATACACGAGAAATCAAGTTTCTAAACTTGGAAGACCCTCCGAAAAGGCGTGAAGCCTGTCGGTCGTGTTTGGATTTCTAAAGAAATAAGACATGGATGTTTAACATCTATGAAATAGTCGACATGTCAGAAAGAAGTTTACGACAATGTTCAAGGAATTGACTATGATAAGATTTGATCTTTCATAGCGATATATAGTCTGGACGGATTAATGTAGCAACCACTACATATATTTTGGTATATGGTAGTTGAACAAACAAAACAAGTTCTTCTAATAGAATGGTTACCTAGGACGTGTACATGACACGATCCAAAGGGTTTTGTTAATTCAAAGGATGCTAAAAGAGTATGCAAAACTTCAATGGTTGAAGTAAGCATAGCGGAGTTGGAATCTTCACCATGATGAAACTGTTAAAAGAGTTTAAATTCATCGGAGATGATGAAGATGCTTGCATTTGCAAGAAATTAAGTGGGAGCGCTGAGACATATTTCTAATACATTATGTAGAGGACATATTGTTGATTGGAAATAATGTATCTTGTATTGACACAGGTTAAGAATTTCATTTTGATGAAAGACTTAGGCATAACCCAAGAATTAGGCATCAATGTCTATATGAATAGATTGAGGCGCTAATATGGTTTTGCCAAATGTACATAGATAAGATGTTGAATGAGTTCAATATGGAAACAACAAGAAAGGTTCTTGACGCACGGAAAGGACTGAATCAAGATTCAAGTGTGTTGACACGAGATTCAAGTGTTTTGACACTTGGTGAAATCACAAGAATATTTTGATCAATCATTCTTTGAGATGTACACATCCAGATATGTCCTATGCTCTAAATGTTATGAGCATATACCAGAATGATTCATAAGATGATCATTGGACAATAGTAAAGATATTCTTATGAGCTTTGGAAGAACTAAGAATATACCATGTATAAGTGACAAATAGTTAAAGGTAGTTCATTGTAAAGTGTTACATTGATACTAGTGTTGTCACAAGATACAAATTAAATTTATCTCAATTTAGACTATGGGTGGCACAATATAATGGAAAGGATGTTCCATGATGGATTTGAATGAGTTTCAAAGTTAAGATATTGTGACGGATACTACAACAAAAGGCTAAGTATATAAGTTCTATAGTAGCAGCAAAGGAGGGCATTTGTGTTAAGTAGTTTGTTATCAAACTAGGTGTGGTTCAAAGTGGGCTAATACTATGAAGATATATTGTGTGACAATAATATGAACATATTTTGAGCCAAAGGAACTAAAGGTATCACTAAAGGACCAAATTTATACAATGCCATCTCATTGGAGAATGAGTAATGCATAGAGACGCAAGGACATGCAAATACACACGGACCTGGAAGTGTCAGATCCGAAGATTATGTTTACCACTAGCAATAGTGTACATACAACACCAGAAAGCCATAGGTGTTGAATGCACAAGTTTTTAACTAGATTATTGACTCTAGTGCAACTGGGAGACTGTTGGAGATATGCCCAAGAGGCAATAATAAAAGTGGTTGTTATTATATCTTTGTGTTTATGATGAATGTTTACATCCCATGCTATAATTGTATTATTAGGAAACACTAATACATGTGTGTTTTGTAAACATAAGAAAGTCCCTAGTAAGCCTCTTGTTGAACTAGCTTGTTGATTAATTGATGATCATGGTTTCCTAATCATGGACATTAGGATGTGATTAATAACAAGGTTATATCATTAGGAGAATGATGTGATGGACACACACCCATAGTAAGCGTAGCATAAGATCAAGTGATTAAGTTCGTATTGCTGTAAGCTTTTAAATGCATAGTAACCTAATCCTTCGACCATGAGGTTGTGTTAATCACCATCACGGGATGAGTACTTTGATGACATCAAACACCGCTTCGTAACTGGGTGGTCATAAAGGTGTCATTGGGTATTCTGAAAGTATGTGTTGAAGCGCATGGACCAAGATTGGGATTTGTCCATCCATATGATGGATAGATATGCTCTGGGCCCTCTCGGTGGAATGTCATTTAGTTAGCTTGCAAGCATGTGACTGGGTCACAAGAAATGACATATCACGGAACGAGTAAAGAGTACTTATCAGTAACGAGGTAGAACTAGGTATGGAGATGCTGACGATCAAACCTCGGATAAGTATAGTATCGCGTGACAAAGGGAATTGGTTTCATATGTAAATGGTTCAATCGATCACGAAGTCATCGTTGAGTATGTGGGAGCCATTATGGATCTCCAGGTCCTGATGATGGTTATTGATAGGAGATGTGTCTCTGTCATGTCTACATATTCACGAACCGTAGGGTGACACACTTAAGGTTCGAAGTTGCTTTAAGTAGATATGGAATGTGCGTTGGAGACCGAATGTTGTTCGGAGTCTCGGATTGGATCCGGGACATCACGAGGAGATCCGGAATTTTCCGGAGAATAAGATTCATATATTGGATCATTTTCTGAGTTAGGAAATGTTCCGGAGTGCTTGTATGAGGATTCTAGAAGGTTTCGGAATGTTCCGGAAGGTTCTAGAAGATTTCTTGGAGTTTGCTTGAAAACCAAGAAAGGGGTCAAGGAGTCCTGGTGGGTCAAGACAAGGAGTCGTGGGGGAGGAGGACTCCTCCCCCCCCTCCCCAATCCGCCGGCCCTAGGAGGTGGGGAGTCCTACTAGGACTCCCCCTCCCTAGGCGCCCTCCCTCCTTTAAATAGAAGGGGGAGGCGCCACCCCTTGCCCCTCCTCTACAACACCCAATCTCCGCCGCCTCTCTCCTCCTCCTTTCTTCTGCACAGGCATAGGCGAAGCCCTGCAAAATTCTCTACTCCACCACCACCACCACGCGGTCGTGCTGCTGGGATTCCGCTGCTCGCTGGAACGAGGAGAGGAACAAGGAGAGGAAGGTCTGCTCGCTGGAACGAGGAGAGGAAGGTCTGCTTCGACTCCGCACGTGTGACCGACTACGGAAGCGCTGCCGAAACGCGGCGCCGGAAGGATCATCCACTTGACCGACTGCGGAAGCGCTGCCGGAACGCGACGTCGGAAGGATCGTCCACACGATCTTGAGATCAGCAAGTGATCAACTATATCAACCACGAGATCCAATCTCGTAACGCTTTCGGGTCTACAAGGGTTAGTACCGATCTATCTCGTTGCACATGTCTAATAGATTAGATCTTGGCTTTTATCTAGATTAGATATGGGTTTTGTTCGTTCTTGCGGTAGAAATTTTTTGTTTTCCATGCTACGAACCCATCATTTCCCCCTGCTGGGGAACCTCTTTTGTGATGCTTCCTCTACCGCTTGATCTCTTCTGTTTCAGTGTCTTCTGAAGACATTGTGTATAGTCATCTGGCGCATTTAACTGAGCTTAGGATGGCTGCGTCAGTAATTTCCTAAAGTACTCCTTGGTTTCCAGTTTTATTTGGACCTCTGGCTCAAGTTGTTTCTTTTTAAAATGAGCATCCACTTCGGCCCGTACGACCGCATCGGTCTCCTCATCGGTTAGGTCGTAATCCCTCTTGGGAGGAACCCGCGGTACTCTTGGGAGGGGCGACAACTGTCGCTTTGGGCGTCGGTTATCGCTCGACGGAGTGGTGATATTCTTCTGCTTTTGGCCCTTAGTGGGTGGAGGCGGCTGTGTAGATTGAGATGGACTCATGTTGGGGGTCATGGATTGGACTATTACTGGGTGGAGACGGTGCACTTGGAGGTGGACTTGGAGGAGACGGTGCACTAGGAGGAGGCGGTTGCCTTGGAGGTGATGGATTGTTTCTCGGTGGAGAAGGTGGCCTTGGTGTCGAGCCTGGAAATTTGATGTATTGTTTTTTTCAAAGAATGAATCCACTCGTGACTTCTCTCAGTGTCGTCTCCCCTTCACCTCCAGGGATGTCAAGCTGTAGTGATTGACACATAGGTTGAATTTCATCCACACCGACACGAGCATAGCCAGCTGGAATCGGATTGCAATGGTAGGTCGCTCCCGGTGCAGAAGGTAAAGGAAAGCCGACCGCCACCTTCATGGATATATTCTTCAGTTCAACATGCAGCTCAGAACTAGTCTTCTCCTTAATTACATCCACGGGGTAAACATCCATCGTTGCATCATTACCGTGGCCCTCCGTGGAAGCCACGTTGCTTTTCCATTGCGATGGGCCGACCGTACTGTCCGGTGCAGGATCTTGTTGTCGGAGTCCTTTAAGTTCATTAAGCTCCTGGCGATACTCCTGCAGCATGGCTTCAAACCTCGTGAACCACTCCGTATCCTCCCCTTTTTGCCGCTTTGTTCTTCTCGATCGACTTTTGTACGTGTCAAGGTGCTCGGAAAACCCGATAACCCATGGATAAGAAGGTCTGAACCCTCTTGTTCGTCCAGCCTTTTCAGGATTCCTGAGAGCCTTTGTCAACTTATCGTTCTCTCTGTCGGGAACAAACGTTCCCTCTTCAACCTCTTTTATCACTTTAATAAGTTCTTTCTTGGGTGAATAAATTTCTTCGGCTGCAACAATCTCACTTGTTTCTAGGTCTAATGATGCCCCATGCACAAATACCCAATTTCTTGACCTCAAGGGACAACTAGACGTAGCTGGAGTGACCCCTTTAGCCTCAAGGTCAGCCTCAGCTTTATCCCACTTAGACATGGCACTCCTGTAGCCACCTCTGCCCATATGATGGTGATATTTCTTTTTGGCTGCATTTAACTTATTTTTTGCTGACATTGTCTTAGCTGGTTCCGAGGTCTTGTATTCCACAAATGCGGCGTGGGGCGGCGCGGGAGACGGTGCGGGCGGCGCCGCCGGAGACGGGACGGTGTGGGCGGCGCGGGCGGCGTGGAGACGGGACGGCGTGGAAACGGGACGGACGGCGCGGGCAGCGGGCGGCATCGAGACGGACGGCGGCGGCACGGATGGGCGCGGCACGGACGGCGCGGGCGGCGGCATGAACGGGCGGCGTGTGAGCTCTAGGAAGAATGGGGCTATCTGGCTCTCCGGGTCGTGCCACGACCCAGGGTGGGGGTGGGGTATTTATACCACCCCCCTTTAGCCCTGGGTTGTAATATGAACCGGGGCTAAAGGTGTTTTCGGCCCGTCGCACTTCCCGCGCGCCACACCCCTTTAGCCCCGGTTTGTAATACAAGCCGGGGCTAAAGGTCACCCTTTAGCACCGGTTTGTAATACAAGCCGGGGCTAAAGGTCACCCTTTAGCACCGGTTTGTATTACAAACCAGGGCTAAAGGTTGTTTTTGGCGCCAAAACCAAAAATGATTTATAGTTTTTAGAAAATTATGTATTATATCAAAAAATTTAGAAAAAGAAGATCTATAATTTAAATCTATTATCATACTTTATTATACAACTTAAATGAAATTATCTATTGTTGAACAAGTATTATATTTAGTCCAAATGTTCACAAAAAATAATAAAATATAGTTTATTATTTAAAAATAGAAAAATACATATAATATACCAAAATATTCACAAAAAATAATAGAATCATTAGAAATATAATAGTTAATACTAAAACTATTAACTAGGATTAAAACATATTTTCCCGCCATTTCCCCCGCTTCCCGCCATGTTTTCCCGCCTTTTCCTCGGCTTCCTGCCATGTTCTCCCGCCATTTCTCCCGCTTCCCACCATGTTCTCCCGCCACGTCCCTCTATATATAGGCCGACCGCAATGTCCATCAACACATCCACACCTTCTCTCTCACAACAATGGACACCGCTTACTGGACTTTTTTGACGCTCGAGGAGACCGAGGCGTTGTGCGCCTCCAGCTACCCATGCCCGCCGGGGTACTGGCTGCCCGCTGGCTGGATGCTGAGCGCTGGAGGGGTTCCTGTTCCTCCTGTGCCTCAATGTTCGGCCCGCCAGGCGGCCATCACGAACCACTTCTACCTCGAGCTCACGCCAGAGCAGCGGATGGATCCCCATTGGGATCCCGACAACCTCGACACCTGGAATGCCTTCTTCGCAAACCGGCAGAAAAGGGAGCTCGCTAGGTACGAGGGTGATGGCCTGCCCCCAGTGAACCACAACGAGGCTGGTCGCCGCCTGTAGTGGGCGAACCAGACTATCGCCAGTGTGATGCGCTACATCGCCATGGGAGACCATCCTCGCCTGAGGTAATCGCACTTTCACCAGCAGCATAGCCACAAGAATGGTGGTGGTGGTGAAGGCCTAGGGCGTACTGGGGTCGTCATCCAGGAGCCCCATCCCCCGCGCGTCGTGAATCTGAGGCCGGAGGATCCATCCGCGTGCTACGAGGAAGGGCTGAGGATCCATCCGCGTGCTACGAGCGACGATGATGACGATGACGATTCCGAAGACGACCCATAAACTGTGTACTATAGGGCTAGATATGATTATGACTATTTTTTACGTTTTAATATTAATAAATGTCTGGCCACAACAAGTTGCAATACTACCTATTGAGATCGAGATAGTTCATATCCGTATACATATAAGAGGATCATTAAAAATAAAGGTTTAATAATATTGTACATCACCAACATCCACACATGTTAGGGTTTTCTTCTAATCCGTAACCATGGAGCATCTTCCTTACTTAACGGGATGCTTGGGTCATCCTTCACAGAGAAGGGCGGAATTTCATGAAACTTATCATAATCGTCTGACATGTCTGTCTTATCCTCCACCCCCACGATGTTTCTTTTTCCTGAAAGAACTATGTGGCGCTTTGGCTCATCGGATGTTGTATTCTTTTGCTTACCTTTCCTTTTTCTCGGTTTGGTAGACATGTCCTTCACATAAAAAACATGAGCCACATCATTGTCTAGGACAAATGGTTCATCTCTATACGCAAGGTTGTTGAGATCCATTGTTGTCATTCCGTATTTCTTGTCTACCTCGACCCCGCCTCCTGTCAGCTTGACCCATTTGCACCGAAACAAAGGAACCTTAAAAAAGGTCCATAGTCAAGTTCCCATATCTCCTCTATGTAACCATAATATGTATCATTTTGCCCATTCTCGTATGTTGCATCAGATCGGACACCACTGTTTTGATTGGTGCTCTTTTTATCTTGGGCGATCGTGTAAAATGTATTCCCATTTATCTCGTACCCTTGGAAAGTCAATATAGTCGAAGATGGTGACCTGGCCAACAAGTACAACTTCTCTCCAACATTTATGTCATTCATGAGATGTGTCTGCAACCAACCGCCGAAAGTCCTCATATGTTCATCTCTAATCCAGGAGCCAGGCTTCCCCGGGTTGTTGGAGTGTACAATATTCTTGTGTTCGTCGATATACGGAGCCACCAAGGTGGAACTTTGCAGAACTATGTAGTGTGCTTTAGTGAGAGAATGTATGTCCATACATATCCTTGCTTTCTTTCCTAGCGTGCCTTTTCCACTAATTCTACCCTTATGCCGTGATTCAGGAACACCGATGGGCTTAAGGTCAGGCATAAAGTCAACACAAAACTCAATGACCTCCTTTGTTCCATATCCCTTTGAGATGCTTCCTTCTGGCCTAGCACGGTTATGAACATATTTCTTTAACACTCCCATGAACCTCTCAAAGGGGTACATATTGTGTAGAAATACATGACCAAGAATGTTAATCTCGTCGACTAGGTGAACTAGGAGGTGAGTCATAATATTGAGGAAGGATGGTGGGAACACCAACTCGAAACTGACAAGACATTGGACCACATCTTTTTGTAACCTTAGTAGACTATCTAGACTGATTACCTTCTGAGAAATTGCATTGAGAAACGCACATAGCTTCACAATGGGTACTCAAACATTTTCCGGTAGGAGTCCCCTCAATGCAATCGGAAGCAGCTGGGTCATAAGCACGTGGCAGTCATGAGACTTTAGGTTTTGAAATTTTTTCTCTGCCATATTTATTATTCCCTTTATGTTCGACGAGAAACCAGACGGGACCTTGATACTGTAAAGGACTTCAAAAAAGATTTCCGTCTCTTCTTTGGTAAGAGCGTAGCTAGAAGTACCTTCAAACAGCTCTGGATGCATGCCGTCTCGGTCTTTTATACGTTGTTGGTCTTGCCGTTCTTCAGGTGTATCTTTGCTCTTCCCATACATGCCCAAGAAGCCTAGCAGCGTCACGCAAAGATTCTTCGTCAGGTGCATCACGTTAATTGCAGAGCGGACCTCTAGGACTTTCCAATAGGGTAGCTCCCAAAATATAGATTTCTTTTTCCACATGGGTGCATGTCTGACATCGTCCTTCGGAATAGATTGTCTACCAGGACCCTTTCCAAAGATTACCTTTAACTCCTTCACCATGTCAAATACATCATCACTAGTACGGCGGATAGGCTTACACCGGCTATCTGCCTCACCATTGAAATGCTTACCTTTCTTTCTTAGGATGTGCGTGGGCGGAAGAAAATGACGATTCCCCAGGTACACATTCTTATTACATTTATCCAAATATATACTTTCAGTCTCGTTTAAACAGTGTGTGCATGCATTGTATCCCTTGTTTGTCTGTCCTGAAATGTTACTAAGAGCAGGCCAATCATTGATTGTTATGAACAACAACGCTCGTAGGTCAAATTCCTCCTGCTTGTTCTCATCCCACACATGTACACCTTGTCCGTGACACAACTGTAATAGTTCTTCAACTAATGGCCTTAGGTACATATCAATGTCGTTGCCGGGTTGCTTCGGGCCTTGGATGAGCACTGGCATCATAATAAACTTCCGATTTATGCACAACCAAGGAGGAAGGTAATAGATACACAGAGTCACAGGCCAGGTGCTATGACTGGAGCTCTGCTCCCCAAAAGGATTCATGCCATATGTACTTAGTCCAAACCATAAGTTCCTCGCATCACCTGCAAAGTCCGGAAACTCTCTCTCGATTTTTCTCCACTGCGACCCATCAGCGGGGTGTCTCAACATCTCGTCTTTCTTACGGTCTTCCATGTGCCATCGCAACAACTTGGCATGCTCTTTGTTCCTGAATAAACGTTTCAACCGTGGTATTATAGGAGCATACCACATCACCTTGGCAGGAACCCTCTTCATGCGGCGCTCGCCCTCAACATCACCAGGGTCATCTCGTCTTATCTTATATCGCAATGCAGTGCATACTGGGCATGCATCCAACTTCTCGTACTCCTCGCCGCGGTAGAGGATGCAGTCATTAATGCATGCATGTATCTTCTGCACCTCTAATCCTAGAGGGCAGACAACCTTCTTTGCTTCGTAGGTACTGGCAGGCAGTTTGTTATCCTTTGGAAGCAACTTCTTCATTATTTTCAGCAATTTTTCAAATCCTTTGTCAGTCACACCGTTCTCTGCCTTCCTGCTGACTCGTAGTTGATGTAGATCTCGTTGTGAACCCCAAGAGGACGGTATGATGAGCACAGTAGTAAGTTTTCCCTCAGTTATGAAACCAAGGTTTAATCGAACCAGTAGGAGCAAGGAAACACCCCAAATGTGTTACTAGTTGAGCTTTGGCAGGACGCACTACCGGTGCTAGTAGCAACGTAGAGACCTGCACAACACAACCACAGAACTTTGTCCCCAACTTGTGATGAGGTTGTCAATCTCACCGTGTTTTGCGGAAAACAAAGGATTAAACGTATCGAATGGAAAGAAGTAAAAGTTTGCAGAAAGTAAACACAAACTAGTAAAAGATTGTAGATTGTATGTAAAGTAAAAGGACCGGGATCCATAGTTCACTAGAGGTGGCTCTCCTTAGATAGACAACATGCTAGGTGAACAAATTACAGCGGGGCAATTGACAAACACCGAGAAAGCAATACATGCATATACTAATCATCTTGACTCCTCTAAGACTTGATTGGGCATTACAACATAATACATAGACTGCCATCCAACTGCATCTATGACTAAAAATCCAGCTTCAGGTTATCATCCGAACCCCCTCCAGTATTAAGTTGCAAGCAACAGATTATTGCTTTACGAACTGCGTGTAAAGTAAACAATACGATTGTTCTATGAACAAAGGATTGTTGTTTTATCCCTAGTAGCAACAGCACATCTAGTACCTTAGAGATTTCTGTCACTTCCCCAGATTACCAGAGGAATGAACCCACTATCGAGCATAAATACTAACTCTTGGAGTTGCTAGCATCTACTTGGCCAAGATAGCTACTAACAACGGAAAGCATGCAAGATCTCAAATAACAAAGACATGATAGAATCAATAATCAATCTGAAATAGCATCTCAATATCCATCGGATCCCCGCAAACACAACATGTATGAATTTACAAATAGATGAACTTGATCATGAACGGAGCTCACAAGACCTAAACATGAAAGCACAAAGGAGGAGAAACCAGCCATCTAGCTACTACATGGATCCGTAGTCCAAGGATGAACTACTCACGCATCACACCGGAGGCTTGCATGGTGATGAAGAAGGCCTCTAGGGTGAATTCCCCTCTCCGGCAGGGTGCCCGGAAGAGCTTCAGATCCCTCCCGATCAAGGGATGGAGATGACGGCGGCTACACACTCTTTTGTGGATTTTTGATCGGGTACTTAGGGTTTTCATCCCGAGGGCAACTTATAGGCGGAAGGAGAGGCCGAGGGGGGTACCGGGAGCAGCCACACCACCCCCTGGCGCGGGCCAGGCCTGGCCGCACGGCCAGGTTGTGTGGTGGCTCCCTGGCCCTTCTCCATCTCATATTCTAGCACTTGATCCCTTCCAGAAAAATAGGCACTTTGGCTTTTGTCCCGTCTAATTCCGAGAATATTCATTTTCTGACTTTCCTGGAACCAAAAACAGCAGAAAACAGGCAGCTGGCACTGTGGCTCTTGTTAATAGGTTAGTCCAAGAAATCATATGAAAAGTACTCCAAAGTTGGAACAAAACACAAGAAAGTGGATAAAACCAAGCATGGAACATCAAAAATTATAGATACATTTGCAATGTATCAACATCCCCAAGCTTAACTCCTGCTCGTCCTCGAGTAGGTAAGTGATAAAAATAAATAATTTTTGAGGTGACATGCACCATCAAAGACTTGATCAAAGTATTTGCAAAACATTCAAAGCTGGGATCATAGTACTTCAATCATAACATGAAAGACAAAATTCTAGCAATAGTCAAAGAAACTTTGATGCAACCTAAAAAGTTAAAAACAAAAGATTCATGAATAACATGCCTTGCAAGACGTTTGTTTGTTTCACATAAAGAAAACATAGCATAATAGTATTCAGCTTGTCCCTCAATAGAGTAGCAAATATAAATGCATAGGATACCTTCAAAGTTCATAAGAGTGACTAGATACAATAGTTTAAAACAAGCTATATCAAGTTATGCATCAATCAACTAGTCTTGGGACAATGCACATAGAACTAAGAATGGCCACTATGCTCTCAAAGTAGGTGCATAAAGATAGAAGGTGGAGACTCAATATAATGGTGGAAGAAAAGCCTTTTGTAAAAGGAAGTAGGGATTCAAGTCTCATAAAGAGCTTCCAAAAATTATGGTACTTGTAGTTTTCAGCTCTCATTGCCCCTATCATAAGCATCTTGAAAGTGATTAAGGTTAAAATGACACAACTAAGAGGATATGCTTGACAAGTTATAAACCGAAATCTCATGCCCCTTACTTACGAAGACCGATCCTCATGCTACTCAACTTTAGTCACGAGTAAGCTCTTGTCATTGTAAGTATATGTGTATCATTAAGAACCGCCAACGGGGTACCCCTTGCACATGATATGGGAGCTTTCCCATAATCAAAATGACAAGGCAAGCAGACAATGAGCATCTCAGCAATCTTTTTATTTGCTATTTGCATAGGTTTTTATTTAGGATGCTTCATAGAGTGCTCATGATGGTGATGCTGCAAGTTTCCACCATGATTAGGCATGGCTTAGGCTAGCGGCCCAGGCATTTCTCTAACACATATACAAACTCCATGATCTTACAAGTTCCACATTTATTTCACACCGCCGAGATCTGTAAGCAAAAGAACATGATATCAACGGGGTACAAACTACAAGTGCGATGTTGAAAGCGTTCCCACGAAACATGGTTCTGCTAATTTCAACTTATAAAGAGCAAGCATATACACAACAAATAAGGACCCAATGGTTCAAGTTTATTAGAGGCAATAAAGTAAAGTGTGCCATCAAGTTCGTGAGAGCTTTAATCACTAGTTTTCTCATAACAAGTTTAAGTCAGAAGGTAAATGAAAACATGAATATACTTGGAATAGCATATGCTAAAAGGTAGATATGGTGGACTCTTTGCAATAACTTGGTTTAGGGAGTTGGATGCATGAGTGGAACTCATACTTGGTTGTGGAGGCTAGCAAAAGACTAGGAGTGACAAACTAAGAGAGCAATAATGGCCAAAATCATGCAGAGCGACAAAACATCATTGATCAAAGCATAAAGTGATACTACAAGTTGAAAACTAAAGGATCATAAAGGCTTGGTGACTTGAGATAGTCATAACATGGTGTGAGCATGTGCCAAGTCAACCCAAATAAAGCATCAAAGGAGAATACCACTATACTATGCTTTAATATGCTAAAACAACGCATGATTCATCCAAGGCACATTAAGCAATCTCAATTGTTTATAACAAGTCATGCTACAGCAAAGAATAATAAGCATAAAGCCAAAACAATATCAAGCATGGCATGACAAAGCATATGCCACAGTCAAAAATGAGCTCTTTTTACCACATAAGCATGAACTTTCCTACTCTTTTCCAAACCAAACCAAACTATTTGCAAAGCAATGTATAAAAAAGGGGGTCCAACCAATTTATTCAGAACACTAAGCAAACCAAGAAAACTAAAAACCAAAACTAAATATAAGACGCTCCAAGAAAAACACAACTGTGCATGAAACAATAAAAATGAAGCGTTTGGAAGAAACCTGGGATTTTTATTGATGAAGAAGGGGATGCCTTGGGCATCCCCAAGCTTTGAAGCTTGTACTTCTTGGATATTTCTTGGGGTGACACGCGTGGCATCCCCAAGCTTGAGCTTTAGTCCATCCTTCATCTCATTACTCATACCTTCCATACACCTAAAATTTTTCCTTCATACAAAACTTCACACAATCTCATTAGCAACATTAGTGCACTTAAGATAAATGAGTATCAAGGTTCAGTTCTAACACCAAATAAACTTTCATTAGAACACTAGCTACTGTAGAACTTCCCTCAAAAATCTCAATTCCCCAAAGGAACTCAAGAAGGAACTAACAAGAAGCAAATGCAGAAAATGGCAGAAATCTATCAAAACAGACCAGAAGGTAAAGACGAGTTTTTTCGAAGACCTTTTGTTGCTGAAATAAAAAAGTGTTGAACTAAATAAAGTTAGATAAAAACATGGGGCAGAAGCAAAAAAAAATTACAGCTCAATCCGACATACAGAGCTGTCTCAAGAAGTTTTACAGTGAAGCACATAAATCTGTTTCGGGACAGCAACTTTCCCAATCATTACTTCTCTCTCATTAGAGGTTACTCTTGGCACAAAAAGCAAATAAAAAGGATAAGGAGAGGTTATTACAGAGGTAATAACTTCCAAGACTCAACTAAAACTCTTGGGTTATCTCCCAATAAGTACTTTTCTTTAACGCCTTTAAGTTAGGCATGATAGTTTGAGAAGATGCTCACATAGGAAATATGAATTGAAGTAAAAGAGAGCATCAAAAAGAAAATTCAAAACACATTTAAGTCTAACCCACTTCCTATGCATAGGTGCAAATAAATGCACAAAGAACAAAGTGATAGGCATAGGAAGATAAAACAAAAGTAACTTCAAAACTTTTAGCACATAGAGAGGTGTTTCATTACCATAAAAACTTCTACAACCATATTTTCCTCTCTCATAATAATTTTCAGTAGCCTCATGAATAAACTCAACAATATAACTATCACATAAGGCATGCTTTTCATGATCTACAAGCACTAGAGCTTTATTATAAACATTTTCAAAAGAATCCTCGGGAACATAACATTCACCCTGCTTTGATAAGCATGGGGGACAATCAAATAATGTAAGGGATAAAGAGTTACTCTCATTAGAAGGTAGGCATGGGTAGATCCATTCTTCCTCCTTTTTTCCATCACTCTCCTCCTCTTTTTCATCTAATAAGCTTTCAGGTTCAGCAATTTCTTCTTCCATGGAGGTTCTAGCAGGCGGTGGTTCATCTATTACCTTAGTAGTCATAAAATTGTTCCCAAATAGGAAACTGAGTGAGCTATCCATAATGAAATAGTGATTGGATCAGAGCTAGTCATAAAGGCAACTTAAGAAAGGAACTAATTTTTTTGTGTTTTTTGAAGAAAAAAACAAGCAAACAAAGCAAAAAGAAAACTAAGCAAAACAAAAACAACAAAGTAAAGAGATTGGTTATGAGGGAATCCCTGTGAAGATGTCCTTGACTCCGGCCAGAAAAAATCTTGCTGACTCGTAGTTGATGTAGAGCTCGTTGGGAACCCCAAGAGGAAGGTATGATGAGCACAGCAGTAAGTTTTCCCTCAGTTATGAAACCAAGGTTTAATCGAACCAGTAGGAGCAAGGAAACACCCCAAAGGTGTTACTAGCTGAGCTTTCGCAAGGCGCACTACGGTGCTAGTAGCAACGTGGAGACCTGCACAACACAACCACAGAACTTTGTCCCCAACTTGCGATGAGGTTGTCAATCTCACCGTGTTTTGCGGAAAACAAAGGATTAAACGTATCGAATGGAAAGAAGTAAAAGTTTGCAGAAAGTAAACACAAAGTAGTAAGAGATTGTAGATTGTATGTAAAGTAAAAGGACCGGGATCCATAGTTCACTAGAGGTGGCTCTCCTTAGATAGACAACATGCTGGGTGAACAAATTATAGCGTGGCAATTGACAAACACCGAGAAAGCAATACATGCATATACTAATCATCTTGACTCCTCTGAGACTTGATTGGGCATTACAACATAATACATAGACCGCCATCCAACTGCATCTATGACTAATAATCCACCTTCAGGTTATCATCCGAACCCCCTCCAGTATTAAGTTGCAAGCAACAGATTATTGCTTTACGAACTGCGTGTAAAGTAAACAATACGATTGTTCTATGAATAAAGGATTTTTGTTTTCTCCCTAGTAGCAACAACACATCTAGTACCTTAGAGATTTCTGTCACTTCCCCAGATTACCAGAGGCATGAACCCACTATCGAGCATAAATGCTAACTCTTGGAGTTGCTAGCATCTACTTGGCCAAGATAGCTACTAACAACGGAAAGCATGCAAGATCTCAAATAACAAAGACAAGATAGAATCAATAATCAATGTGAAATAGCATCTCAATATCCATCGGATCCCCGCAAACACAACATGTATGAATTACAAATAGATGATCTTGATCATGAACGGAGCTCACAAGATCTAAACATGAAAGCACAAAGGAGGAGAAACCAGCCATCTAGCTACTACATGGATCCGTAGTCCAATGATGAACTACTCACGCATCACACCGGAGGCTTGCATGGTGATGAAGAAGGCCTCCAGGGTGAATTCCCCTCTCTGGCAGGGTGCCAGGAAGAGCTTCAGATCCCTCCCAATCTAGGGATGGAGATGACGGCGGCTACAGACTCTTTCGTGGATTTTTGATCGGGTACTTAGGGTTTTCGTCCCGACGGCAACTTTTAGGCAGAAGGATAGGCCGAGGGGGCCAGGCCTGGCCGCGTGGCCAGGTGGTGTGGTGGATCCCTGGCCCTTCTCCGTCTCGTATTCTAGCACTTGATCCCTTCCGGAAAAATAGGCACTTTGTCTTTTGTCCCGTCCAATTCTGAGAATATTCATTTTCTGACTTTCCTGGAACCAAAAACAGCAGAAAGCAGGCAGCTGGTGTTGGGTCCGCAGCATAGAAAACAAAAAAAATTCCTACAGTGTGAACTACACGGCAAGATCTATCTACTAGGTACAAAGCAACGGGTGGACATACATCCAACGAGAACTTACCCTCGAAGACAACGAGTTTTGTTAACGAGTAGGAACTCGTGGTTGATGTAGCCGTACTCTTGCCGATCTCAAGATTGTGAGGAAGTCCGAGCGCCGCAACTCAGCAGCGCATCCGCACTCGCACACGTTCAAGCCACCGGACAACCTCCACCTCCTCGCTCCAGCGATCCAGCGGAAGCAACAACTCCTCCAGACGAAATGCCACCGGGAACATGTATCTCGCTAATCCGAGACCATGGGGGAATAATTCTAGAGGGGAGAGAGATCCTTCACAAGAAGGTGTGAGGATGAAGGAGGGAATGGGTGGCCTTTTATAGGACGAGGGGGCTGCCCGCTCTCTCCATGGCCGGCACATGGGGGGTGACCCCTCACCTCCCCCATTCATGTGGTGGTAACCCCTCCACATTAAAATGCCTCTTCACATTCCCTTTTAAAGTCTCAACTTTAAATGCATTAAATTTCTCCAAATTTAATGCTCTCTCATTTGATAAAACTCTTTTTATTAAATTTATTCAGAATTTTGTTAATTACTTTAATTAACAAACATTCACATATAGCCCCTTGCAATATTTCAATATCACATGCATAACCACTTTCTGCAATTTCACCCGAAACAATTTCCGGTTTCTATTGAAACAATTCCTGCGCTTTGCAATTCGTTCGTCTGAAACATATGTGCTCCAAAATGGTGTCCGGTAACTCTTAAGTGTGCCACCCTACGGTTCGCGAATAATGCAGACATGATCGAGACCCTTCTGCGATCAATAATCAGCAGCGGGACCTGGAGATCCGTACTGACTCCTACACATTCCACGATGACTTCTATGATCGTGAGAACCTTTAACACTTGTAACTAAATCCCTTTGTCTCTCGATATATTACATGTCTGAGATTCGATCATCGGTATCTCCATACCTAGTTTGATCTCGTTACCGACATGCACTCTTTTCTCGTTCCCGTGATATAACATTCTAGTGATCACATCACTTTCTTGCAAGCTATCTTAATGTGATATCACCGAGAGGGCCCAGAGTATATCTATCCATCATCTGGATTGACAAATTCCACTCTTGATCCAGGATCCTCAACATAACACCTTCATAGTACTGAACCCATCTTTATAGCCACCCTGTTACGGTGTGACGTTTGATGTTATCAAGATACTCTTCCGGTGTTAGCAATTAACATGATCTCATGGTCTAAGGATAAAGATTACTTCGTATGATGTTATCACAATATAAACATAATGACTTGATCGTAATGCTATACTTCAGATGAATGTTCATCACATCATTCCACCAATGGTGTGACATTGTTATTAACAACATCCAATGTCCATGATCAGGAAACCTTGATCATCTTATTAATCAACAAGCTAGTCTATAAGAGAGGCATAACTAGGAACCCTTTTTGTTTATTAAACACACATGTATTGATGTTTCCGATCAATACAATTCTAGCATGTAAAATAAACATCTATCATATATAAGGAATATATAATAACAACTTTATTATTGCCTCTCAGGGCATATTTCCTTCAGTCTCCCACTTGCACTAGAGACAATAATCTAGTTCACATAGTGATAAATCTAATACCCATGGAGTTCTGGTGTTGATCATGTTTTGCCCTAGGGAGAACTTTAGTAAACGGATCTGCTACATTTAGGTCCGTGTGTACTTTACAAATATTATATCTCTATCCTTGACATGCTCGCGGATGGAGTGAAACCGGTGCTTAATATGCTTGGAATTCTTGTGAGACCTCGGTTCCTTTGCGTTGGCTATGGCTCCATTATTGTCACAATAGATCACCATTGGGTCCAACGCACTGGGAACGACACCTAGTTCCGTAATGAACTCTTTCATCCAAACCGCCTCCTGCGCCGCTTCTGAAGCGGCAACATATTCTGCCTCCGTCATTGATCCAGCCACCACAGGTTGTTTGGAACTCCTCCAACTAACTGTTGCTCCGTTCAAGAGAAATACGTATCCGGATTGAGACTTAGAGTCATCCGGATCGGTGTCAAAGCTAGCATCCACATAACACTTAGCGACTAGCTCTTCTTCACCTCCGTATATAAGAAACATATCCTTAGTTCTTCTCAAGTACTTGAGGATGTTCTTTACCGCTATCCAGTGTTCCGAACCTGGATCAGATTGGTACCTACTAGTCAAACTAATAGCATGTGCCATATCCGGTCTTGTACATAGCATGGCATACATAATAGAGCCTATGGCTGAGGCATAGGGGATCTTATCCATCATCTCTCTTTCTTCCGCCGTAGCCGGACTTTGAGTCTTACTCAATGTCTTGTCTTGCAACATAGGTAAGAACCCCTTCTTACTTTCGTACATATTAAACTTCTTTAATATCTTATCAAGGTATGTACTCTGCGATAGCCCAATTAGGCACCTTGATATATCTCTATAGATTTTAATGCCTAATATATATGATGCTTCACCAAGGTCTTTTATAAAAAAATTGTTGTTTAGATAACTTTTAACGTTGTTTAAAAGATCTATATCATTTCCAATCAATAATATGTCATCCACATATAATATCAAAAATGCCACTTTGCTCCCACTCACTTTCTTGTAAATACAAGCCTCTCTATAAGTTTGGCCAAATCCAAACTCTTTGATCACCTCATCAAAGCGAAGATTCCAACTCGGGGATGCTTGCTTCAGTCCATAGATGGATCGCTGAAGTTTGCATACCTTATTAGCATCCTTACGATCGACAAAACCCTTAGGTTGTATCATATACAACTCTTCTTCAATATTACCATTGAGGAACGCAGTTTTGACATCCATCTGCCATATTTCATAATCGAAATATGCAGCAATTGCTAACATAATCCTAACCGACTTAAGCACCGCTACGGGAGAGAATGTCTCACCGTAGTCAAGTCCTTGAATTTGTCGAAACCCCTTTGCGACAAGTCAAGCCTTATAGATGGTCACATTACCATCAGCATCAATTTTTCTTTTGAAAATCCATTTATTCTCAACGGCCTTTCGGTCGTGAGGTAAGTCCACCAAGTTCCAAACTTGGTTCTCGTACATGGATTCCATCTCGGATTTCATGGCTTCTAGCCATTTGTTGGAATCTGGGCTCATCATCGCTTCTTCATATGTCGCAGGGTCATCCATTTCATCAACCATGAAATTCACAACAGGATTGCCGTACAGTTCAGGAGCTGCACGTGTCCTGCTTGACCTGCGAGGTTTGGTAGTGTCCTCTTTCGGAGTTTCATGATCATTATCATTAGCTCTCTCTTCATCAGGTGAAGTCAACTCCAAAACAACTTCCGGTGTTGCGCCACTCGCCATTCCATGAAGAGAAGGTTCAATAACCTCTTCGAGTTCTACCTTCCGACTACTCACACCTTTCGTGACAAACTCCTTCTCAAGAAAGGATCCATTCTTGGCAACAAAAACCTTGCCCTCGGATCTGTGATAGAAGGTATACCCAATAGTTTCCTTAGGGTATCCTATGAAGACGCATTTTTTCGCTTTGGGTTCGAGTTTATCCGGTTGAAGTTTCTTCACATAAACATCGCATCCCCAAACTTTAAGAAATGACAGCTTAGGTTTGTTTCCAAACCATAATTCATACGGTGTCGTTTCAACGGATTTAGATGCTGCCCGATTTAAAGTGAATGCAGATGTTTCCAGTGCATAACCGCAAAATGACAGTGGCATGTCAGTCAGAGACATCATAGATCGAACCATATCCAATAAGGTACGATTACGACGTTCCGACACACCATTACATTGTGGTGTTCTGGCAGGCGTGAGTTGTGAAACTATTCCACACTCTTTCATGTGTGTGCTAAACTCGTAACTTAAATACTCTCCTCCACGGTCAGACCGTAGAAATTTGATCTTTCTATTACGATGATTTTCCACTTCATCCTGAAATTCCTTGAACTTTTCAAAAGTTTCAGACTTGTGTTTCATCAAATAGATATACCCATATCTACTCAAATTATCCGTGAAAGTAACAAAATAACGATATCCACCTCGCGCCGACACACTCATTGGTCCACACACATCAGTATGTATGATTTCCAATAGATCTGTCGCCCGTTCCATTGAACCGGAAAATGGTGTTCTAGTCATTTTGCCCATAAGGCATGGCTCACATGTATCAAATGATTCTAAATCAAGTGATTCCAAAAGTCCATCAGAATGGAGTTTCTTCATGCGTTTAACGCTAATATGACCTAGACAGCAGTGCCACGTAGACATATCATCATCAAGTTTAATCTTTTTAGCATTAACATTATGAATGTGTGTAATACTACTATCGAGATCCAACAGAAATAAACCATTCAACACAGGTGCATGACCATAAAAGATATTATTCATATAAATCGAACAACCATTAGTTTCAGACTTAAACGAATAACCACTTTGCATCAAACACGATCCAGATACAATGTTCATGCTCAGTGCAGGCACTAAATAACAATTATTTAGGTTTATAACTAATCCCGATGGCAAATGGAGAGGTAGCGTCCCGACGGCGATCACATCAACTTTTGATCCATTACTGACCCGCATTCTGACCTCATCCCTTGCTAGTTGTCGCTTGTTCCGTAGCCCCTGAACCGAGTTACATATATTAGCAACCGATCCCGTATCAAATACCCAGGTGCTACTGCGAGTACTAGTCAAGTACACATCAATAACATGTATATCACATATACCTTTGTTTGCCTTGCTAGACTTCTTGTCCGCCAAATACTTGGGGCAGTTGTGCTTCCAATGGCCAGTCCCCTTACAATAGTAACACTCGGTGTCAGACTTAGGGCCAGCTCGGGGTTTCTTTTCAGGCGTGGCAACAGACTTGCCACCCTTCTTTCCCTTGTGCTTGCCTTTCTTGTCTTTCTTGAAACCGGTGGTCCTATTGATCATCAACACTTGATGTTCTTTCCTAATTTCCACTTCTGCAGTCTTAAGCATTGACAGAAGCTCGGGAAGAGACTTCTTCATGCCCTGCATATTATAGTTCATCACGAAGCTCTTGTAGCTAGGTGGCAGAGATTGGAGAACACGATGTATGCCTAAGTCAATGGGAATCGTTATTCCCAAGGACACAAGCTTATCGGCGTACCCAGACATTTTGAGTACGTGCTCACTAACGGAGCTGTTTTCCTCCATCATGCAGCTAAAGAACTTTTCTGTAGCATTATAACTCTCTACGGCAGCATGGGTATCGAAAATCATTTTCAATTCTCCCATGGTATCAAAGGCATTGCCATTTTCGAAACGCTTTCGAAGTTCTGGATCTAGTCCATACAGTATGCCGCAATGAACTAAGTTGTGGTCCTCCTGACGAGTCACATAGACATTCTTTTCCTCGTCAGGGGCATCAGGAGCTGGTGGGGGGCCTAGCGGCGCATCTAGCACATATTGCTTTTGTGTAGCAGTGAGGAGAATCCTCAAATTCATAGCCCAGTTGGTGAAGTTGCTACCATTCGTAGCAAGTTTCTCTTTCTCCATGAACACATTGAAATTAAAAGCAGGTGGTGCCATCTACAACATAATTTGTAAAGTTTATTTAGACTAAGTTTATGATAGATTGAGTTCAACTAATCCAAATTACTAATGAACTCCCACTCAAAAACGACATCCCTCGTGTCTTTTTGGTGATTACATGAACCAAATCCACTACACCAAGTCCAATCATCACGTGAGTTGATGTAGCTTCAAAGGCGAGCATCTATATGGGCATCATATCAACTATATGACTCATGCTTAACCTTTCGGTCCATGTTCCGAGGCCATGTCTGTACATGCTAGGCTCGCCAAGTAAGAACCTTAGTATTCGCGTGTGTAAAACTGTCTTACACCCGTTCCTATGAAAGCGTAGATTCGAGTACACCCGATCATCACGTGATGTATCAAACCACGATCTACAGAACGGTGCATACTTAAGGAAGAACACATTTTTATCTTGATATCTAAATGAGGGATCATCTTATAATGCTACCAGAAGCGCCAAACTAGCAGTATAAGATGCTAACATCTAATGTGTAAAGTGAGATGATATGGTCCATGCATTTGATCTCTATCACTTGCATCGTGGTATGATCTCTATCATTCCTTTGTGTGTAAGGCCAAGGTCTATGGAACTTACACGTTGAGTGTGTTGTAAGAGTATCTATCATACATCTACTTACAACAATACCATATCAATGCACTAGCCCAGCAACGATCTAAACTAGACGCCTCTAATTTATCAATTGCAAGTTTTACGTGGCTTAGGGCTTTCGGAGATAGAACCGTTCTCACCTACGAACATGAACCACAACAAGGATAACTAAGTTATTAGCAACTCGTCGTAAATCAGATATTGACTATAGTAGGAGAGACAGACACTCGCTAGCCACTTATGCAAAACAAGTTGCATGTCAGTCGTGGAACTGGTCTCATGTACGATGACATGTAAGGTTGGTCCGGGCCGCTTCATCCCACTATGCCACCAATATCCAAAATACATAGAAGATGCAATAACATGATCATCATCGCCCACATATAAGCATATGTGTACTACCCGTGCAAAGCACCTACACATAGGTCAGGCTCTGATACCACTGTTGGGTCCGCAACATAGAAAACAAAAAAAATTCCTACAGTGTGAGCTACATGCCAAGATCTATCTACTAGGTACAAAGCAACGGGTGGACATACATCCAACGAGAACTTACCCTCGAAGACAATGAGTTTTGTTAACGAGTAGGAACTCGTGGTTGATGTAGTCGTACACTTGCCGATCTCAAGATTGTGAGGAAGTCCGAGCGCCGTAACTCAGCAGCGCATCCGCACTCGCACACGTTCAAGCCACCGGACAACCTCCACCTCCTCGCTCCAGCGATCCAGCGGAAGCAGCAACTCCTTCCAGACGAAATGCCACCGGGAACGTGTATCTCGCTAATCCGAGACCATGGGGGAATAGTTCTAGAGGGGGAGAGAGATCCTTCACAAGAAGGTGTGAGGATGAAGGAGGGAATGGGTGGCCTTTTATAGGACGAGGGGGCTGCCCGCTCTCTCCATGGCCGGCACATGGGGGGTGACCCCTCACCTCCCCCATTCATGTGGTGGTAACCCCTCCACATTAAAATGCCTCTTCACATTCCCTTTTAAAGTCTCAACTTTAAATGCATTAAATTTCTCCAAATTTAATGCTCTCTCATTTAATAAAACTCTTTTTATTAAATTTATTCAGAATTTTGTTAATTACTTTAATTAACAAACATTCACATATAGCCCCTTGCAATATTTCAATATCACATGCATAACCACTTTCTGCAATTTCACCCGAAACAATTTCCGGTTTCTATTGAAACAATTCCTGCGCTTTGCAATTCTTTCGTCTGAAACATATGTGCTCCAAAATGGTGTTCAGTAACTCTTAAGTGTGCCACCCTACGGTTCGCGAATAATGCAGACATGATTGAGACCCTTCTCCGATCAATAATCAGCAGCGGGACCTGGAGATCCGTACTAACTCCTACACATTCAACGATGACTTCTGTGATCGTGAGAACCTTTAACGCTTATAACTAAATCCCTTTGTCTCTCGATATATTACATGTCCGAGATTCGATCATAGGTATCTCCATACCTAGTTTGATCTCGTTACCGACATGCACTCTTTTCTCGTTCCCGTGATATAACATTCTAGTGATCACATCACTTGCTTGCAAGCTATCTTAATGTGATATCACCGAGAGGGTCCAGAGTATATCTATCCGTTATCTGGATTGACAAATTCCACTCTTGATCCATGAGCCTCAACATAACACCTTCGTAGTACTGAACCCATCTTTATAGTCACCCTGTTACGATGTGACATTTGATGTTATCAAGATACTCTTCCGGTGTTAGCAATTAACATGATCTCATGGTCTAAGGATAAAGATTACTTCGTATGATGTTATAGAAATATAAACATAATGACTTGATCGTAATGCTATACTTCGGATGAATGTTCATCACATCATTCCACCAATGGTGTGACGTTGTTATTAACAACATCCAATGTCCATGATCAGGAAACCTTGATCATCTTGTTAATCAACAAGCTAGTCTATAAGAGAGGCATAACTAGGAACCCTTTTTGTTTATTAAACACACATGTATTGATGTTTCCGATCAATACAATTCTAGGATGTAAAATAAACATCTATCATATATAAGGAATATATAATAACAACTTTATTATTGCCTCTCAGGGCATATTTCCTTCAGCTTGCACTGTGGCTCTTGTTAATAGGTTAGCCCAAGAAATCATATGAAAAGTACTCCAAAGTTGGAACAAAACACAAGAAAGTGGATAAAACCAAGCATGGAACATCAAAAATTATAGATACATTTGCAATGTATCACTTCCATTGCAGCAATTCTAGTGTGCTACCCAGTTTTTTGTGCCCATCTTCACAATTTGGGTACAACAATTTGTTGTGATACTCTAACATCTTATTGAACTTCAACCTCTCCCTTTCAATTACGCATTCTTCCTGGGCATCAACAATGGCCCGACTAAGATCATCATCGGGCAGATCTGATGCCCGTTCTTCATCTTTTTCTTCATCAATGTCTTCCATTGTAGTACCATCGTATTCAGGGTAGTCGTTGCCATTCTCTTCTTCTTCGTTGTCTTCCATCATAACCCCTCTTTATCCATGCTTGGTCCAACAATTATAGCCGGTCATGAAACCGGACTGAAACAGGTGGCTGTGAAGGACTCTTGAGGAAGAGTATTCTTTATAATTCCGACAGACACCACATGGACAAGACATAAAACCATTCCGCTTGTTTGCCTCGGCCACAAGAAGAAAAGAATGCACGCCTTTAATGAACTCGTTAGACAGTCGGTCAGCGTACATCCATTGCCGGCTCATCTGCATTATATAATTAATTAAGTACATCAAACATAATCATAATTAATTAGTACTAATCTAAAAAAACAAAATTAAAGCGAGCAACCGGGACTAAAGATATGATGAACCTTTAGTCCCGGTTGGAGGCACCAACCGGGACTAAATGTGGATGTGGAGAAAAAATGTCAACACTATATCCTCAGTGGGCAGCACTAATACAGTAAATTAAATGACTCTACTATTTTGGGTGGGTGGCAGCATAATCATAATTAATTAGTACTAATCTAAAAAACAAAATTAAAACTAGCAACCGGGACTAAAGATATGATGAACCTTTAGTCCCGGTTGGATGCACCAACCGGGACTAAATGTGGATGTGGAGACAACATGTCGACACTATGTCCTTAGTGGGTAGCACTAAGCCAGTAAATTAAATGCCGACACTATTTTGGGTGGGTGGCAGCACTATGCCAGGGTGAGTGTGTCGACATTATGTCATCAGTGCCCGACACTATGTTGTGCTGCTTAATCTATAAATAGGTATGCATTCTTGTGAAGAACTGCAAGATGGTGTGCGAGACCAGGGACACCATTACGGCGGAGCTTCTCGAAGATGTCTTAGGACCTCGTCCTCAGACATCTTCGAGGAGCTCGCCGTAGAGGCACTCTCTAATATGTGAAATTAGTTAGCTCCACCAGCATATTGATTTAGCTAGAGAAGATATAAACCGAAAGATGGTGTGCGAGAGCAGGGACACCACTACGGCAGAGCTTCTCGAAGATGCCTTAGGATCCCGTCTTCAGACATCTTCGAGGAGCTCGCCATAGAGGCACTCCCTAATATGTGAATTGTGATGTCTTCTTATCAAGCTTTTATGAATTAACCCTATCTTTGTTACAATTTTTTCAGTTTGTTGAACGCAGGTAGATGAAGAAGGATATTTTGCCCAGCTAGCTAGTTAGAATGCTGAACTCACGCATGTGTGTGCTTCTAGAATCAAATTTCGAGACTATGTGCCAAAACAAGATATATATAGATAGAATCCACATATTGTGATATTTACCTTAGAGTTCCTTACATTAATACACGATAGATAGAATCTAAACATCGATCTCATGCTATCATTGCAAAAATTACTAACAAACTAAATCCACAAATCCATCTATAAGATAGAGCATGAAATGAGCTAATATAGCAATGAGAGTTCAAAGGATGAAGTTGCTCACCTTTTAGAACCTTTGGATAGATGGGGCACCACAAAATATAGACAAATCTTGAGGAAAAAAAGGGCATGAACTCGAGCTTGAAGCAAGAAAGAGAGAGAGAGAGGAGAGCCACCAGCTTGAATGGTGGCTCGGGCAGGGTAAGAAGATATAGCCAGACCTTTAGCCCCGGTTCGTGTCTAGAACCGGGGCTAAAGATCCACCTTTAGCCCCGGGTCGTATATCAAACCGGGACTAAAGGGTCTGGCGCACGACCTGGCCTGCCTGAAACCCTTTAGCCCCAGTTTGTTACACGACCCGGGGCTAAAGGACCCGTTCGAACAGGGGCTAGTGCCTGCCACCCCCTGGGGCCAGTTCTAGCCGTTGGACCAGGACATTAGTCTCGGTTTGTAGCAAAATCGGGGCTAATACCCCTGGACCAAAGGTCTGTTTTCTACTAGTGTGTGTGTGTGTGTAAAATAACGTCTGTTCAATAGAAAAGGTGGAGGAAACGTCAGAGGCAACATTCGAGGCGGTTGAAAGGGTGGCGGAGACTGCTGAGAAAATCGCTGAAGATGTCGCTGAAGCATTTCATGAGAAGAAAAGCCTAAAGAAGGAAGCATCTAGGATCAAGGCCGTCGCTTATGAAGTCGAGGAGGATGCGAACAAAGCCGAGGCCCTACTTCGTAAGGTTACCTTAACTACCTACTTATTTGACTTGCAAGTTTAGTTTATGTGTTAGTGTAGCTTACCCAGCTCAAACGTGTAGATGGAATTTTGGGGGATTAGTACATGAAGTAGCATCAAGGAATATTTGACACGTCTTAAGGAAAAAAAAAAGCAATTAGCACGATTTTGAGGTGGATAGAACTTTTCCCCAAAACAGAATGCAAAGAAAATCTTAAATAATAACCTCTAAAGATCTCAATCATGTAAATCAAACAACTTGCACGGGAAAATGTCTATGGGTTCAAATCCTAAAAAGAAAATAAATTGTTTTGCGTTGAGTAATCAGTAAGAGTAGATTGAGTAAAAAGTGAGGTGCTTACTATGTGAAGATGTTGATGTCCTTGTTCCAATTCAATCCCAGATTGAGCAAATAGAGGAAGAGGTGGATGAAGCGGTTGATTCTTTCACGAAGAAGAAATCAAAGAGAAAGAATACATGAAAAGGAGACGAGCTGGATAACAAAGAAGAGTAACACTTATTAGTACTAGGTGTTAACAGAGTATAGAGACAAAATGCATGATTTCGTTGCTATTATTTGATACATGTATATTTGCAGTCTTTATCCATTTACTTGGAAAGGATAGGTAAAATCATTTTGAGAAGTTATAACAAAAAAACTTCCTTCATTTCATAATTCTTGTTGTGGTTTTAGTTTCAATTTAAACTACAATCACGAGAAGAATTATGAAACCGAGGGAGTTATTTTTGAACCACGTTTAAGTTACCATACAACGGAGAAGGTAAGCAAGTAGTGCGTGCTCCATATTTTGTCAAAAATATCCATGCTGAATGTTGTTTTTTTATCCATCCATTGTTGTCGGGGGAACAACCTACGTAGTGTATTGAAGAACGAGATACATGCTATGCCATTATCCCAAGTCTCTATGCGGTATAGACACATAATAAGGAGGATAAAGGAAGAAGTGCCGATGACCTCGACAACAACAACATGTCAACGGTGATGACCATTGCATCCAATGGGTAATAAGCTCCTAGGGTTTAGGGTGGTCGATGTAGTCCTCGTGGAGTAATTTGGCGTTCTCTTGTTTAGTTCCTCGAGACCTCTCTGTAATGGTTGTGGTCTATTCTGTAGTTTCTTTGGTCGCTTCTTCTTCCTTCTTGTTTGTAACTTAAAGCTCTACTTTGGCCTTTCTTTTGGGTGTTTTCTCTTTCTAATATATTACATGCAAGTAGTGGCGGACCTTGGCCATCATTATAGGAGGGGCCAAAAGACATTAGATGAGAGCCGAGGGGCCAACTTGAAGTATTTTGTGTTTTGTATGGTAAAAATGCAAATACTAAATACTATTGTGTAAATTTTATGTGATTGGGCGGGGGTTATTGCCGTTTTGGCCTCCACTAAGGTCCACCAATGCATGCTAGGCTCTCGCATGGTTTGCAAAAATGAGTTCCTTCTAGGATTTTTTTTAGGGATTAATAGCGTTGATCCGGAGGCGGTGTGGCTGGACGCGGTCTAGTGGAGTTTGACGTGCTCGAAGTCATGTCTCCTTTGGAGTCAAGTGAGCATAGCCGCCCCTACGTCTTCATCCTCGCGACTTGACATATACTCCCTCCGTTTCAAAATATAAGATGTTTTAGCTTTGTGAAAGGAGCGTATCTAGACCTATTTTAGTATATAGGTCTACTTCATACCTAGATGAACCTATATACTAAAAGAGGTCTAAATACACTTCATTCATAAAAGCTAAAACATCTTATATTTTGAAACGGAGGGAGTAGATGGACAATTGTATCCTTTACGTACGTGCAACAATGTAATGTTAGAAGTAATCAAGATATCAAGAATGCACAGAAAAAGAACAAGCCCTCGTCGAAAGGACTGGTCATTCACAACACTAGTAAAACATCTTCCTCCTTTAGAGACACGTGGATTACGAGGTTCTCCAACGGTGACAAAGCAAAGCATGAGCATCATCTCACGCAGGCTAGAAATCTGACACCTGATATCACCAAGGTCGGATATTGAGATTCATCAACACGATGATAAATGCTACACTTAGGGCATCTCCAGCGGGCCGACCTATCGATCACTGGCTGTTCGAACGCGTACAGCTGGACAAATGACGCGGCACAACGGCATGATCCAAACGGACTGAGCTTTGCGGACCGGCCGCGACAACTCATTTCTAGCTAAAATTTGATCTTGGTTTGCGTCGGCCCGAACAGCGCGCGCGTCCGGATGTGGCATTCTCTTGTCCTCCCCTGGCCTGTCAGCATTTCTACCCCCTTCACTTCCCCACCAAAAATCAAAGTTGACGGACACCAAATCCCTAGTGAGTGTTAGAGGTAGCCATCATCGCTGTCGGCAAGGCTAAGAAGGTCACCAAGAAGAAGGCCCTGCTCAAGCCAAAGAAGGAGTTGTCCAACACGAAGCGGATGGAGGAGAACAGGAAGCACGTTGCCCGCAGGGTCGCGGTCAGAGAACGGCTAGTGAAAGAAGAAGTCGTCGTTGAACAGGCCAAGCAGGCGAAGTCACCGCCGCCCTTCGGACCAAGTCCAACACCGCAGTCGCTGCGAAACGGATAGCCTCCCATGCCCTTCTTCTCATGAAACATGAGGCACTGACGCAAGCCTTGGCCTTGGCCTGCACAAGCGTTGTGGCCGGCACATCGTCCACTAGTTTTGTGTCCTCGGCAGCCGCACGGCCACCATGTCATCCACGGTCGCCTACTGCAGCGGGAGAGAAGGGCTGCATTCCCATTGCACATGTCGAACCGTGATCTCGGCTCGACAGCTCATGATCGACATCGCCGGATGAGTTGCCGCTTCTGAAGGACCTCCGTCGACCTGAACCGCACCCCCGGGGCTGACGAGCTCATGCAGGACCATGCCAAGGGGCCATGCAAGATCTCCGCGGCGAACATGCCCATGCCCCACGTACTGTTCGGCGATATGCCCCACCAGGTGTCGAATAGGGATGAGGACGTTGAGGTTGTGCTGCACTAGAAGATCCACGAGGCCATCGCCCTGGACGACGAACTAGACGACAACGATGTCCAACCAAGCACTCTCGACATCGAGGCGGGGCCATTGTTTGGGCCCTAGGCCAAGCCAGTGAATGGCGATGGAGAGGGCGTCATGGATATCGACGATGACTATGGCGTTGGCGATGATGCCGAGCCTACCGATGGTGCAGAACAAAATAATAAGAGCCAAAGGACTAGCGGCTTAGCGGCTACACCATGAAGGATGACAAGATCCTTTTCGAGGCATGGGTGATAATTGGACAATATCCAATTTGCGGCATTGAGAAAAAGGGCTCTACATATTTGCAATGAATCTTCAAGTACTACCATGAGGGCAAAAAGTTCAAGCCCTACCACATCCATAGTGATCGAACAACGTCTCTCTTCAAAAGATATGGGGTTTCATCAATGTGGAGTGTAACAAGGTTTGTGGCGTGTTCGAGCAAGTGAAAGGTCGGCCCATGAGTAGCATCGGTGTTGGAGACATGGTAATGGATTGTCCATTGTATATATGTCCACTTTGCATATGTTGCATATATTGTCGATTCTCTTCCTTTTTAATAGGTGACCGAAGCCATGGATTACTTCAAAGAGAAGTATGACAACAAGCCATTCATATTGGCCCATTGTTGGATGATGCTCAAGAAATGCCACAATTAGGAGACAAGCTTTTCCCTCTTCAAAAAGGGTGTTGAGGGATCGAAGAAGCATGAGAGTGAGTCAGACACCATTGACTTGAGGATGATGGACCAAGCGCGGGTAGCCCGCACAATGGCCGTGCCATTCGGCCATTTGGCCACAAGGTCACCAAGATTGACCTCAACCGCGAAGCCACAACACTTGCATTGCAAGAGATCTTGAAAGGATTGATCGCGAAAAAGGAGGCAAATACCAAGAGGGAGGAGAGACGCATGATGCATGTAAAATGCATACATAAACTTTGTAGTTTATTGTGTTGAAATGTTATTATTTTGTAACTTTATTATATTTATTTGTACTAACCTACTAATAGTTGCAAAGGTGTATAATTTCTTGTTTTACACTTTGTTGTGTAGAAACTGCACAAATATAGAAGGAGATCGTTCATTATGGTGAAATTGGAATTTCCTGAAGGTGCCTACAAAACAGTTTTTGAAGATTGCAATGACAGCCCTTGAAGATGGCATCAAACGGAAAAAGTCAAAACATTAAAGTTATTGGACATTTTCTGCTAATGCCGATTGATATAAAACTAGCAAAAGTTTCCATGCGTTGCACCGAGAAGATCGATCCAATTCGCATCGAGAATATTTTTGTCTTGTCGTCTCATGACATTGGTCTAGAGCTAGATGTTTTTTCTTTCTTGACTAAACCTATTCATAGCTGTTACGGAGCTAGGCCGCAACTTAGAAATTATTTCCACTACCTATATTGACATGATTTATAATTTTTTAGATAAATCATATTATGTTGCACCTGGAGTGAAAGCACAAATTTTAGTCCAAATACTTCAGCACAACCCAAATTTTATGCCAGTATCGATCAACCGACATATATCTGGTGGCCTCGTTTTGCTCTTCCGTATCCTTAATTATTTGGAAGTGCCTGGATCTCAGGCACATGAGAACTACTTATGTCTAAATCGCTGATGTCATCATAATATTTGTGTTAATTCTCAGTTGCAATCTAATTACAACTCATAAGATTTGTACTAACTCTAAGTTGCAATCTAGTTGCAACTCATTAAATACTCAGTTACACCCTAGTTGCAACTCATGCGTAACTTTCACTTTGCACTAATCACGAAGTAAATCAAACGATAAAAGAGACGACTGAGACCTAAGAAGTTCTCATACGCCTGAGAACTAGCAAAATATTTGAAATATACCCGTGGGTTGCCTATGGGTCAATTCCTCACACGAACGACCATAGCAGGCAACTATCTAAAACTCTCACAATCTCTTTGTCAATCTCTGAGGCCACTGCAAAAGTAGAACCCGATATGCCTTTTTATCCTCTCTCATTCTCTCTCTGATTCAAATTTCTTACAGCATCCATATTTGTACCCTATCATGGATAACCCATAGAGAGCCTTCTGCTAGAAATTGGGCCATGGCACCATCATCTAAGTACGGGCGGTGTAGGAATGTGCACTTCCTCCTTTAATTCTTCTCTGAGGCCACTACAAAAGTAGAACCCGATATGCCTTTTATCCTCTCTCATTCTCATTCTGGTTCAAATTTCTTATAGCATCCATATTTGTACCCTATCATGGATAACCCATAGAGAGCCTTCTGCTAGAAATTGGGCCATGACACCATCATCGAGCGGTGTAGGAATGTGCACTTCCTCCTTTAATTCTGCACTATACAAGGACAACCAACAACACACGGGAATTCAATTTTCCTTACTGATTTAAGATCAATCGATTGTGCTTCTTATTTGATTTCGTCCATCTACGCTCAGCTACTGATCCCGCGTGTTATTATCCCACGATGATGGGCCATGTCAAGGAAAAATACCCGAGGGAGAGGATGGGCTTCGTTGGTCGGAGTTGTGTTGTGTGGAAGGACGGGAGAAGCAGTGAGATAGGGCACAACCATATAGAGGGAAGGGGTCCGACCGGCTAGCAAGCCGTCGTGAAAGCTTCTGTGCATGTGGCCGTCCGAGCTCACGGGCATCACGTCTCCCACATGACCCGTCTAGTGATGGTGTGCACTCTGCCGCGGCCACCTCAAAGCGTACCAGTAGCCGCTACTTATCATGCCTCTCTACCCACCCCACATGTGTTGGCCCTGTCCTCTGCACCAGCGCTCAGCTCACGACCCTTCTTGCTTACGACCATGCTCATTTGCATGCGCCCTTGTGGTACAGATGAACTTGAACCGTTTTTCCCACTCGACTGTGGCATTGGTGGGTAATTATATTGTTTGTTAGGAAGGTTAAATTGTCTAAAAAGAGAAATCAGTAAAAACACTTCATAGCTTATTATTAGATATAGATCCACCACAAACAGACTCGGGACATAGCCTCAAGACCGCAATTACTGCAGGATACATAAGCAGTTTCGGGACTCCAAAAGTTTGTGGCGTGATTGACTCAAACTCTTTCCATACTTGACGAATTCAGCCAATCCACGACTTTATGTACTCTTAAAGGACAGAGGGAGTCATAGGAGGGTTCTAGAGATGAACAATAGCCCTTGGCTCAAAGGGGTATTCATTCCATGGCATAGATTGCATCTACACCACTATATATTGAGAGGAAACCCTACTTTTGGAGGCGTCCATCCACTGCGACGAAAATCCTCCCTCTTGTCAGCCGCCAAGGGGAAGGAGATTCTCCACACCGGAACCAAGTCCAAGTAAGAAGGGGAGCCAATGGGCCGTCATCCTCCTTGGCAGCCACTGGCGCCAGCGCCACCACCACTACGGGTTGCCGCCGTCGTGGTCACCTCCTCTGTCTTCTCCAACACCGGGACACTACATCTCTCCGTCAACAACTTCATAAAAACTCTAATCCTTGTATTGCATCTCCATTGTGAGTAGCTCCCATGTTCTTGAGGGCATAGTATGGATTGATATTGATTTCTCTATAAGTATATATAAGTATGTAATGGGTGTTTGGTCAAGTTTTAATATTCTATGTGTTATATGATGGTAATATGCGAACATCGAATGCACGTGACTTCACCTTTATGGACTCATAAGGCTGCACCCTGATACGTCCATTTTGCATCACTATTATATGTCATAATTCACTGTTATTCATTGTTATATTTCGTATTAAGAGGTGATACTTATGTTATTTCATCTATTTTTGTATGGTTGATGACTTTTGGAGCATGGACCGCTACAGTCAGGATTCTGATGGAAAATGTGCTGTTTGGAGGCAAAATTCGCGAAGATCAGAAAATCCGGGAAAATACATGGAAAATCCTATTTTTCCAGAAGACGAAGGAAGCCAGAAGGGGGCTGGAGATGGGCCACAAGGGGCCCACACCACCCCCTGGCATGGGCCAGCCCAGGCCGCGCCACCAGGTGGTGTGGCCGCCCTAGTCCACCCCTAGCACTCCCCTCTGGCGTATATTATCCTCTCGAAACCCTAAGACTCAGGGAGCGACCATAGAAATATTCCGCCGCCTCTGCGGGGCGGAAAACACCGAGAGAGAAAGATCTCTTCGGCAGATAGATTTCTGCCGGGGAAATTCCTTCCCGGAGAGGGGAGATCGTCGCCATCAACACCACCATCAAGCTGGACTTCATCAGGATCATCATTATCACCACCATCATCGCCATCAACACCCTCATCACCATCTCCATACTGCTGTAACAATTGGGTTGAATCTTGCATTAGTTCATAGGGGAAACTTTCCTGGTGTTGATTACTCTTTGTAGTTAATGCTATTGAGTGAACCATTGAATTATTTTTTATGTTCAGATTGTTATACATCATTATTCCATCTCTGATTATGATCCATATGATGTCTTGTGAGTAGTTCGTTTTGTTCTTGAGGACATGGGAGAAGTCATGTTGTTAGTAGTGGAGTTGTGTTGAGAAAGATTCAATAGTTTGATATGTAAGTTGTGGTGTACTTCTTCTAGTGGTGTCATGTGAACGTCGACTAGATGACACTTCACCTATACGGGCCTAGGGGAATGCATTGTGTATTTGACTACTAATCGTAGGGGTTGCCGGAGTGACAGAAACTTGAACCCCCGTTAGAAAACCATTGCACAAGGGACGTAAGGGTCTTAGAGTTTAAAGTTGTGGTTAGGTTTCTACCTTAATTACTTTCTTGTACTTATGAATGTTTGCAAGGGGTATAATCACAAGTATGTATTAGTCCTAGGAAGGTCGGTACATTAGCACGGGTTCACCCACACAACACTTAGCAAGCTAAAGAAGATTAATCAACTATATGAAGCGAAAGCACTTGACAGTCTTCCCATGTGTCCTCGAGAATGTTTGGTCATTTTAAGTAATACAACCGGCTTGTCCTTTGCTGCATAAAGGATTGGGCCACTTGCTGCATTTATTCCTACTGTCTTTTATTTACTCGTACTTTGTTTACTTGCTTTATCAAAAACCCCTAAAAATCCGTTTGCTAAGTATTTGTAGAGAATTCCTGATCCATACCACTAGCCAGCACCTTCTGCTCCTCGTTGGGTTTGACACTCTTACTTATCGAAAATACTGCGATACACCCCCTATACTTGTGGGTCATTAAGGCTATTTTCTAGCGCCGTTGCCGGGGAGTTAAGCGCTATTGGAGAGTGAAACTGGTAAAGGAAACTTCTACTATGAGTATTGTTTACTTCTGCTAGTTGCTTTATTTTTGTTATGGATAATTCGCTGAGTTTCTTATTTGGTAATGCTACTACCACTGCCAAGGTAGTAGATAAGCTACCACCAGCTAAGACTGATGTTTTTAAAATACCTACAAGTATTATTGATCGTGTTATGGATAACTACTATGTTGGGGATGGAACTGTCCATCCCGGTGATCATTTAATCTTTATACACGAATTATGCGGGTTGTTCAAGTGTGCAGGTATTACTACAGATCAAGTTAAGAACAAGTTATTATCATTGTCACTGAAAGGAAGAGCTGAGAAATGGTATAAGCTGCTGAAGAATGATCAAGCTCTGGAATGGGAGGAAATAGTGCCTCTCTTTTATTCAAAGTTTTATCCTCCTAGTGAGATTCATAAAGATCGGAATCAAATATACAACTTTTGGCCTCTTGATGGAGAGAGTACAGCTCAAGCTTGGGGGAGATTGAAGTTACTAATGCTTAAATGTCCCATTCATGAGCTCCCCAACAATATTATTATCAATAACTTTTATGCAAGACTCCCTCTACATGATAAAGATTTATTGGATGCTTCTTGTGCTGGATCATTCACTCGTATGGAAGAAGAAGCTAAATGGGATCTTCTGGACCGTATTCAAGACAATGTTGAAGCTTGGGAGAATGACAAAGGTAGAAAGTCAGGTGTAAATTATGATTATGAATTCATTGAATCTTTTATAGGAACTGATGACTTTCAAAACATTAAAAATGCTTATGGTCTAGACTCTCAAGCTATTGCTTCTTATTTTAAGGCTTTTGCTTCCTACATTGAAGTGCCTAAAAAGAAGTGGAATAAGTATCATGAACCTTATAAATATGTTGCTAAGAGTGTTCCTGCAAGAAAAACTGAAGTTTATACTGCTAATCATGTTTTACCTAAACCTTACATTGAGAAAATGCCTTTCCCAATTAAGATTAAGGAACATTCTATGATAGCTAGTATGGTCAATGAAAGTACAAATAAAGCTGTTGAACCTGATAAACAAATGGTTGATGAACCTATAATAGCAAATGTGAAAGACTTTGTTACTAAATATGAAGAAGATGGACACACTATCCTTTGTAAGGATACCTCTAATATTGTTTCACAAAGTAGTGTTATGAGAGCTAGTATTCCTGTGTTTTCTATTAAGATAAGCGATCATTGCTATGATGGCCCTTGTGATAGTTATATTCTTAAGTTTATGCATGATACTAAAAGTTATTATGAGAGAGGGAAAAGTGTTCTTATGTATCTCAATAATATCAAGTTTCCTCGTTTTATGCTGAAAGTTTTTATGTTGCACTTCTTTTGCCTTCTTATGCAAGTAGCCTCTAGTTTCAACAACTTGTTTGTTTACAAAATGCCGTTGCATAGGAAGTGGGTTAGACTTAAATGTGTGTGTTTTTGCTTCTTAATGCTCTCTTTCACTTCAATTCATATTCCTGAGTGAGCATCTTCAGAATTATCATGTTCATCTTAATGGCTATAAAGAAAGAGCTTTTTGGGAGACAACCCAATTTTTTTTTTATTTCAGTTTATTTTTGTTTCTTTGAGACTTGGAAGTTATTACTTTGGTAATAACCACTCCCTATCCTTTTTGTTTGGTTTTTGTGTCAAGATCAACGTCTAATGAGAAAGAAGTAATATTTGGGGAAGTTGTTGTCCCGAAACAGATTTTTGTGCTTCACCGTAAAAATTAGTAAGAGATCTCTATCTGTTAGATTGAGCTGTAATGTTTTGTGCTCCTGCCCCAGGTTGTTATTTAACTTCTGTTAGTTTTGCACTTTTTTATTTGAGCAACAGAAGATTTCCGAAAAAATTGATCTTTACCTGCTGGTCTGTTTTGACAGATTTTGCCACTCTTGCATTTGCTTCTTTATTCGATTTCCTTTTTGAATTATTTTTGGGTTTTCAGAAGGAGTTGCTACAGTAGCTTATGTTTGATGGTTTTCAGTTGAAGTTGGACTCAAATGTTTTATCACTTCACTTATACTAATGTTGCTAATGAGAACTGTGTGAAGTTTTGTGTGAAAGAAATTTCCAGGAAGTGGAGATAATAGTGTAATAAGGAAGAGAAGGGTTTTATGACTCAAATAATAAGTGTATGAAGATGAAGATATCGATGATATTCAAGTGGTGACTCCGGAAGAACCCACGAAATACCAAATTCAGAGACCTGCAGAGTCCATTTTCAAATAGGTAAGAGTTCCGGTAAGAAAAGTTCCGCGAAAATACAATCCAACTATATTTTTGCAGTTTTCAGTCAATAAGGAAAGCTACGAAGCGAAAGAGGGGCGGAAATGGAGCCAGGGTGGCCCACACCACCCTGTGGTGCAGGCCCTCCCCAGGCCGCACCACTAGGTGGTGAGTCCACCCCGGACTCTGCCTCCGACTCATTTTCTCCCAGTACCTTCCTTTTGTTATGAAACTTCGTAATATATAATCCCCCGGATCTCCCGAGGTTCGTATATCGTGTTTTCGTCGTATTTTTGTTTCGATCTGTTTCTGCCAGGACATACTCTTTGAAGGTTTAGAAGCACAATGGTGTCCGCCAAGGATAAAGGGAAGGAGCCTATGGAGGAGGACTCTCAAGACCCCAAGCAGGGGCTGGTACCTTTATACTCTTGCCCCACATCAACGGAAGCTCTACGAGTCACTAATGAGTTCTGAGATAAGTACCGAGACTTGAGAAGGAAGGTGTACATGCTTCAATGGGGGAATAATAGGTTTCGCAAGATGCTGGAAGATTTCCTCACGTCAACTAAGAAAATATTACCACCACCACCGAAGGAGTAACTCGTCATCAGGTTTGGCATCCCCTTGGTTTGTTCCAAGCTTGGGGGAGTGCCGCGGTATCACATCACTATCTTCTATCTTCTTACCTTATTAGTAGAGTCATATCATGAATAGAGAAGTTATTATGTAGGATGGTTTGCATTATGGAAGTTTCTCCCCTCTCGTTAGATATGTATCCCTTCATGTAAGTTGCCGTTATGGAATATTAATGAGAAGTTCTATCATTCACTCTTTTGCATAGGTTATATTAGTTTTCAATTCGAGGTTATATGATTGATCTTGTTGTTAGTATTGGTATCACTTTGGGATCATTGAGTTAATTTAGTTGGTTTTGGCAAAACTGGCTCGGTCAGTAGCAACACTATTTTTGAGAGTTGAATGAAAAAGATAAAAGTAGTCAAAAGAAATATAATTTCATCATCTTTCTTTCTTGATTTGGTCATAAGTCTAGTATTCTCTAGTTAAGATCTTTTGTGCTTCCAAGGAAGATTGCATATTTGTCTTTATCGCTTATATGTTTGTTTGTTTCCTTCAACTCTTGTACTTGCTACCCAGCCTTGCTAGCCAAAAACCTGTACTAAGAGGGAATTCTTCTCGTGCATCCACTCCTTTAAACCAAAACCCACGCCATTTGTGTCCACCATACCTACCTATTAGCATTATTGCTATTCCAAGTAAATTCATGTTTTATCTACCTCCCAAATTAAACTTGTTATGTGAAAATTAGTGATTAAAGCTCTCACGAACTTGATGGCACACTTTATTTTTCTTGCATTTAATAACCTGAACCATTGGGTCCTTCTTTGTTGCGTATATGCTTGCGCTTTACGAGTTGAAGTTAGCAGAACCATGTATCATGGGGAACGCTTTCAACATTGCATTGGTACTTTGTACCTAGTTGATATCATGTTCTTTTGCTTATGGATCCCGGCGGTGTGAAATAAAAGTGGAACTTGTAAGATCATGGAGTTTATATGTGTGTTAGAGAAACACCTTGGCCGCTAGCCTAAGCCATGCCTAATCATGGTGGAAACTTGCAGCATAACTATAGTGAGCATTCTATGAAGCATCCTCAATAAAAACCTATGCAAATAGCAAATAAAAAGATCGATGAGATGCTCACTGTCTGCTTGCCTTGTCATTTAGATTATGGGATAGCTCATGTGTCATGTGCAAGGGGTACCCCGTTGGCGGTTCTCAATGATACACGTGTATTTACAATGACAAGAGCTTACTCATGACTGAAGTTAATTAGCATGAGGTTCGGTACTCATAAGTAAGGGGCATGGGACTTCAATTTATAACTTGTCAAGCATATCCTCTTAGTTGTGTCACTTTAACCTTAATCACCAAAATATGCCTATGATAGGGGCAATGAGAGCTGAAATCTAGTAAGTATCATAATTTTTGAGAGCTCTTTATGAGACTTGCAATTCCTGCTTCCCTCTGCGAAGGGTCTTTCTTTTACTTTTTAGTTGAGTCAGTAAACTTATTCCTCTCTATCTCAGCAAGTATTTTGAGTTGTTGTGTTTCATTCATTCATATGATGATTTATTCGATCATGTTTCTTATGTTCCTTGTTTTGCACATTGCTCTTATCTTGATGTTTACTACTTTGAAAGCTATCATTGAAAACCAGTTATTTGTGAACTCCAGCAAATTATCAACTATTCTTCGACCAAGAGCTAAGTTTGCCATTACCAATTATGATTCACTTTATGTATCTTTATTGTGTTTCCTTTACTCATTGCAAGTTGAGTTATATAATAGTGAGTTGTCTTCTATTATGATCCATGTATTTGATGAATGTGATGCTTCTTGTCCGTATTCTTTTATCGACTCTTCACTCCATAAACCTGACACCATGTTTATTGAGCTCGGTTTCGCTTGGGGACAAGCAAAGTCTAAGCTTGGGGGGAGTTGATACGTCCATTTTGCATCACTATTCTATGTCATAATTCACTGTTATTCATTGATATATTTTGTATTGAGAGGTGATACTTATGTTATTTCATCTGTTTTTGCATGGTTGATGACTTTTGGAGCATGGACCGCTGCAGTCAGGATTCTGATAGAAAAGGTGTTGTTTGGAGGCAAAATTCGTGAAGATCAGAAAATCCGGGAAAATACATGGAAAATCCTATTTTTCCAGAAGGGGGGCTAGAGATGGGCCATAGGGGGCCCACACCACCACCTAGCGCGGGCCAGCCCAGGCCGCGCCACCAGGTGGTGTGGCCGCCCTGGTCCACCCCTAGCACTCCCCTCTGGCGTATATTATCCTCCCGAAACCCTAAGACTCGGGGAGCGACCACAGAAAGATTCCTTCGCCTCTACGGGGCGGAAAACACCGAGAGAGAAAGATCTCTCCGGCAGATAGATTTCTGCCGAGGAAATTCCTTCCCGGAGAGGGAAATTGTCGCCATCAACACCACCATCAAGCTGGACTTCATCGGGATCATCTTCATCATCATCACCACCATCATCACCATCAGCACCCTCATCACCATATCCATATTGCTCTAACAATTGGGTTGAATCTTGCATTAGTTCATAGGGGAAACTTTCCTGGTGTTGATTACTCTTTGTAGTTGATGCTATTGAGTGAACCATTGAATTATTGTTTATGTTCAGATTGTTATACATCATTATTCCATCTCTGATTATGATCCATATGATGTCTTGTGAGTAGTTTGTTTTGTTCTTGAGGACATGGGAGAAGTCATGTTGTTAGTAGTGGAGTTGTGTTGAGAAAGATTCAATAGTTTGATGTTTAAGTTGTGGTGTACTTCTTCTAGTGGTGTCATGTGAACGTCGACTACATGACACTTCACCTATATGGGCCTAGGGGAATGCATTGTGTATTTGGCTACTAATCGTAGGGGTTGCCGGAGTGACAGAAACCTAAACCCCCGATAGGAAACCATTGCACAAGGGACGTAAGGGTCTTAGAGTTTAAAGTTGTGGTTAGGTTTCTACCTTAATTACTTTCTTGTACTTACGGATGTTTGCAAGGGGTATAATCACAAGTATGTATTAGTCCTAGGAAGGTTGGTACATTAGCACAGGTTCACCCACACAACACTTAGCAAGCTAAAGAAGATTAATCAACTATATGAAGCGAAAGCACTTGACAGTCTCCCATGTGTCCTCGAGAACGTTTGGTCATCTTAAGTAATGCAACTGGCTTGTCCTTTGCTGCATAAAGGATTGGGCCACTTGCTGCATTTATTCCTACTGTCTTTTATTTACTCGTACTTTGTTTACTTGCTTTATCAAAAAACCCTAAAAATTTGTTTGCTAAGTATTTGCAGAGAATTCTTGATCCATACCACTAGCCAGCACCTTCTGCTCCTCGTTGGGTTCGACACTCTTACTTATCAAAAATACTACGATACACCCCCTATACTTGTGGGTCATCACACCCTAGTATAATGAAGAGAGCAGGGAGGAACAGAAAGATAGAAATTGTCTCCTGAGACTTAGAGTTGCATTAAGGGGGTTCTTGATTAGGCATCTTAGAACTTTAAACAATGGTTGCACTTTTATGTCTTAATGAATCATTTGTTTGCGCATATAAGTGGCCTTAGGACCAATCATTAGGGGTGTGCTTGCGCATGTATATGGCTGCACTTATTTTAGGCTCTGTCCAACGAGGATAAAACTTGATAAGAATCTTATCATGTTGTTTTAGAAATCTTTATGCCATGAAGTATATTTATCTCTTGGAAATGTTTGTCTCACATATAAGTACATAATTGAGCCTTTCCTCTTGCTGCATAGAGGATTAGGCTTTCTCTAAAAAGAGCTTTTACTTTCTTGCAATTTTATTTTATTTATTTTTTACTTTCTTGCAACTTTACTTTTTTGAACCTTTACTTTCACTTTTCAACCACTCTAAATCTACCATTCTATTATGTTTAGTGCATAGATAATTAGTTGAAATAATAAATACGTATTCCTTCTGCTACTCGTGGGTTAGATACTAATACTTACACATCAAAGATTTCAACAATCCCCTACACTTGTGGGTATAAGGATATTTTCTGGCGGCGTTGCCAGGGGAGAATAGCGCTTAAGTTCTTATTATTGTTTGCACTAGATATAAGTTTACTTTTAGTTTTGCATATACTTTAGTCTTACTTTAAGTTTTGCATCTAGTTTAGTTTACTTACTATTTGCACTTGCTTTTTTAATATTGAAAACCCCCAAAAAATGGAAAAAATACTTATGTTATGTCTACTAGTTTGGATATAAATGACACTTTGAAAAAGTATTTGAATGGTGCTATGATTGCTAATAAACATAGAGAATCATATGAAGGGATAAGATTAGAATGGTTCATGAAAATACTAAATTCTATTGCTATTGAGTTGCTTGAATACTATGATAAAACTTGTTATTCTAAACAAAATGATAAACACTTTGAATTTCAATGTAAGTTACATGAATAATATGCTATTGCATCTTACCGTAGAGGTTATTATGCTCATTTATGGATGAAACAAGTAGATCAATTTGTTACTTTTATGGCAGCTTATGAATTAGAAACCTTCATTGATGAACATGAAACTATTCCTATAGGTACTAAATTTAAAAGTGAGATCACTCTTATCATTCATTATTGCATAAAAAACTTCATGAAGAATGTATATGTTGTTGAATTTAATAAGAGGGTTTATGCTGCCCAAGAGAGCACTAATTTTTTGCAGGAAGAGGATGATTAAACCATAAGCTTGGGGATGCCCAAGCAACTTCAAGCAGAGGGAAATTGTCGAAGGATAGTTTTCACGATCCCCTCGCAGTCTCCCTTTTGATGGATGGAAGAGACTTTATTTGTTCGGCAATTAGCTCGGGCAAGTAGGTTTGGATCTCTCAAAGACAAAGACAAAGATAAAGGTATATGTGTAATGGAGAGGATCCCCTCAGATTTTATTCATAGGATGATCGGGAGATCTTACATGGTGTTTACAAGAGGTCTTGGTGGGTTCATACTGATACCCAGCGAGAGATGAAGCTAGAGCTATGACTAAGGCTAATGGTGAAGAATCAAGCGTCTATGGCGTGCCCTTCTTCTGGTGAATGTTCTTCAGTACTTATAGGTGTTGATGACGATGGACTCTTCCTTAATCACATTAGATCTTCATCTTGCCTTGCAAGTAATCTTGATCTCCAATCTCTCCTAGGCGTATGTTTGGTCTTCAGGATCTTCCCGAGTCGTCTTGTAGCCCCATAGGTCAGGTCGGTTGAGATCTTTTAGATGCAGGCCTTCAGGTCCGATCATAGAGATAGGCATGGGCAGGAAACATGGGTTTAGGCCTGTGTAAGGTACATGCCTAAGTCCACCCATCACCGACAAGCCCCCGATCAGTACCTTTAACAAGATGGACTTCCTTCTAGTTGGGTTCATTTTAGCTCGTGCCCAGACTCCACTTGGTGGGCTTGATGACTTCCCTTTTGTCTTGAGGCGCGAGATCTAGGTGCAAGGTGTCCCACATGTGCTAACATCTTGATCACGCAGAACTTTTCGTGTGCCCATCCTTAGAGAAAGTCTGATGAGCCTTCCCATCTCAAATGTTCCAGGGTAATGGGCTTACAACGAGGTCATGCAAAAGGGTTAATAACAAATTGGAATAAAAGAATCATTTTGTGTAGCGGCGTGAGTACCTTAATGACCATAGGAGGTTTGAGGGAGAGGTCCTATATATGGCATGGCATACTGAACCGAGACGTGGAGAACGTATCTGTAAATTCAGCTCGTATCATGTCAAAACCTTGCATGTGGACCCATCTAATGCAGGGAGGTCGTGGTGGGGTTTAGGTCTAGTCTAGGATAACGTAATCGGTGACACTTATAGCTGGTTCAACTTCTCTGGTGGCGTGAGGAGATCTGCTGAGAGGATCTTTTCCGCGGCCATGAGGACCTGAATCTAAACCAGACAAAGAGGTCTTTCCAGTAACTATTGCTTCTTAGAGCTCTTTCTGCCGTTTGAGAATCTGTTATGTTCGGCGAAATTGAAGGTGGTGAAATCTGTTGTGAGCTCAATCTTTTGGGAGCAGGTCCCTCTTCTAGACCGTCTTTTGACAAAGTATCCTACTCCATATGGTCTCGAGCATGGACGGAGGTGCGTGCTTTATGTACCGGAGACCTAGGTACGTGGTCTGGTTGAGTTTGGTAGCCTAGGTCGTGTGCGGTTGTAAGCTTGATGCGCTGAGGTTAGTAGCTCAGATTTATGTGGGGGTATTGCTTATGTGTTGAGGTTATTAACTTTGATTTATGCGGGTGTATCGCTTATGTGCCGATGTTAGTAGCTTAGGATTTATGCATGTGTATCGCTTATGTGGGTCTACATAAAATTGTCATTTTGTTTCAGGTGGGTTTGAGTTTCCGGCTTGCCCAAGTCTTAGTGCTCGTGTGGAAGCCATCTGCCTCTATCATATTGGCAATGTTCCTTGGCCATTACCTCCGCTGAATTACACCAGGGTTCATAATTTCCCTACATTGTGCCTTGTAGTGATGTTTTGGTCATGGTTCGCTTGCATAATCCCCGTCGAGGGTCTCCGCATTCCAATCGCATGTGTCGGAGGTTTTTGAGATCTATGACGTGATTTTAGGCTATCGGAGTGAGCATTAATCCCTTGATGGCCCCGTCGTTGCTCGTGGAATCCACATACCCGTCCTCTCTAGTCAAACGTAACTAGGAGTGGCCAAGCCCAACCAGGATGAAGGAAGGATCCTGAGCATGGCATGAATATACTAGAGGGCATGCAAGTTTTATTTTAGGGGATAAAGTCGTGCGGGGTAGTGGTCGCCTGACCAATCGTCAGGGGTGGAGTTTGCTTGGTGTTGTCTGCTCCAGGATAGGAGTGTGCCTTGCGGTCTTTCTTGATTGTTCCTATCATTATGACTTGGAGAACCCAATATAAATCATAAAACAGAGGTACAAAATGCCCTGAAAATGTTTATTCAAAAAGTATGAAATGCCCCTACGTGCAGCCCCTGGGTGTTCGACCAAGTTCAAAGAACTTGTTCAGGTAGCCTAATAGAGTTGGGCGTGTAATACCTAGGTTTCCGTGTTACAGTACCAGATGCCTCACCGTGCTAGGTCTAGACGGCGGTGTCCGAGCTCTAGAGATTTTGTCATCACCGTGTTCCTGAGGTAGGTCTGGGCTATTAGTAAGAGTTGGCTCTGAGTGTTCTTCTCTGGGGTGGTCAGAGGTAAGTTCCTTTACTAGTCTCACGTAGGAACCCGGGATGCCATATGAACTGGTGCTGGCACCAAAGTATGAGCTACTGTCGCTGCTAGAGTGATTGTCCCGGGGTGTGGTGAATAGGGGTGGATCCAATGTTTCTTGGGTGGTGCAGAGGACATGGGGAAAAATATTTTTTCTTTGTAAAATGGCTATTTTTCACCATGTGTGCCACCCTCAAAATAAGTATTTTTTTCATCTAGTGGACCGTGTTCTAGAGTCGTGCACCCTGACCACCATTTCTCTAGCTCCGCCACTAGTGGTGAAGAAGGATTTCCTCTCCCGAAGCTTATTTATCAACCGGCTTCTTTATAATTGTGATCCTTTGAACTAATGTGGTAGAGGGATGTCCTCAATGCAGATCCGGTAAAAGTCCCTCAGGGTGTATTGCTCTCATATGACAAGGTCCTGCCAACTCATCTGTCAGTGTAGCTTGGCATATGGGTGTTTTTACATGTAGTCCACCATCATCCCGACTGGGTAGAGCGGTTGTCGTTGGTTATTTTTGTGACCTCTCAACGGACACGAGAGCGTGGCGTCTTCCACGGAGGCCTATGATTGGTGGTCTTCTCCTAACTATTGAGCCCCCGGGTGGATGCTGATCCTACGAGCCTCTTAATGTTGGGGTCTGATCCTCTTGCTTGGTTTGGGCCCCGTAAGATCTTCGGGTGCTATGGTGTATGACCTGAACCATTTCCCTCGGGTCGTTGCCTCTTTCTGTGTCTTAAAAAACTCTCGGTCCCCATCGAGAGGTTCATGCGTGTTTTCATGTCGTACTATATCCACTAGTTATGGTAGGAAGTATACCACGAGCATCCTGGCTACTACATAGGCCCTGGTGAAGAGTGATATTCCGAGGATGTTACCCCATTTTGCATATCCAGGGATGGGTCGCGATGCGGTTGCCTCCGGGTCCCTGGCCTTAGCGCTTGAGTGAGGCAAGTCTTCCCTTATTGTGATACGGCCTCTCGGGCTAGCAAGGTCTAGTATTACTTTTGCTGGGTCCAGGCGCACTCCAAACTGGACTAGCTATCTGAGTCCTAGCATGACTAGCTGTCGTGTTGGTCAGTCCATGACCTCCAATAAACAAAACCATGTTGTGAAGTTTCCTGTCTCGCTGAGGGTAACTGGGAGGGTAACCTCTTCAGTGTCCTCATCCGGGTCTCTAGTCCGCATCGTAGCCTGAACTGATCCATATGGATATGCACGTAATCCAAAAGTCTAGAAGAAATAGTGCTCATGACCGTATTTGGGCCCGTGACACTTCCCCAAATCCATATGTTGGTGATGTATAGGGAGACAAGGATTAAGGAGTCTGTGTAGGTGCCCAAGGGCCCTGGTGGAAGGGTGTGGCGTCCATGTGTGCCTCCTGCCCTAGGCGTGGGTGGTCTGGGTTGTGCCCCTAGTGACTTGGCACGCCACCGACCCGGTCCAGAGATGGTTCAGCTCGTAGGAAGGAGGGTCCGAGGGTCAAACGGGGAGGACGGGTCTGCTCTATCGTCCCTATTTTCTACTAGGTCGATGCACTATAGCATCTGTAAGGTTGTCGCTTCATATTCTCCTGGTTGTACCTGTGAGAGCCCGTCATGTGGTATTCGCACCAGTTGTCCCTTCCTGTTGGGCAGGTGGCATCCTTCTTGCGTAGGGTTCTCGTGCTGTTGACCGCCTGCTCACCGCCTGGTGATATCGGGTCAGTTCCTAGTGTGGTCCAACCTGACATCGGAGGAGCAGGGACCTTCGTAGTCTTATTTCGTACTCGTCTAGGTCTTGTTCGTGCATGATGTCCACACCCAATTTTCGTGCGATCCTGCAGGTTGGTCAGGTTTTCGTGTCCCGGCCGTAGGCCTCCGCGTCTAGGAACCTTGGGCATCCTTGTTCTGAGCAAAGGGGCGAGATCTCATTCCGTACCGCCAACCTGGGTGGTTGGTCGAGGCTCCACCCAGGTGCGTCGAGCCCTAGCACGTTGATGTGCTCCATACTTATCCCATAGTTGTACTCCATGGTGGGCGGCCGAGACTCCCTGAGGTCTGTATGGCCGTCACATGGTGTAGGTCGCCTAGCCCGTACTCCTCCCACCGAGCGTCTGGAGGGGGGAATCTTGATGCTCTTCTCCCAAAGCTGAAAGTTGCCGACCGAGATCCATGAGCCCCGGGTTCTCTTGACCGTGCCCTAAGCGGTTCGGGTCATCAAAGATCGTGTAGACCCGGCGGTCCGAGCTCTCGGCTGTCATCTGAAGGAGTTATGCCCTAGAGGAAAATAATAAAGTGTATTATTTGATATATCTCCTATATGTTCATAATATGTTTCATACTATGCTATAACTGTGTTAAAGTGAAACGTTAATACACGTGTGGTATATAAACAAACCGTGTCTCTAGTTACTTCTAGCGAACTAGTTCATTGGTCATGAGGATGGTCTAGGTTTCAAGATCATGGGCATTTATGCCAATTGACAATGAGGTCATGTTATTAGTTGAATAACATGATAGACAAACATCCGACCATTATATCTTGAATGAGATCTAGTTACAAAGTTCACCATTGATGATAAAACATAGAGAACCTCGCAACCTGATCCTTTGACTATGACGTAATGCAAATCACCATTCCGGAAGAAGCTTAGATGGTTATCAAGAGTCATCTCGTAACAGGGTGATCAAAAAGGTGCCACTTAGGTTTTCCGAAGGGATGTGTAGAGGAGTACATATCAAGACCAGGATTTATCTTGTCCATGTAACAGATAGATACATGTGGCCATCTCGGTGACATTGCATTAATGAAGCTTGCAAGCATGTGACTAGGTCACGGAATACAACGACATGAGAACGAGTGTCGTGGTGGTGTCACGGCAGATGCCATGGATAGGCTAATGGTGGGGACTAATATGCACTAGGGGAATCCAGGGAGGGATAGTGAGGTGATTCCTCACACAGAAGTTATATTTGATTCACTTCCAAGGTTTACAAGTGCACCTAGAGCTGTCTTGGGGAGAGGAGGAAGAAGGGACTCTCTTACTCTCATCATTGGCTAACCCGTAGAACTTAACCCCTCTACGGAGGCCCTAGCCCTCCTTATATAGAGGTGGCTAGGTCTCCACTTAGGGCATACGTGGAGGCATATTCCAGGGAATATGCCTCCTCCCAAGATAGTAAACCGACTGGGTTACTTTTCCCCCGCGTCATCCATGCAGAGGCTACATGAGCCTCTGCGGCGCCTGCCTCACCCGACATTGGCTTCGTCACCTGTGTCGGCCACGCCTCGCTGGTCCTTCCTCTGTCCGCTTAGCTCATGCCGAGTGTACCGGGGCTACTTTTGACCAGCGAGATTCCTTCCTTCTCCTAGAAGCTTGACATGACCCGGATCATAGTTGATTCGGCCACACCTGTTCCTGCATGAAAGTTAGATACATCGTTCCGACTTACGGCTTAAGTCGGTCGAGACCTAGTTAGGTGGACGTCCCCTGGTCCGGGTTACTCCGTGATTCGGCCTGCCTTGAGGTGGCCCGGCCAGCATCCGCTTTGACCGTGCCGAATCCTCGGCTAACTCGGCCTTTATACCCCGGCGTGACCCTACCCGGGGGTATCCCCCCAACATTAGTCCCTGAAGCTGGTGCGGTCTTAGCTGCCTTGGCCGCTAAGGCCACATCAGGTTCCATTTCACTGAGCTTAGGATCTTATTTCTGAGTTACCTCCTTATCTCGGATTCTATGGATTTACTTTCCCTTGACACATTCCAAGTTTTCCCTTACTGGTCGGGTTACCACCTTATCTCGGATTCTATGGATTTACTTTCCCTTGGCACATTCCAAGTTTTCACTTGCTGGCCGGGTTACCACATTCTCATCCGGGTTGTTCTTCCTTCTCTCGTACGCTTCCCCACGTGGAGGCTAATCATCACATCGCCTCGTTTTAAGGGCCAGCCACAGTAACTGCCGCAGTGATTGTCAGGAGTTACTATGCGCATGTCACATCACGCCTGCCTCCTTGTTAACTGCATCAATGCGTCGTGTCATGGGATCTGCTGCGGCCTGTGACCTTCCATGTGGCCTGGTACTGATTGGCCAATCCGGTGTGTACACGGCCACACCGTGTGGCGTAACCGCAAAACACGATCCCACTTCCCCCTCGTGGGAGTGGTTAAATAGGGGAGGGGCGCTCCCCTTAGGTATTTTCCCCTTCCGCGCCCCTCTGCCTCCAGTTCCTCTTCTTCGTCTTCTCCCGCGACAGCGCCGCCGCCACCTCTTCTAAGTAGAAGCGCCGCTGTCGCACTGCTTCCATGCGCCTCTGCGTCGCCGCCGCCGCTGCGCACCTCCTCCGCCACGGGTCGCTGTCAGTCTAGGCCGCTGCCCCCACCGCCGATAGCGCCAGCGAGGGCAGCGAACTCGAGATGACAGAGGAGGAGCTCGCCGTCGCCGAGCAAGAGATGGAGGAAGACGCCGCCACGGCGGACCGTGGTGCGTGGGCTGGATCCTGGGTCTGCCAGGATGACCTGGATTGGCTCTACCGCACCAGACGCATCCCCGCCAGAGTCACCGCGCGCCTCGCCTCCGCTGAACTTGCCCCCTCACCCAATCCGGGTGAGTATGTGGTGTTCTTGTCACATTTCCAGCGGGGTTTCGGTTTGCCGGTCAGCGATTTTTTCCACGACTGGTTGAGCACCTATGAACTCCAGCCGCACCACCTTCCTGCCAATGCAATCACCCCTCTCTCTACTTTCGCCTCCACGATCGAAGGCTATGCCGGATTATGGCCCACGGAGGAGCTATGGATCCGGTTTTTTGGCCTTCGTCGCAACGTCATTCCGAACATTCAGCTTGACCCGGAGGACAAGCAGCTTACGCAGTTTGGGGCTGCGTCCATCTCTCCCAGAGGCTATCCATTTTCCCCCGAGTCACCGGGCTGGAGTCCTGCAAGGGATGGGCCCGGACTTTCTTTTATGTCCGGAACGCTGGCACCGAAGACTTGATCCGGCTGCTCCCCTATGCTCCGGGTCCTCCTAACCCGGAGTTGTGAGACGTTGTCCCCAAGAAGCCCACGGCCTTGGCCAACTAGGTCAATAAAAGGTTCACGGAACTTAAGAAGCTCGGGTTGCGCAATGAGGACGCCATTATCACGTTCGTCCGCAACCGGATCTCCCCCCTCTAGAAACGCACACATAAAGTGTGTCACATGAGCTGGGGCCGCGACCCCAACCAGACCTCGTCCTTCGAGTTGAGCAACATGGAGATCTATCGCCGGGTCAAGGCTCTCTTCACCACCCACAAGGACTTCTCCTCTGAGTGGACATGTGGAATTGAGCACTTTTGTCGTGATAGGCTTCCTCCCGTAGTAAGTTTTGTGCCTCAAACTCTCTCCGAATTAAACCTTATGTCGGTCGACGTTGTATTTTTAACTTTGTTGTCTGTTCTTTTCCTTAGCTATTCCTTCAGCAAACCCTCAAAGATGGCACCGACCCCACCCTTAAGTGGGCGCCTGACCGGGAGACCTCGGACGAGGAAGAGCCGGATCAGGAGATGTTCCTTCCAATGACCGACGCTACGAAGCGACCCACCGGTAAACCCTCTTCCATTAGAGATTGGCCCGATGATGAAGATGACTCGGATGTCGAGGTGGTGGAAGCTCTTGTCGCTGTCCCCCTTTCTTATGCTTTTCCGGCATCAGCTAACCCCGGTGGGGTAGATTCACCTTGCCGTGGGTGACCCTGTTCCGGTTGCACCGAAGAAGAAGCGGGGAGCTGCATCAACCTCATCCTTCGGACCTTCTCAGCCTACCAAAAGGCGAAAGAAGTCCGGGGACAAAACTGCCTCCAAGCCTATAACCAAGGCCCCGGCACGAAGGGCTCGGAAGCCTAAGGATCCCCTGACCTCGGATGCGTAAGCCTCTTTTCCCTCAGCCCCTTACTTGTTCTTGTACTGTCTTAGTTTGTCATCCGACATTGTTTGATTCGGCAGGGCCGCGGTGGAGGTCCCCCAGAGTGGGTCTGCATTGCTTTGCCACTCCGACCTAGCCCTTCTCCCCCTCGTGGCGACGAGCCACGCCCGCTGAGCCCTATTCCAGAGGGTTCTATGGCTGCTCCGGGTTCTGCTCCACCTCGTTAAGAGGGGGCAACCTTGAAGCGGGGGAGACTGGCCCAGTCGAGGCGGCGGCATCCACAACTTCGGCTCCGCCGCAACCAGCTACCACTGAGACTACATCAGCACTAGCATCAACTCCGGCACCAGCACCAACTCCAGCAGCAAGATCGCCAGCAGCAGCACCAACGACAAGCTCCTTCGCCTCGTCCGAGACTTCTCAGCCTCGGCGAGAAAGTACCCAACCAGCTCCCAAGGAAAAATCTGCTTCAAGCACTTCCTCCTCCTAGTAGCCCAAGGAAAAAAGGCCCCTGACGCCACCAGGACAGCATTCATCGAGGCTGGACATCGCACTCTCGCATCCATGCTTCCCAAGAAGCCTCCAGCACCAAAGGACGCCCCTGCCGAGCCAGCTGATGCGCAACAGATGGTTTTGCACACCAGCCCGGCCCTTGCCCTGGTTGAGAGGAGGGAGGCGCATGCGAAGGGCTTGGTGGCGCCTCATATGCCCATCGGCGAGCGATACCCTCCGAGCTTGATCGAATTCATCATGAATTGGAACAAGGCGGAGTTCGTCGACAACAACGATCTTCCGGAGAAGTTCAGCCCCGCTGAATTTTCTGCTCAAATGAACACAGCCGCTAAGGCAATCAACCTCGCAGGTCGGATGATGGAGGTACGTTACTTCCTTAGCATGTTGTAGATATTGATGACATAACCATTAGTCCCCGAGCCTCCGGGGGAGTAACTTGTTACTCGGCCGGATGCTCCTTAGAAAACTAACATAGCTCCGTGATAACTTCGAATATGCACACACCTAGAGCCGGGTTAAGTTCCACTTGGCCTGGATTTTTATAACTTTGAATATGCACACACCTAGAGCCGGGTTAAGTTCCACTTGGCCCGGATTTTGATAAATTCGAATATGCACACACCTAGAGCCGGGTTAAGTTCCACTTGGCCCGGATTTTGATAACTTCGAATATGCACACACCTAGAGTCAGGTTAAGTCCCACTTGGCCTGGATTTTGTACACTTCGAATATGCGCGAAGCTAAGTTGTATTTTTGTATTCTTTCCAGGTGAACACCAACCGCCGGAGCGCTGAGTTTCAGCATCTCCTGGACACTCATAAGATGTCGCGCGCCAAACATAACGCACTCCTTGCTGAACACAAGAAACGGGGTAGGTTTATTCCTTGACACTTCTCCATTTTCCTTCATCTTCTTCTGCGGAACTAATCCCTCATTCGGTTTTCGCAGCTGGGGTGGAGGCTAAGAACAAGCTTATGAGGAAGAATTTGGATCAGATCAAGGGTAAGTTATATCTACTCAACCTTGCTTATGCTTTTCATCTTCTTTCCTCCTTGGCTCGGCAAACATTTATATCCCAGCTTTGCCGGGTTGACAAACTATTTCAGTATCACTGGAAGATAGTGTGCCGGTGCCTGATATGATGCTGCATTTTCTCGAACAAGCAGGGCAGCATCAGGCCAAGCTTAAAAAGAAAGACGATGAGCTTGCCCTCCTCCGGACCAAGGATGATGAGATCGCCAAGCTTAAAGCCGAGATGAAAAAATTGAAGGCACGGCATCAATCCGAGCTCCAAAAGGCTGGCCAAGACTATACCGAGGAGCGCGAACGCCTCAACCTCCAAATTGCCAAGGACCGAGAACTTCTCCAGGAGTCCGACGTCAAGCTTGAGTCGGCGAATGCTGAACTTGCGCAGCTTCGCAAAAGACGTGATGACTGTACCAGGGAGTTGACTCGGGTCCTCGGCCATATTTCACGTGAGTTCCTTTCCCTTATCTGGCATATTTCTCCGGGTTACTTCACATGTCTTTTCTTTATATGTCTCTTATCTCGTTTTCAGGGAAATTCCCAGAGGGCACTGCCATCACGAGCGCTGTTGTTGCTGATTTCCGCCGAGAGAGGGGTACTCCCGTTGGGCCTGACGCTGAAGAGATTCCCGATGACATGGAGGACCTGCTGGTCAGCCTGTCATCTCGCGTGGAAATCATCAAGAACTATGGCAAGGATATCCTTGATGCTGCAGTCTGAGTCTTCAACATGTTTGGGCCTACAGAAGACACTCCGGAGGGAACCGCACTTCTTGTTGAAAAATTGATGGAGTGCGAGACCTAGCTCGACCTTTGGAGGGAATCCGCTGGACGTGCCGCAGCTGTGACCATTCTCCACTATGTACTCACATGGTACAAGAAGATCGACCTCAACCTCTTAACGTGCATGCGCACCGGATCTAAATGGACCAGTCACCCCGAGTGGGTAGCTCGGCGCAAGGCTTGCGCCCACAGCCTCATCGAATATGCTCCCATTCATGAATGGACTGAGGGACCGAGCTTCCTGGAAGCCGCCGGCGATGAAAACGCTGAGAACGTTGAGGATGGGTTGGATGAGGACGAAGAGGGCGATGCCTCAGACATTGAAGACAGCGAAGATGACGCCAAACTTCCTCCTCCTGCTGCTCCTTAAGTGAAAAAACTTTAAAGTTTATCAGATCCCCGGTATGCCGGGTGGAATTGTATCCAGTACACATGTGATATTTTTCTACTAAGTTTTTATGCCGGATTAACTTGGGCGTAGCCCCTGAGTTTCATTTTCTTGTTCATCCAATCTTTTGGCTTGGCTCATGTCTACCTTGATTCGGTTTTACGACTTACGAACCCGAGCTTCAAAAATTGTCTTAACAATACTAGGAAAATTTTATGCTTAGCTCAAAATAAATCAGCATAATAAACTAAAAACATACAAGGTTAGTTCGAAAAACAAACATCGGCTCGATTAAGTTCTTTTCCTTAGTCGTTTTTCATGTGCTACGCAATTCCAAACCTGTTCTCTTGCTTGCCATGAAGCCAATTCTAGTTGGACTGCAACAAGTCCAAGAGTTGGGTTTTTGGTGCTCACACACTACTAATCCGAGTTAAGTAGAACAACTTACTCCAGCTGACGCACAAATAATAAAAGACAACAAATATTATTAAGGCAGTCCCCGAGTTACTGCTCGAGGTGCCAACATCTCATTGATAATCTCATTGCCGGCATACATACCGACATATGAGAAGACTCGGATACATACACTTCTCTGCTAAGTGTAGAAAGGACGAAGTAGAGCTACATTCCACGGACGCTTAGATTCCTCGCCGGACCTGTCCGCCTTGTTCTTTTCCTGTGGCTTTGCATCTATAAGATAATAAGAATCATTGTGCAATGCTTTGCTCACAATGAATGGCCCTTCCCATGGAGGAGATAATTTATGCATGCCAGCAGTACGTTGTACCAACCGGAGCACCAGATCGCCTTCCCGGAAAACTCGGGGGCTTACTTTCCGGCTATGATAGCGTTGGAGATTTTGCTGATATATGGCGGATCTGGACAATGCCAATTCTCTCGCTTCTTCCAGCAGATCAACATCATTTTGCCGAGCTTCTTGCACTTCGGCTTCTGTGTATTGGGTGACCCTAGGCGAATCATGCTCTATGTCGGCTGGTAATACAGCTTCTGCCCCATATACCAGAAAAAATGGCGTATAGCCCGTTGATCGATTCGGAGTTGTTCTTAAACTCCACAGTACCGCTGGTAGTTCTTCTATCCAGCACCCCGCTGATCTTTGCAGCGGCTCAATGAGCCGGGTTTTATCCCGGATAATACCAATCCGTTGGATCTTTCCACTTGTCTGTTCGAAGCGGGGTGGGCTACTGAGGCAACGTCTAACCGGATCTTCCTATCCCGGCAGAAACGCGCAAATGCTCCTTCCGCAAAGTTTGTGCCATTATGAGTTATGATACTGTGAGGATAACCGTATCTCAAGATGATGTCTTTGAGAAACCTCACGGCCGTAGCTCCATCACATTTTCTTATTTGCTTCACCTCGATCCACTTTGTAAATTTGTCCACCATGACCAAAATGTGAGTCATATTTCCCCTTGTTGGTTTAAACGGGTCCACCATGTCCAATCACCACACGGCAAATGGCCAGGTGATTGGTATGGTCTTGAGTTCCGACATTGGCATATGTGTCTTGGTAGCATACCTCTGACAACCATTGCACTTTCTCACCAGATCTTCTGCTTGTTCTAAGGCACTTGGCCAGTAGAATCCATGCCGGAAAGCTTTTGCCACCAAGGCTCGGGACGAGGCATGATGCCCACACTCCCCTTGATGTATATCTCGGAGGATGTCAAGCCCTTCTTCCGGGTCCACGCATTGTTGGAGGACGTTGGTTACACTCCTTTTGTATAGCTCGGAATTGATGATTGTGTACACCTTTGCTCTCCTCTGAGTTTGCCTGGATAGCACTTCCTAAGTGGGTAACGTTCCGTCTTTCAGGAATTGAAATATAGGTAGTGCCCAAGCTGGTATGGCTCGCACAGGGAACACGTCGCCATCAGTTTCCATCTGATCCACCGGCATAACTTCAACCGGATCATGCTGAGCAGTCCCCGGGTCTTGCGAAGCAGTCCCCGGGTCTCGTGAAGCAGTCCCCGGGTTTCGCGCACCACCTCCTGTGTCAATGTCCATGGGCACGGCTTCGGATTCTGCATCCTTCGGGACGTAAATTGAGTCAGTTTCTGGGCACGACCTGATAGACGGTTTTCTGAGGTGTTCCAATGCTACCCCCGGTGGAATTGCTTGTCGGGTTGATCCGAGCTTCGACAATACGTCGGCAGCTTCATTTTCCACCCGGGGTACATGGTGAAATTCACATCCCTCAAAGTAACCAGGTATCTTCTGCACATGAAATCTGTACAGCACCATGTTTGGATCAAGGGCGTCCCACAGTCCCGACACTTGCCGTATTACCAAATCCGAGTCACCAAAGCATAAGATGCGACGTATCCCGATTTCTTTTGCCACTTTGAGCCCATGCACAAGTGCTTCATACTCAGTGACATTGTTTGATGCCGTGAAATGGATCTGCAGCACATATTTTAGCTGGTCCTTCTTTGGCGAGGTAAGTACAATTCCAGCGCCTAGCCCAGTTTTTGTTTTAGACCCGTCAAAGTGCATCCTCCAGTAATTCGGATCTGGTAGCGGTGGTTCGTATTGTACCTTGGCCCAGTCCACAAAAAAGTCGGCCACAGCCTGAGACTTGATTGCTTCTCTTCTGTCATATTGTGGTGCATAGGGAGCTAGTTCAATTGCCCATTTTGCAATTCTACCACTTGCATCCTTGTTACTCATTATCTCGTATATGGGAGCCTCACATATTACCTTGATGGGATGCTCCTCAAAGTAATGCTTCAACTTCTTAGCTGCCATATACACACCATATGCCATTTTCTGATAGTGTGGGTAGTTCTTCTTTGAGGCAGACAACACCTCGCTCAGATAATACACTGGCCTCTACACTGACTTACCCCCTTCGTCGCGCTCTACCACAATTACTGCACTTACAACTCGGTTGGTTGCGGCTATATAGAGCAACATTGGCTCCTTTGATAGTGGAGAGGCTAACACTGGTGCAGTGGCTAACATCTTATTTAAGTGAGCAAAGGCTTCATTGGCCTGCGGCGTCCAAATGAACTTATCCGACTTTTTCATGAGTTGATAGAGAGGCAATGCCTTTTCTCCCAACCGACATACAAACCGACTTAATGATGCCAGGCAACCAGTGAACTTATGGACATCGTTAAGACACTTCGGCAGTTCCATTCGCTCAATGGCCCGGATTTTAGTTGGATTAACTTGATACCTCGGCTGGAAACAAGAAATCTGAGTAATTTTCCAGCCAGGACACCGAAGGTACATTTTTCCGGGTTAAGATTCATCCGGAACCTTCTTAAGTTCGCGAACGTCTGCCTGATATCCTCAAGGAGCGTTTGGCTTTCCTTGGTCTTGATAACCACATCATCCACATACACTTGTACATTCTGACCTATTTGGTTGTGCAAACATTTCTGCATACATCTTTGGTATGTTGCTCCTGCATTACGTAAACCAAACGGTATGGTGTGATAGCAATAAGCCCCATACGGGGTGATAAACGCAGTCTTTATTTGATCGTTCGAATTCAGAGGTATCTGGTGGAAATCAGAATATGCATCAATGAATAACAGTAGTTCACATCCAGCAATTGAGTCTATGACCTGATCTATCCTGGGCAGTGGAAATGGATCTTTTGGACATGCCTTGTTCAGGTTCGTGTAATCGATACACATACGCCAGACCACTGCCACATTCGGATCATCCTTCTTCTTCTCCACAGCACCGGATTAGATAACCAATCCGGATAAAGAACTTCCATGATAAATCCTACAGCCAACAATCGAGCTATCTCATCTCTGATGACTTTCCTCCCATCTTCGGCGAAGCGGCGGAGAGGTTGCTTCACCGGCTTTGCTCCGGGTCTCACATTCAAAGAGTGCTCGGCCAACTCCCTCGGAACACCTTGCAAGTCCTGTGTGGACCAAGCAAAAATGTCCCGATTCTTATGGAGGAAGTTGACGAGCTCGCTTTCCTATTTGTCATTTAACCCGGCACCAATTGTTACGGTGTGCTCTGGGAACATATCATCAACAGGCACCTTCTTGGTATCTTTCGTGGCTTGGAATGAGACACTCCCATGCGGGTTACTCAGCGCCGGCATATACTGCTGCGCAGACTAAGCCAATGCCGCCACCTCTTGCATTTTTCTTTTCTCACTACAACAGATCCTAGAATCGGTGATGAATTGCCTGGTGACAAAATTCAGAACCGTCACCAAAAGAAACCATAGGTGACGGATTAGTTTTGGGCGTCACGTATGCTTGATAATGCGTGACGGTCACGTTTCGCGTCACGGCAAACCGTCGCCGATTATCCGCACGACGGATTTTAGAGCGTCGTAGATTAAGCTGTCACCGATTGTTCGTGGGACCAACGAGTTAGCAATTGTGTTAAAAACGATAAAAGGGCAAAGATGGGTTTCGAACCAAGGACCTAGTACAAAGTAAAACGTTTCATTACCGTTGGGCTACCGTTCGGTTTTTGAATTGTTTGATTGGCCTACCATTTTGTAAACTCTATGTGCAGTACGTGGCATGTACAAACACGGATCGTTATAGTTAGGACTTGTGTGATCTTCCAAACAGTTTTCTTCTCTGTTCTTGCGAACGAGCGCCGTCAAGGGTATCCCTTGTCCAGGCGATCACAACATTCGCTGGCCCTTCATCTACAAGTCCCGGCGACTTGCACCTACGCGATCACGACGATCGATCACGATCCCGGCTAGCGAGGCTTCGCGGCAGGCCGACGCACGGTGATAGGAAGCACATGTGAGTTCCTTTGAGATCTGTAATGAAACTGATTTGGATTGGTGTTTATGTTACACATTGTGATTTATTTGGACTTTGGTAAACAATTTTCACATCGATTAGTACAAATTGAATGGCATCATGACTCGAGTGGAACATATTATATATATTTTTGTAGGCGATGGATCGACAGTGGATTACTCATGGGCGCAAGTTCACCCCTTTTTACATACAAGGTGTCCTCGAGTTTATGGAGTTTCCACGCGCAAACTACAATGAAGGTGCATCAATTGTGCCCATGCCAAAAATTCCTTAATATTACGCAGCAGACTCAGGACACTGTTGAGTATCACTTACACGTCAATGGTATGGCCGTTTCGTACACAAAGTGGAGTTGTCATGGAGAAGATGATGGTCCTGATGAAAACTATGATCATAGTTTGTATCAAAGCGATGACATTGATGATTATGATGATGGAAATGAGAATCATAATGATCATGTTGACAAGATGTTAGATGAGCTGCATGATTCTGGTGACAGAGGCCCAAGTGACACTAATTTCTATGCGAACCTCATCGAAGAAGCTAAGAAAGAGCTTCACGAGGGATGCACCACTGAGACGAGGTTGTCATTCATTATGAAGATGCTTTACGTGAAATCATACAACCGGGTCACAAATAGAGCTTTTGATCAATTTATGGCTGTCTTATGTGCTGCTTTGCCAAAAGTGAATTTTCCCAAGTCCTATGCTGAAGCTAAGAGTGTTCTTTCTGAGGTTGGGCTTGGTTATGACACAATTCATGTTTGCAAGTATGACTGTGCTCTGTTTTGGGGAGACCATGCCAAAAAAAAGTCATTGTCCCGAGTGTGGATATTCAAGGTGGAAAGACCCGGAAGCAAAGAGAAAGATTCCCCACAAGGTGCTTCGATACTTTCCTATAATCCCAAGGTTACAGAGATTTTTTGTTTCCAAGGAAGCGTCGATGAACACCAAGTGGCACAAGGAGAAGAGGGTTGCACAACCGGGTATTTTGAGGCACCCAGCTGATGGTGAAGCATGGAAGCACTTTGACAAGGAGTTTGGATGGTTTGCTTCAGATACCCGTAACATAAGGCTTGGTATTACAACAGATGGATTCAACCCATACGGAAACATGAGTAGTTCATACAGTATGTGGCCAGTTTTTGTCATTCCATACAACTTCCCACCGTGGATGTGCGTGGATCAATCCAACTTCATGATGTCATTGCTAATTCCTGGAAAAAATTCACCAGGAAAGGATTTTCATGTATTTATGCAGCCATTGATAAAAGATATGATGAAGCTATGGAGTGGCGTGGGCACATATGATGCGTGCACAGGTAGAGAGTTTCCGTTGCATGTTGTGTTTCTTTGGTCGATTCATGACTACCCTGGATATGCCACGATGTCTGGCCGTAGCACAAGAGGGTTTTTCGCATGTGCGCACTGCGATAAGGATCCTTGCTACGAGTCTTTGCATAATAAAATTGGTTATATTGGTCATTGTCGATTTCTGCCTCATGATCACAAGTGGAGGAGTAGCAGAGCCTTCAATGGAAAACCTGAACCTAAGGATGCACCAACAAGTTTCACACTTGCAGAAAGAGAGGAGAGGGTACAGAGAGTTCAGGATTACAGGCCAGGGAAAAATCCATCAACTAGGAAGAGAAAGCGTGGCATGACTGGTGAGCCAACCTGGCACCTCAAGATCAGCTTATATGATCTGCCATACTGGTCAAGATTGAAGTTTGTTCACAACCTAGATGTGATGCACATTGAGAAGAACATATTGGACAATATCCTTGGTACCCTTCTTGAGCTTGATGGAAATAACAAGGACACTGTTGGTGGTAGAATGGATTTGGAGATATTTAATGTCAGGAAGAAGTTCTGGATGAAACCTGAGGCCAAGGGTTTTTCAAAGGAGAAAGCACCATGGACGCTTCAAAAGGAAGGCAAACAAAAATTGTGCAAGTATTTGGCCAACACTAGGTTCACAGATGGTTTTGCTGGAAACTTAGCCAGATGTGTGGACATCCTAGGGGGTAAAGTGCATGGTCTGAAGACGCATGACTGCCACATACTTATGAAGCGTGTGTTGCCAGCTGGTCTGAGAGGGATTGCATCAAAGGCGATGTATGATACCATTGCTGAACTAGGAAACTTTTTCAGGGAGTTGTGTGCCAAAACTCTAAGAGCATCTGTGTTGCGTCGAATGAAGGTTGAAATTGTCATAATTCTTTGCAAGCTTGAGCTGCTATTTCCCCCATCATTCTTTGATGTAATGGTGCACCTGGCTATTCATCTACCTGATGAGGCACTTCAGAGGGGGCATGTTCAATATGGTTGGATGTATCCAGTTGAAAGAAGGCTCGGGTACCTGAAATCAACTGTGTGTAGCAAATCAAGGCCTGAAGGTTCAATTGCTAAGGGATATATCGTGGATGAGTGCTTGCATCATTGCTCTAAATTTTTGGGCGATGTCATAGAAACCAGACATAACAAGCCTGAGAGGAACCAAGATAAGAAACAAAGAGTTGATCCGCTAGAGTTTGATATTTTTTCAGATGGAGCCAGAGGTTTAGGACTATCCAAGTTGAAGTATTTTCCCAAAGAATTTGACAGTATGGTTTGGTATGTACTTCAGAACTGTGATGAGGCACAAAATTATATTCGGTAGGTCTATTTACCTTTATATTAATCATTCAAAATTTTCAGTAATATTTTGTGTTATAGCAGTACCATTACTAATTTGTTTTTGATTTTTAGGAATTTTCGACAACAACTACAGAACAGGGGTGTGAACAACATTGAGGCGGAACTAGAGAAAGAATTCCCTGCATGGTTTAAAAAACATGTTAGTAATTTGGACAATGCTCTAGAAGATTTAAAATCACTAGCACTTGGTCCAGATCCTCGTGTAGTTGTACACCCTATGTGCAATGTAAATGGCGCTAGGTTCCGTTCCGTCGAGCGTGAGAAGAACATTAGGACTCAAAACTCAGGCATAATGACAAGGGGATCCGTTTCTGATGAACAAGATCGAGAATACTACGGTGTGATGAAGGAGGTTCTTGAGTTACAGTACCCGAGAAACAAGCACGGCGACAGATCCGTGTTCTTGTTCCGCTGTGATTGGTTTGACCTTGGAAGTAGGAAACCCACGGAGATGAAGGATGATGGATACTTTAAAAGCATCAATACGTCTGTATTGTGGTACAAGAACGCCCCTTTCATATTAGCTCACCAAGCAGAAACTTGTTTTTACTTGGAAGACACAAAATTTGGTGATCCTTGGAAGGTGGTGCAAACTTTCAAGCACAGGAATGTATACGATGTTCCAGAAAAAGATGATGAAGGCAATGCAGGTGCATACCAGGAAGACCTAGGCTTGGAAGATCCCATTGTTCACCAAATTGAGGACGAGGAAGATGAATATGTTGATGATCATGAAGACGACATGGCTGATCGCTCTGATGATGTGATATTTTTGACTCTTAGACTGTTAGACAACTAGCAGGGAAAATGGTGTAAACAATGATATGGACCTGAGCGACGAAGAACAAGAAGACTTGGAACCGGTTGTCGATGAATTTGGGAGGAGCATTTCAGATGTTGATAGTGATATTGACTAGTACCTTGTGAAAAATGCGTTACTAAAATACTAGCACGCAGTTGTACTGTTTGATAGTAGTTATGGAGACTGTTGCATTCAATTCCCAGTAACCATGTTATACACAAAATTATTAATTACAATGATATATATGGTCGTACCTAGATGTTTTTGCTTGTTTTTCCCATACTTACTTCGAGCAGCAAAATAGATTTACTGGAGATAGATACTTCTTTACGTGACACAACCTACGCGACAGACCTGTCCGTCTAGTAAGTTGTGCACGCATAAAATTTGTAGCTCATAAAATATTCATAGATACCGATGAAATGAACTCAATTAACATGATTTCACTATAATTGGCAGCAACGACAGGCATAATATATTCCTGCTCATAAAAAATTTAATAGTACCATTACACTTAACCATGTCTTCAGACATACTAATGCCACATAATGAAAGGACCGTAAAATATTGTCTTAACATCTCATATTATTAGGTCGACAAATGACCCATGACGATCATAGTGAAAATGATCAAGGCTACTAAAGTTCCACATTTGGAACATAGAAGGCAAATAGGAAAGCCCCCTTACGTCCCACGTACAGCATGAAAAACATCTTGTCTCCAATTCGCCGAAAATCCTCCTCATGTGACATCACTTCCCTCCACCCAGCGCAGCATACTCGGCCATCCTCAGGAGAAATTGAGTATGACCCTTTGACCTTTGTGTATTTATCACACACAATTGTGATATCACCATATTCAGCCATGTCTTCAGGGACAAGGCGTCGCGGGAGTTTCTGTTCTTGGTCCACATGCACAATGTGAACATTTGTTAATCGGAAAATTACAGGCACAACAAAGTAGATCACGCATACTTACCAGCTCTTTCTTCTGGCAATTTGTCCAGCTTAATGTGTGGATCAGAGACTCACATTTTCCAACTTGATAAGGCCCAGCTCCATGTTCATCAACCGGCATGTTAGTGATGTCAACATTGCTGACCACTGACTCCATCATTCTCCAGTTAATTATGGTTCCATCAGTGGCATGCATAGCGTCAAGTATGCCTTTCTTATCCTGGGTCAGATTGTAATATGCTGTACAAGTTCAAATACTTAATTAAATGAATATTACTGAATCAAAATTATGATTAATGCATGGTAGGTACGTCAACATTAAGATTGTTTAGGAACAAGGAAAAAATATCGTGCTAAACACAAAGCAACTACTTCTTTTTTCATAAGGAAAAAACTAGAGACAATTCCATCGGTGACATTCTACACATTACAAAGTAGACTAGAAACCGAGCAAAATGGGTGAACCTAAATATTTTAGAGGATCTACATATATACATCCATTTTATACAAACTCGTAAACATCGTATATTTGTAAACGGAGGGAGTACTTCAAATAAGCAGTTACTTACATTGGTGGGTGATCGGTAGGTTGATCGACGTCACAGGGGTAGATGGACCTTGTGTGTCGGTAGAGAAGACAAGCTCCGTTCCAACATCCAGATTGTAGACTCTAGCAAATTCTCTCCAATATTGGCCTTCAAGATATGTTCTGCCATCCTTGTTGATACAATCAACGTTGAATTCGAACCCTTCTTCCGTAACCACCTCGACCACAAAATCATTCTCGTGGTCGACAGAGTCGATGGCAAACTTCTTAAGGAAATTCGCTCTAACATAGCAGGGTATTAACTGAAGAAAAATGGAACATGTTTACTACATGACAAACTAACAAATGCTATAATTCATGACAAAAGGGTGGAACAGGAAATGCTGATGATAATACAAAAAATAAAACCAGTACCGTCATTTCTTCAAAATTCTCTACAAGGGTGAGAACGAAAAAGGACTTGATCTTGTCGCCCAGGCCGCACAGACCCTTGGTGTCAAAACACCAAGGACACTACGAATCAAAAAAAGAAAATTTAAAGATCATTGGCCATACATTTTTGTCCAAATATATCCAGTACATGCAAACTAGATAGGTTAGATTTGACCGCAACGATCTTTCCCTTCGCCATCCCTCTCTCTCGACAGATCTGCGGCCTAGGCAAAGGTGGTTTAGATGGCGGCGCTGACTCCAACTATGCCTTTAGGGTTTTTTGGAGGGAGAGCGTATATATATATGGTCTGACTATGCTTGCATGCCGGGCCTGGACCCAGTTGTAAGCTTAATTTGTGGGCTCGACGTGATTAGCTTTAGCTGTTAGGCAAAACAAGGAAATATATTGATTACATTTAGTGCCCAGAGCAAGGAAATTGATTTGGTTTTTATTGCTCTGACTTAGTCGTCATAGTTAGGTCCTGTAAGATCCTCAATAGAATCTTGAGACTAACAAGGAAAGAATTAGCTATATTAATTAAATCCTTTACTTAGAATATTTTGCAAATTTTATGAAAAGTATTGGAAATAAGGAGTTTGCCTTTCATGTTTGTGGTTGTTTTTAGACATTCTGAAGGATCATCAGTATGTAAAGTACATAAGTTTCTGGTTTGAGATTGGTTTCAAAAAAAATTTGTAGTCCAAACTTACTTCAAACTTTCTTAGCTACAAAATAAAGCATCAAACCATCTAATTTAGTAAAAAAATGCAGTGTGCATCAACATGAGAATTCAGATAACAAGTGCACCAGTAACGCAACAGCAAACTCCATACACATTAACATAGTCTTAAACAACTAGGTATGATTGCCCAGCTTCCACCATACATAATAAAATCTTAGTCTTCAAACAGCACACAGTTTCTCTTCATCTCCAGGGGACAACACAAACATAAACTAAACTTGTGGAAACAGAACATGAGGGCCAACAGCAGGACCGATAACCGGGATGAGGCCACCCTTGACGTACTTGTCGAGGAATCTGCCAAAGGCGGCAAGCTTCGCCATGGTGTGGCCCTTGTGCTTCTGCCTGCTGCCTACGCCAACGCCATCCGCGTGCTGGATCATGCTCTCTAAGTTCTTGGTGATGACCCTGCCGCAGAATGGGCAAGATAGCTCCCTGTGGCTGCGGAAAGGTATCTGGCCACTCACCAGCCGCTTAAGAACAAAGCGGCTCTTGCGGTCCCTGTCGTCCTTGCCGTGGCCCACGTCGTCAGAGTCTTCCTATGAATTTTGAAATAGATAAGAAGTGACATAAACAGGAGCACAACAACGATCAAACGAAATAAGCTGTAAAAAATTAACAATGCTGCCAAAATTATTCTAAATTGTTGCGGTGATAGTACTAACATTTGATGAATCGAGGACAGTTTTGTGTTGCGGTGATAGTACTAACATTTGATGAATCGAGGATAATGTTGTGTGACCAATATTTGATGAATCGAGGACAGTTTTGTCTTATCATATCTAGTGAGCGCTGGAACGCCTGAGTGTTCATTTCTATCTGCTTCAAAGTCCATAATGGATAATTTATTAAAGAACAATATTCTTTGGGGACATAATTCAAGGCATGTGAACTTTAGGGGCAAATAACCAATTTTGCCTAAATAAAATTCTTGCAATCATAATCACTAGAATGAAAGAAGACTCGGATGAATTTAAGTTTCAAACGCATTGATCATTACACATTAAATTCCATTCATCAGATCAATCATTTCTTCCAAATAAAATTCTTGTTATCATAATCTCTACAATCAAATTAGACTCAGATGAATTTAAGGCACTTAATGATGAATCATTTACAAGTTAACTACCTTAACACATTCAGAAAGTTATCTGATAACTATGAACCGATAGATATCATATGAGCAATCATAATAAGTAGAATTAAAGAAGGCTTGGATGAATTTAAGTTTTAAACACATTGATCGTTACACTAAACAAGATACTGATTCAAACACACTATGGAATCATCACATTAATAAGCAGCAAATTTAGATAATGGTAATTATGAATTCCATGCATCAGATCAATCCTTTATTCCCAAACAAAATTCTTGCTATCATAATCTCTACAATCAAATTAGACTCAAATAAATTTAAGTCGCTTGTGTAGATCAATCATGTGCAAGGTAACTAACTTAACACATTCAGAATGTAATCTGATAACTATTAACTGATAGATATCATATGAGCAATCATAATCACTAGAATGAAACAAGACTCTGATGAATTTAAGTTTCAAATGCATTGATCATTACACTTAACATGATACTAATTGATACACACTATGGAATCAACACATTAATAAGCAGCAAATTAAGAAAATGGTAATTATAAATTCTATGCATCAGATCAATCTTTTCTTCCCAAACAAAAATCTTTGTTATCATAATCTCTACAATCAAATCAGACTCGGATGAATTTAAGGCACAACATTCAGAAATTAATCTGATAACCATGAACCCATATATATCATATGAGTAAGAATACTATATGGCAGATCAAATCAAAGTCAACTACAAGGGAACCGTACGAACACTAGAATCAAGAATATCTAGAAGACCACCTAGACAACACAAATCAATCTACTCTACGAACAAACCCTATGTGAACAGTAAGATGAACAGAGGAGATCGAACAGAACAGCTCAGAACCTCGGTGCCGTCGTCGGAGGCCTCCTCCTTGAACGGTACATCTTCTTTACGGGCTTGTTCATAGAGGTACTCGATGGAGTCAGGGTCTTCGCCATCGTAGTACTCATCTTCCGGCACAACGATGACCTGGCGGCCTGCATGCGGGTTTTGTAGATCTACCACGGGAGCCACGACGTTCTCCTTCTTCTCATCATCGACGGTGACCACAACCGGTACGGTGGAGTCCGCAACGGTCACGGTGCGCCGACGAGCGGCTGGTGCTCCCGAAGAAGACTACTCGCCCGCCACCGCGGCAACGACCGCGGGTGCATCGCTAGAGCCGCCGACCGCCTTTGACTCCGGCTCGTCTTCGCGAGCGCGCTTCATCTTGCAGATTAACTAAGGGATGAGATTGGTGGTGCGGTGGTGGGAGCGGATTGGGGTTTTCGGCAGATTGGGGAAGAAGTGGACGATGGTGGGAGAGACGATGAGACCGATGTGTTATATAGATGCTGGCGGTTTGGTTTCCTCTGGTGCACGCGTGGGTGTGGAATCGTGTAGTCCTGCATGTAGTCCACTTTCCCATTGCTTTCACATTGGACCCACGCATGACATTTTGGAGAGTGGCGCGTTGCAGCGGAAATCTCTACAAATTCTATATTATATAAATTGTTAAAAAAAATCTATATTATATAAGTAAAAAAAGTATATTGTGTGTAAAACAATAAGTTTTCTAAAAGATTTTATAGAGAAATATTGAATTTGTTCAAATTAGTTGAAATCCTAAATTAAATTGGAACCAATCTCGGTCAAACTGGAACACACAGATGCCAATGGGTCATGAGTGTAACTGGACCCACATGTGTCATCAGTCAACATAGAACCCACAGACGCCATTGGGCCCACTTGCACCAATGCTAGTGTAAGTGGACCCACGTGTGTCATTAGGTCAACTTTTGTCCAATCTCAGTCAAACTGGACCCACAGTTGCCATTGGTACCCGCATGCACCGATGCTACTGTAACTGGACCCACATGTGTCATCAGGTCAACTTAAGCCCAATCTTAGTCAAACTGGACCAACAGATGCTATTGGGAACACTTGCACCAATGCCAGTGTTACTGGACCCATGTGTGTCATTAGGGTCAACTTAAGCCCAATCTTAGTCAAACTGGACCCACAGATGCCATAGGGTCCCACATGCACCGCTGCTAGCTATGTGGGCCCACATGTGTCATCAGGGTCAACTTAAGCCCAATCTTAGTCAAATTGGACCCACAGATGCCATAGGGTCCCACATGCGCCGCTGCTAGCTATGTGGGCCCACATGTGTCATTAGGGTCAACTTAAGCCCAATCTTAGTCAAACTGGACCCACATATGCCATAGGGTCCCACATGCACCAATGTTAGCTAAGTGGACCCACATGTGTCATTAGGGTCAACTTTTGCGGCGATATGAGTCAACATAGAACCCACAGATGCCATTGGGCCCACATGCACCAATGCTAGTGTATGTGGACCCACGTGTGTCATCAGGGTCAACTTAAGCCCAATCTTAGTCAAACTGGACCCACGTGTGTCATCAGGGTCAACTTAAGCCCAATCTTAGTCAAACTAGACCCACAGATGCCATAGGGTCCCACATGCACCAATGTTAGCTAACTGGACCCACATGTGCCTCTGTGATCTACACTATTACTTCTAGCATTGACAAGTGCTTCCTCAAAAGCACCAAGTCTGCGAGAAAGCATATACAAGACCAACGAGAAGCACTTGGCTATCAACTAAAAGCACATGGTAGTATATGACATGAAATAGGTATGAAGACGAACAGCATTGCCAAGTGCTAACTCTAAAACACCAAGTCCGGGAGAAAGCATATACAAGACCACCGAGAAGCACTTTTTGATCAACGGAAAACACTTGGCGGTACATGACATGAAATAGGTGAGAAGCCACCCAATGTTTCCAACTGCTACCTCAAAAGCACCAAGTCCGGGAGAAAGCATATACAAGACCATCGAGAAGCACTTGGCTATCAACGCAAAGCAACCTGGCAGCATATTACATGAAATAGGTGTGAAGCCTCCCAACATTGCCAAGTGCTTCCACAAAAGCTCCAAGTCTGGGATATATCATATACAAGTCTGCCGAGAAGCACTTAGCTGCTACCGTAAGGCACTTGGCAGTATATTAGATGCAATCGGGCTTCCCACACGAACTGTGTCCCTATGAAAGTACAAAGTCCCCAGACTTCAAGAAGACCGACCAGGCATCGAGAGATAATTGCAATGAACATGTTTGGGTTCCACTCGTAACTTACCAAGCCAAGTTCATGAGTTTGAACATCATGCATCTAAAAAGCTAACACTCGGTCATTCCTATTCGAACAAGGCAACAAGATGACAATATTGCCAGAAGGAAAAAAAATCCATAACAACCTGGCGAAACAAAAGACTGAACAAGTCTGGAAGAACGTACCTCAACATCATGGAAGTATCTTGGCATATAGTAGTGGAAACACTTGGTGCTCGACATCGTGGAAAACACGACAAGCGTCTCGCGTGTGTCGGTTACGCTCAAAACAGGCCAAATATGGGCGATATGTTGGACCGAACGGGCAAAACATGGAAACCGGGAGACATCGTGGAAAACAGCCCGACATGTGGAAAACACGACTAGCGTCTCGCGTGTGTCGATTACGCTCAAAACATGCCAAAACTGGGCGATACGTTGGACCGAACGGCCAAAACATGGAAACAGGGCAAAAATCCACGGCTTCATGGAAACACTTGGTGCTAGCTATGTGGGCCCACATTTGTCATCAGGGTCAACTTAAGCCCAATCTTAATCAAACTGGACCCACAGATGCCATAGGGTCCCACATGCACCGATGCTAGCTATGTGGGCCCACATGTGTCATCAGGGTCAACTTAAGCCCAATCTTAGTCAAACTGGACCCATAGATGCCATAGGGTCCCACATGCACCGCTGCTAGCTATGTGAGCCCGCATGTGTCATCAGGGTCAACTTAAGCCCAATCTTAGTCAAACTGGACCACAAAATGCCATAGGGTCCCACATGCACCGCTGCTAGCTATGTGGGCCCACATGTGTCATCAGGGTCAACTTAATCCCAATCTTAGTCAAACTGGACCCACATATGCTATTGGGCCCACTTGCACCAATGCTTGTCTATGTGGACCCACGTGAGTCATGGTACATTCTATGTGGAACCTCATATGCGGGATTCTTATTTTGATGAGAATGAAATGTTTCAAGTTTAAAAAAATTCGTGTCAACTAGTTCACGTAAAATTTATCAGTCTGTAGGTTTTCAATTTTTATGAGATATTTTGAATTAGTTATGCACTGTACAAGCTTAGGTCAAACTTGAGTTGAAAGTTGTAGGAAAGCCGTGGGTTCAATTTTTGAAATTAAGTTGCAGCCATGACCAGAGGATTGGTGAAAGCCCCGTGCGTTCAATTGTTGAAAGTTTGCAGCCACGACCGGACCGCACCACACCTACACGCGTCGCATCGTAACAAAACTGATCCCACTGCTGCACCGCAATAACCGCATCGCACGCACCACACCTAAACACGTCGCACCGTAACAAATTAAAACATACCCCACTGCACCGCAATAACCGCATCGCACCACTCCTAAACGCGTCGCACCGTAACAAAACTGACCGCACTGCACCGCACTAACCGCATCGCACCGTAACAGGTCGACTACATCGATGTACGGGCCCTCCGCCTCGACTCCACTGCCGCCGTAACACCACAATAACCGCAACGTGTCCGCTTCTTGTCTGTTCTTCTTCCTCTCGCGTCTTCCTCCTCCACACGACGGGGAACTTAGCATCCATGGATCCCTATGGAGACATCCTCGATGACGAGAAAACCACGGTTGACATCAAGCCCATATGTGCCTATGGCACGAAGATTATGGAGGTGGTGTACACCAACGATGTGAACTACTTGAATCACATGCTGGAGAAGTTCAAGAAATTGCTCGAGAAATAGACTTACAAGTTCCTCGGACTCGACCTCGAGTACACAAGGAATAGGCGGGACGAAGCTCTGTCACAAAACCTTGCCGTCGTCCAGATCGCCATGAAGGAGACTGTCCTCGTGTTCCACGACTGCAGGTAATATACGTACTAAGGATGGGCATTTCTATTTCAGGTCTCCTTTGATTCAAATGATTTCCTATGGGTTTGTACAGGATTCAATCCCTATGTTTTTTCCATCAGCACATGTTTGATTCATAGGATTTTACCATGTACGAACATTTTCACATCAGGGCTCCTTTGATGCAGGGCTTGTTTGATTCAAAGGAATCTCATATGAATTTTGGAGGATTTTGATCCTTAGAAATTTTTCCTATGTGCATTGTTTAATTCCTATAGGTTTAAGTCCTTGTGGATTTTGTTAGATCAAGTATTATGCATGATCTATGGGTGTTGTACGTGGCCTAATAGCACGGTTTCGCAATTTCCTTGTTCAACATTATCATCAAATAATTGTACACCATCCAAATTATTGTCATGTCATAGTTTGCATCTATACTGCAGGAGAAGGGAGCCTTGTCCGAAACTGGTTATGTGCATATTTTTATTTTCCATTTGAGATCATGTATAATTAGCCAATGCAAATACATTGCTTGCACTCGTTTATTTCAAATACTTAGACATGTTAGTTCAAGTATTATGCATGATCTGTGGGTGTTGTACATGGCCTAATGGTACGGTTATGCAATTACCTTGTTTAACATTATCATCAAATAATTGTACATCATCCAAATTATTTTCATGTCTTAATTTGCATTTATACTACAGGAGAAGGGAGCCTTGTCCGAAACTGGCAGAGTTCCTTCAGGAAAAGGGGATCACTTTCGCTAGCGTGGACATCAGGAGTGATAAAGAGAAGCTTGCACATGAGGATATCACCATTCCAGAACAGTACCACATCGACATCCAAGACATGTTTAAGACCGAAGAACGGTTCCATTGGAATCAGCCGTATGACAGGGACGGGATGTTATCTCTAGCAGTGATCATCATTGACAGAGATCTCGGGAATTGCAAGGCACTCCCGAAGGATGGCCACGAAGTATGGGAGAACAAGCCACTTTCCGCGATGAACCTAGAGTATGCAGCAAGAGACGGGTATGTTGCCTACCAGCTGTATCGTAGGCTCATTACCGCAAGGGACGGGCTAGACCGGGGGACTCGCAAGGCTGCAATTAATGCAGTAGAAAAGGCGGCAGCAGCTAAGGCCGAGGCGGCAGAAGCCGAGGCGGCAGCAGCTAAGGCCGAGGCGGCAGAAGCCGAGGCGGCAGCTGCTGCAGACCAGAGTGATGCAGATGACGAGCAGGATGATGCAACGCAGCAGGCTGAAAGGGAACATGCGAGGGCGATCTGGGAAGAGCAGCAGGCGGTCTGGGGAGCGGAAGAGGCGGATGGAGAGGTGGTGCATGTCGCCAAACGCAAACGGGAAGCGGGCGAAGATGACCAGGACGGCGAGCAGAACGACACCACTGGCTGGGGCAACACCACCACCGCTGGCTAGGGCGACACCACCACCACTGCCTGGGGCGACAAAGCCACCGACCCCACCACCTCCAACGCCACCGGCTGGAATTAATGCGCGTTACTAGACTATAGCCAGTTATATTCGTGATGTTGTATGTTGTTTATGTAGTACAAATCGTGGTACTTTGTTGTTGTTTACTTTCTAAGTTGAACTACTTTAGTATGCTTGTTTCTTAAAGTATCGTGAGCTAGCAAACATATCTATGTAATGTTATATGTGTGTTCAGTTGTGTTTGTGCACTGGCTATACTAGTTCAAAGGAATATGATTGTCAATAGATATAAACTTGCCTTGATGAAAGTCTAGAATTGTAAACGCAAGCATTACAAAGTTATTTTAAGCTAGTGTTATTGGACCCATATTTGTCATCTGGATCAACTTTTGCCCAATCTCAGTCAAACTAAAACCACATATGCCATTAGGTCCCACATGCACCATTGCTAGTGTAAGTGGGCCCACATGTGTCATCGGGGTCAACTTAAGCCCATTCCTAGTCAAATTGGACCCACAGATGCCATAGGGTCCCACATGCACCGCTGCTAGCTATGTGGGCCCACATGTGTCATCAGGGTCAGCTTAAGCCCAATCTTAGTCAAACTGGACCCACATATGCCATAGGGTCCCACATGCACCAATGTTAGCTAAGTGGACCCACATGTGTCATCAGGGTCAACTTTTGCGGCGATATGCGTCAACATAGAACCCACAGATGCCATTGGGCCCACATGCACCAATGCTAGTGTATGTGGACCCACGTGTGTCATCAGGGTCAACTTAAGCCCAATCTTAGTCAAACTGGACCCACAGATGCCATAGGGTCCCACATGCACCGCTACTAGCTATGTGGGCCCACATGTGTCATCAGGGTCAACTTAAGCCCAATCTTAGTCAAATTGGACCCACAGATGCCATAGGGTCCCACATGCACCGCTGCTAGCTATGTGGGCCCACATGTGTCATCAGGGTCAGCTTAAGCCCAATCTTAGTCAAACTGGACCCACAGATGCCATAAGGTCCCACATGCACCGCTGCTAGCTATGTGGGCCCACATGTGTCATCAGAGTCAACTTAAGCCCAATCTTAGTCAAACTGGACCCACAGATGCCATAGGATTCCACATGCACCGCTGCTAGCTATGTGGGCCAACATGTGTCATTAGGGTCAAATTAAGCCCAATCTTAGTCAAATTGGACCCACAGATGCCATAGGGTCCCACATGCACCGCTGCTAGCTATGTGGTCCCACATGTGTCATTAGGGTCAGCTTAAGCCCAATCTTAGTCAAACTGGATCCATAGATGCCATAGGGTCCCACATGCACCAATGTTAGCTAAGTGGACCCACATGTGTCATCAGGGTCAACTTTTGCGGCGATATGAGTCAACATAGAACCCACTGATGCCATTGGGCCCACATGCACCAATGCTAGTGTATGTGGACCCACGTGTGTCATCAGGGTCAACTTAAGCACAATTTCAGTCAAACGTTTGCCCAAACTCACTCAGACTATAACCACAGATGCCATCGGTACTCGCATGCACCGATGCTAGTGTAACTGGACCCACATGTGTCATCAGGGTCAAATTTTGCCCAAACTCAGCCAAACAGGAACCACAGATGCCATTGGGTCCCACATGCACCAATGCTAGTATAAGTGGCTCTGTTTCAAATTTTACTATGTAATATGCACTATGCACTATCAAACCTGTTATAAGTGAGTTGATTAGAGCATTGATATGTAAAACTGTCAAATATTTGTAAATTATTGATATATATACCAATATGTACTGCTCTCTTTTTTAAAAAATCATTATTTAGCAAACCCGCTAAATGGGCATAGCGCGCTATAGCTTTTAAAATCGGCGCCGCTAAATCAAATAGCCCGCTATTTTAAACATTGATAAGTGGGTCCCACATGCACCAATGTTAGTATAAGTGGGTCCAACATGCACCAATGTTTGTACAAATAATAGTTTACCCAATTGGGGAAAAAATGTATCCCTGCAGATATCCTAGCCCCTTCTCGTACTTTCCCCAAACTGCTCCTCTCCATTCGCATCTCCGCATCGCCGCCGCATCTCCGCACCGCCGTGGCCGTCCGCATCACCTCCGTCAGGATCGTCCAGCCACCGACGACCGTATTTCTGCAACCCCGCCACCACGCTTCTCCACAGCCACGCCGCCGCGCATCTCCGCAACGCATCCGCCGCCCGTAACGACGTGCACGTCCGCATCGACTCCGGCCACACCACCACGACGCCGGTCCATCGGCGTTGACTGCATCTCCGCAACCTTGCTCCGCGCTGAAGGTGAGCCCAATCATGTTGGATTTACTTGTGCTGCCCACTGAAATCATGCCTGCATTGTTTGTCCAGTAGGGTTTTCCACGAGCTATGTGCTGAAGCTAGATTTCCCATGAAAATACACTAGTGTACCTACTGGAATAATTCCTACACATTACAATCCCATGAATCAAACACTACTGGAAGGAAACATTGCATAAGGTCTGAACTCTACAATGCATGTGTAGGAAAATATATTAGGGCTCGTTTGGCTCCTATGCATTCATTTCATTTGGTTGAAATGAAATGAAATGAAATCCCCATGTCACTTCATTTGGATGGAATTTAAATTCCTTAATGAATTTTTATGTTTGGCTGCCACCTGGAATTCTGAAATGAAATGATTTACAGCTTCTGTTTGGCTGCCATTTTAAGCCAATTGTGAAATCATCAACACATTTGGCTTCAAAATTCAATTACATAATGTAAATAAAATATGATATTTTCAAAATAAAAATCAACTACAACATGAATAAAGATCAATGTATCCACAAATACACTTGTCTGCTCATTATATCAACAGAGCTTGATCAATGATGTTGTCATTGTTAGCGTTCTCGTCCGCCATTTCCGCACAGCTTTCAGCTGCAGTCCTAGCTCCCGCTCAGTAGCTCGATCCCTTGAGTAAAGTGTGCTAATTATATCTCAATACTTGATAACCTTGTACTTATAGGAAGTTGCATCGTTGTGTGCCTGCAAATAAGAGAAACTAGAACATGTTAGAACATGTGCCACTTCTTGAAAATCTTAGCCAAGGGTGAGCAACAGATAACACTTGTGAATCAATGTTTTCCTAATAGGTAGGAATACACTATAGCTATAACTTAGCACATCAGGCATGAAAAAGTAAATCTAATGTACAATACTAACAAGCCAGAGATTCAAAGTGAAGTTTGGTGGTGGTCCATTTCCTTGGTGCACAATAATGCATCATTCTGCCATGACCAAGATGACCAGATCACATTCATTCTCTCCATCAAACATAACAAGTTTAGCTAGCTACATCTTGATATGAAAAATGGAACTTGTTTGGACACACACATATATAGATGATAAATTAGTTAGGCATGACATGTCTTAAGAAATTGTCGATGCCGGAATTATGGATGGATGTTCATGTGTAGAAAATACCACCTGGTTGTTTTCCTTGTTGCAAGGAAACAATTCTCAGTAAGCAAGGTCCAGAGCATGAATGACAATGAACCAGAAACACATGCCTAGAAAGTACAACCACATGATGCATAGAGGGACAGTTTTGGGGTCGGCTGTACCACATGCAACCACAACATCGGAAATGGAAGAACCTACACTAACTTGCCATCTCTGATATGCTAAATCGCTGAAGCATTATATTCTGGTGACTAAAACAGAACATAATTACTAGCTATGATCTGTTTCTATAAGAAATAGGCCTAAACTTCCTAGTCTCCCAAAAAAGATCGGCCATCTAGCTACTATATATGGCAAGAACTAATGTAGTACCTACGATATTTCGAAAATCCAACACAGCAAAGGTAGTTCTTAGAGAACTTATATCTGACAGAATAGGAGTCTGGAGCTTTCCTATGCTATGACTAGTGCTTGTAGCATTGAAATAACTTGCAAGTATTTGCAGAAACAATATTTGTATTGTTGTGATGAAATATGTTGCTGTGACGATGTAATACCTGTAATGTGTTTCCTACACTTTTACCATTTGTTAATGTGTGCTAAATTTGTATGCGCAGCCCATTCTTTAACATGGCAGGAGCATCTTCGCAGAAGCGTGATCTCGGACCACTCATCGCCCAAAGATGCCGGCTTACTGAGAGTGAGCAAGAGCATCTGCTGGAACTTCAATCGAACATGGGCAAAATTGTCGGGTTGCCATTCGTAACCCGCTTGACCAAAACGAATATTAAGCTATACCACATGGTACATTCATATAACTTTCTTTTAAATCTTTTTTGTTGCCATGCGTGTATGCAATTTGTCTATGTGGTTTATGACATCGACTTACTAACTTATATATCTTGTTTTGTATTGATCAGAAATTGCCTAAGAAGGTTGTTAATGCTCTACAAATCTGTGAGGGAGGCTCAACTGGAGTGTGTCATCCTAAAGAGGAGATCACCCCCATCGACGTCAAGATAGAAAAGGATGATCGCCTCTTCTTCGATCCAGATGGGTGGAAGTGTTTCGTATAGAGCATAGATCTAGAAGAGGGACAAGTTGTTCTCATATACTCGAAGAAAGCGCATTCAGAAGGGTGGCATAACCGAGAGGGTTTCGTCTTCATATTTAGAAGAATAAATGATTTGTCGCCTACGCCGGTGTCCATGCTCAAGGGTGCCAAGGCGACGGCGGGCAGGGGACGTGAAGGACAGACGCGTACGCCGGAAACGCGCGTTGTCAAGAAGAGGCGTTGTCGTACGGGCAGGGGCAGCGGCAAGGGCAGGGCCACTTCTCCGTCGCCATCGCCATCGCCGTCATCGTCACCGTCTCCACCACCCCATCTGCCGTTGTATCCGAACCCCGACTTTATGTTCATCTGCATCCTTCACGAGGACAAGTGGGACAAGCTCTCCCTCTGCCATGCTTTCAAAGATTACATCAGCGGCGACCAGCCCAACACTGTGCACGTCCGGGAGCATAACAGCAGGCTGACATTCGATGTGGAGATGTATTTCGATCATCGAGACAGCCACTTGTACCTCCGCAGGGGCTGGCCCAAGTTCGTCAAGTGCTACACTATTTCGCTAGCCAACATCCTGGCGTTCGACTACTATGCTGGCAACAGGGAGCTGGTCGTCATAATCTACGGCGGTAGGCTCTCCCGCCGGGAGTACGCCACCAGCAGCGACGATGATGGTAGTGGCGGTGACAGGGACACGCAGACCATGCTCGTCAAGGAGGAGGAGATGTTAGAGGGCTAGTACGGACGTCCAGACAGTGTCCTGACCCTATCAGATTTCCATGTCTACCTCTTCCTAGACAAGGAAGAGGATATAGGATTAAACTTACCCTGATGCACTCTGTTTAAGTTTTCCTGATACACTATGCTTAAGTCTAATATGTAAGACTAAAAATGCTTTTTCTACCCTGTTGCATGTGCATCAGGGTGTGACCAAGCAGATCCGGCCCTATTCCTAGTTGCAAAACTATTTGCTGAGTTTCTGGGTGTAAAGTCTAATGAGATCACCTACCTTTTGGTGGATGTTAGAAAACTTTGCTGGCTACATATATGATATGTGAAATAATTCTGCTCTTCTATTTGTTTTTCGAATCAATGAGGTTTACTTGTTTAAGTGATATTGTGCTTCAGCTTTCAAGTTGGAGTTGTGGAATGAAGGAAACTAATGGTATTGTTTGCTCAGTAATCCAACTGTTGTACGTGAATGAACATATTTTGTTTTCCTTTTCATATATAAACAAATGACTTATTCAAATAATTTAATATGGTTCATGGACAAATAAATTTATAGTACAATGAATTAGAGATAATCCCGGCTTGTAAACCATATTACAAATTCCGCATGGGAGGTCTAAGTAGTGGCAAAACCTAAACCGTTGCATGTGTTAGGATTTATTTAATTACAATATGTAATTAGAGATAATCTCCGCTTGTAAACCTCCCGTTCCGTTCCCTCTGTTTTTTCCAATCAAATTTACAATGAATGGTTTTCGTTCCCTCCACTTGTGTACCAAAAATTTCGTTCCCACCTCTTTTGTTTTCCACCCGCCCGCCCATTTTGGCGCTAACAATTTTCCGCCCCCACGACACTTTAAAAACGGCGTGCCCCCACCTCCCGCATACCCATCCCCTAATTCCGTTCCGCCCACCTAGAACCCCATCGCCACTTTTCTCGACCCCAGATCCGTCAAGCAAGGCGTTGGTTGCCGGCGGATTTCCCCTCTGCGGTGGGTGACATGTCTGGCAGTCTTCGAAGCGGCACACCACGCCAGAATGTACTACCACCGACACCGAAGCAAAAGCGTAAACGCCCAGGTCATTTTTCTGCCGCCCTAGGTCTATGCCTCTTTCTAGATCAGTCAAGCATGAGTTCTAGTAGATCAACATGTGTAGATCGGTGTTCAAGATGCTGCAGCTTATGTGCAAGATCTAGGTTTTAGATTATAGACATGGTTCGAGATGCCTAGCACGTGTTGAACGTGACACCCTATGATCTGAATCCTTCGACAATGTGCTTGTCTTGGGTTTTAATTTCATAGATCATGGTTCTAGATGCCATGAATGTGTTGAGCATGACACCCTATGATCCGATCTTATAACTATGTGTTAGATTTAGGTTTATGTTCCTACATAATGGTTCAGGTAATAGGGCACAACTTGTTGGATAAACCCTGCTGCTTGGCGTCTTAACTGACACAACTGAACAACTTGATACCTAATACACTGAACCTGACACTTAACTGAACTTGTTGACAGTAGGGTTTTAGACAGTTAACTGAATGACGATACGAGATTTGGAGGCAATAGAATAATGTTTTGTGAGCATGTTAATTTTACAGTATGGATCACATAATTTTTGCTTTAATGATCTTATCTACTCTGTCTGTACTGATGAGTATGATCATGACTTGCCTTTGCTTGATTGTTTTCAGTTACTCAAGTCAAAACAGTAGACGTATATCAAAATGTTAGGAAACAAGTGATGGAGGAGAACGTGTCTCGTATGTCTGAAGCACTGAAGCAGAATGCTATTGAACATGGCAAGCCAATGGAGGATTTCATGGCGATGGCGCGTGAATTTGTGTTTGGTACTGCTAAGAAAATGGTGGCAGTGACAACACGGAAAGAGGCACAGCCGCAGGAGAAGGATATCACCGAGGACCCTAATTATGAACCTGATCCAGCCGACGAGCCCACTGATGATGATGTGTTTGTTCCGGATGAAGAGGACCATGATGTTGTTAAATCTTCCTCTAAGGTGAAGAAATGCAGCATTCTCCTTCCTTCACATGTAGGATATGTATAGATTGCTTTAATATTTATGGCTTGATCTATTAAAATGCAGGTAACGGAAGGTTCTACAAAAGAAAAGAAGCAGAAGCGCTCAAAAACCTTTGCGCCTCCAAATGTTGTAACAAGGTCAGCAGCAAATGCAGAGACTCAAGATGATGGTGAAACAGATACCCATACCCAGAAAGCAGGGGAAGGGGGTTCTAATGGAAATGAATCCTCGCCCATGCTAATTCAAACCTCTAGAGGCAGCAACTCACCTGAGGAGAATGTACTTGTCCGCAACGAACGGGAAGGTATTGACAGCACGTCTTACAATTTATTCACTGGTTTAGTTGCAAAATTTTAAATTGAAGTCTTGACTCTCATTTTGTCACTGGTTTCAGTTGCAATTGTAGACACGGGTGCTCTAAAGGAAAAGCGTAATGTACGCAAACCTACTATGGGGCATGGGGTACACGAGTGGTCTAGAAGGAATGGAGGGGCTAAGATGCAGATCAACTTCACTCCTGGAATGAGGAGACCCACTGATCCTGTGCAAGCAGCAAAACTGAGTTCAGAGTGTGGCATTCACATACGCAGCAAGATGCCACTGGCAACCCACTGGAAGCAGTATGGTGACAAGGAAGGTCGTCTGAAAGATACTATTCCGGAAACCATTAAGTCTACGACTGTAAGTCCATTAACCTCTTATTCATTTTCCATATAAAATGTCTCATTGGTGGATGATTTTTTAACAATTCTATCATTCGATGCTGATATGAATTTGTGTTCCATATTATCTGCAGGGAAAATGTGCAATGGACAGTAGTGGTGACCTTGGCAAAGACATTTTCACCGACATTTTACAGAAAGGTATTCGCCAACAACGTTGGAGGCTGAAAAAGGTCTATTGGAAACATCTTAAAGATCTAACCCGCGAGCAAGATTTATTGTTGAAACCAAAAGAGGTAGACGAGTAAAGCTGGGCAGAGCTTCTTGATATATGGCATGATGAGCACTACAAGGTACACGATTCCTGTTGTTTCAGCTACATCTATCGCAGACATCCTACTGTACTATGGAATACTAAATGCATGCATCTGTACATAGGCAATCTGCGAGAGTAACAAGAAGAAAAGAGATGCCGTGACGAAGAAACACACCACTGGCTCAAGAAGCTTTGTTGCACATTACCATGCACTTGTGAGTATTCGAACTCTTCAGATGCAACACCTACTTCTTTTTGTGAACATGCCATACACACTTATAATTCATCATGTCATAATTCTTGTAGAAATCTCAGAAGACCGAGGACGTCGATACCTCCCCGGTTGCTTTCTTTAAAGCAAGCCACACTAACAAGGATGGTATGATGTCCCAGAAATCAGCAGAAGCTTATGTAAGTAAATTATTTTATGTGCTACGCATTTCTCATTAGTTTGTCTAATTATTTGATTTCTTCTAACTTTGGACTTGCAATTTTTTTATCCTATTGTAGACTGAGATGGTGCTTTAGAAAATGGGACCACACCCAGAAGATTGGATTCCCAAAACTGATCTGGAGATTGTTGAAGAAGTCCTGAGAGACCAGAACAATTCAAGATCAATTACTTTCCTTTCCAGCATCAGAGTTTCATCTGCTTCCAAGAGGTCTAGCATCTCAGCTGGGCGCATCCGTGATTTAGAAGAACAGTTATCAAGTCAGGAGCAAGATTTGTTGAATGCAGCTGAAAGGGTTCAACGCGAGATGGAGGAACGGATGCAAGAGCAGGAAAGGAGATTTGAAGAGATGAGAAAGAAGCAGGATGATGAACTTGAAGCAGTGAAAAACTCCAGCGAAGCGAATCGTCTGGCATTTGAGAAGAGGCAGAAGGAAATGGATGGCATGCTTAGTTACCTGTTGAGGATGTTGCAGAACTCCCAGTCCCAGTCCCCGTGACTTGGGCCAAAAATATCTGCGCGTTAATGGGCCGGGTGGGCCGAAACATTGTTTTTTTATTCCTTTAGTCATTCGAGTTTGATACAGCAGTTTCAGTCTACCAGAATTTTAAAGTTTGCGTGTGATACAATTCATATTTATAAATTTTCTGCCATTTCAAATATTTGCTTCCATTTAATTTTGTTTCGTAATTTGCATGGAATTTCAATTTTTAATCAAATTTGTCCGTGCAAAAAAATTGGTGACGGCGTCACATTCATCCCGGCCCACAAGGCAGTTCCGAATGGGCCGGCCCAAAAAATGACACGTCATCATCACGGGCCCCACATGCAGACGCCACATCATCGTTGACGGCCCCACCTGCATGCTGCCACGTCAGCGTCGCTGGACCCACCTGCCAGCTGCCACGTCATCTCCGCTGCCCCCACACGAAGGTGACACGTCATCGCATTGGCCCCACCTGTCAGATGCCACGTCATCGTGGTGGGACCCACCTGCCAGCTGCCACGTCATCATCGTCGGACCCACCTGCCAGCTGCCACATCAGCATCGTCGGACCCACCTGCCAGCTGCCACGTCAGCATCGTCGGACCCACCTGCCAGCTGCCACGTCATCATCGTCGGACCCACCTGCCAGCTGCCACGTCAGCATCGTCGGACCCACCTGTCAGATGCCACGTCATCGTGGTGGGACCCACCTGCCAGCTGCCACGTCAGCATTGCAGGTCCCACCTGCCAGAATCCTCGTGACGCCATAAATCTTCCGTGACGGCATATTTCGTCAACGAATATGCTAAACGGTGACAGATTTTCCTATTTTAGGTGACGTAGAAGGTCTGTCACGGATAACCTATCTTAGGTGACGCTGTAAGGACCGTCACCGAAGCTCAATCTTGCGTGACGAAAATTTGTATTCCGTCACTATAAAAGAATCTGTGACGGAGCTTCCGTGACGACCCTGGTGACGCCACGTTTTTGTCACGAGGGAGTACTTAGTGAAGGAAATGGCATTTTCGGTGACGATAGTGATTTGTCACAAAAACTCTTTTCTCTTGTAGTGTCTCTTGCGTGATCACGAGTGACTCAGCTAGATTAGACCCGGCCGACGCACACTCAATGGAACGTCGAAAATCTCCAGCAATAGTAATCACTCTGTTTGGCCCGGGCAACTTCATCTTTAAGTAACTGATGTGACAACTTGCCATGAACTTGTTCAGTGCTGGTCTTCCGAGTAACGCGTGATACGCACTTTCCAACTTCACCACTTCAAACTCCAAATTCTTAGTTCGGCAGTTATCTCTCATGCCAAACAATACGTCAACCTGGACCTTGCCTATGGGCTCACAAGAAATGTCGGGCACAATACCATGGAAAGTTTTCCTTGTAGCCTGGAGCATGTTCTCCAAGACACCCAACTTGCGCATTGTATCCGCATACATGATGTTAATGCTACTGCCATTGTCAGTCAGTACCTTGGAGAACCTTACATTGATGTTAGGCCCAATGAATGTCGGATCCAGCACTCACGCATACGAACCAGGACTTGGCATAAGCTTGGGATGATCTTTAATGCTCCAGGTGATTTCTTGGTCCGACCAAGGCATATACCTCGTCACTGCTGGCATTACCGCATTCACCTCCATATGTCAGCGCTGCAAGCTCTTTTTGTCTGTTTCCTCAGTGGTAAACACACAGTAACTCTGATGATGCTCTCTGTACTCATTCCTCCCCTCATTTTCAGGGTACCTCTGATCCGGCTGATGCTGGTTTTCTACCTGATGCACTGCATCCCTTCTCTCATGGTTATCATACCTCAGCGGAGGCGGAGGCAACATTAGCTGTTGCGTGTTCGCTCCGGAGAGCAATTGCTGCCGGGGTAACTCCTGCCGAGGTTGATCCTTCCGGGGTGCCTGAGCATTCCCCGAACCACCTTGTTCTATTTTACGTATCCACTCACATTGCCTTGTTGTATGTCCAGCTAGGTTACTTGGATTTGGCGTGTGAAATTTACACGGCTGATCCAACATCGACTCATAAGTATACCTCGGACGGTCCTTCTTTTCTTGCCATTGTTTCTTCTGCTCCGGCGTCCAAGTTTTCTTGCCATCATTTCTCGGTGTCCATTGGCCCCCTCCAGTTTTCTAACGTTGATTGCCTCCTTCTCCGGGCTGATCTTGATTCACAGCTGCAACTTGTTGCAAATTGTACCGGTGATCCGTTCTGTCATCTCTTCTTTTATGTCTGTAATCATTCCTCCGAGATGATCCGGCTCCATCTCTCTGGTAGTACTCCTCATTTGACTCGTTTGACACGAGCCTGGGTTGATTCGGATCACCCAAAGCATACGAATCAGCAATCCGGATCATCTCTGCCAATGTAGTTGGCATTTTCCTTTGCAACTTCTGCCACAGCTCGATTGCATATCTGTACCCTTGCGCAAACCACGCTATGGCCTGTGACTCTATCACACCCTCACACGAGTTTCTCACGGTACACCACCGGGTTAAAAACTCTTGGTTCGTCTCGTTCGGTCTCTGCTTACACATAGCTAGGGTATGTGGCCTATTTGGCCTCTGATACGTACTTGAGAAATTGCTGATAAACATTTCCTCAAAATCGATCCAGTAGTTAATACTTCCAGGCGGCAAATTGTTTAGCCATACCCTGGCTGGCCCCTCCAACATCTGGGGTACGTATCTCACAGCCCATCTCAAGTTGCCTGTAGCAATTTTCACAGCTTTAGCATAGTTTATCAACCAATCTTCCGGCTTAGTACTGCCGTCATATGTCTTTGTGCCTCTAGGTAACTGGAAGTTAGGTACCGGCGGCTCCTTCATGATCCGGGGCCCAAAACACGCAGGACCCGGTGGACCTTGACACTCAATCTGTTCCGACCTATACAGTCGATCCAGTTTCAACCTGGCATCATCAGGCATCAAATCCCTGCTTCCCAATCTTGACCCTATCACATGATAGTCCGGCCTTGGGTATCCTGCGTTCACCATTTCCGAATCTCCATCGTTATATCGGTCTTGCTCTCGTGGAGCAGCTCTCTGTTGCATACCTCGGCCGGCACTTTGCTCTTGCATTGGTATATTCTGCTGCTGCGGTTGTCTTGCTCCTACCGAGTTTTGCTATCCGGCATTGCCGTTTACAGCATTTCCTTGACCGGCATTGCCTTGGTCGCGGTTACCTCGGCCAGCTTCACCTCGGCTCACACTTCATCGATCATCATTTTTCTATACTTCTTTTCCTTTCCATGCCCGTTTTGGGTCATACGGGACAATTTGTTTGTTCCTTCTGGCAGAGGTTACTACTTCTTCTCTCCCAGGACCACCATGAGGAGACGATGCGGCTCCAGCAGATTTCTCCGGGTTACCCATTGCCGAATGAACGATCTTGGAGGCCCCAGCTCTCTCCGGGTTAGCCCTGAGGAATTCCTCATTTTGCCTGTTCGCGATCCGAACCAACTCATTGACCCTATCTTGTTGTCTCTGACGGGCCTCACCCGTTAGACCCTCTAACTCGGATGCAGCAGCGTCTGCTGCCCTAAGGTTCTTAGCCAGGGTACTATACCTCGGCAGCCCCACGGACAAACAGTTCCCTGACTCCTCAATCCTAGTGTCTCCCTCTTTGTTCATTTCGCTTATGAGGTTTATCCCCTTTAGTTTTACAGCATCAACTTTGTTTGCCTTTGCATACTCACGCAGCGTCATGTTTAACGACTGCTGAGCCACGGCTATCTTTTTCGCACCCTCTAGTATTTTTTGCCTAGTTTCCTCTAGCTCGGCCTATGCCTGAGCCGGATCTACTGCTACTACTACATGGTTTGCTAAGCTATCCATCGCTTCCTGCGGCACATTCTTAGGCCTCTCTAGTGGAGGACCTCTACCTTTTCTCGGTGCCTTAGGCGTTACCTCCGGATCTGGTGCCAGATCCTTGCTTGCGCTAGTACCAGGCGCAGTCATCATCACCTCAGCACGGTCCGGGGAGCGAGTGATACGCGCCCCGTGAACCACGTTAAGGGGTGGCTCCCTTGCCTCGACGACGTGCCGCGGATGAACGCACGACACATCGACTGCAACATAGACCTTGTGCGCGCCGAGCTTGACGAAGAGGCCGTTGCGCGAAAGCGGGCGCGTGCCGAAGCAGCCAGCGTTGTTGCTGACAAAGTCCAGCGCTCCAAAGCGCTGAACGAGCCTAGAGACGATGCGTTCGCCGGTGCCGATGAAGTTTCCCGTCCGGATCTTGACCCCTGCTAGCGCCGCTAGCCCCACGGTGGGCGCCAACAGTCGTGGTGGTGTCACGGCAGATGCCATGGATAGGCTAATGGTGGGGACTAATATGCACTAGGGGAATCCAGGGAGGGATAGTGAGGTGATTCCTCACACAGAAGTTATATTTGATTCACTTCCAAGGTTTACAAGTGCTCCTAGAGCTGTCTTGGGGAGAGGAGGAAGAAGGGACTCTCTTACTCTCGCCACTGGCTAACCCGTACAAGACCAACCCGTAGAACCTAACCCCTCTACAGAGGCCCTAGCCCTCCTTATATAGAGGTGTCTAGGTCTCCACTTAGGGCATACGTGGAGGCATATTCTAGGGAATATGCCTCCTCCCAAGATAGTAAACCGACTGGGTTACTTTTCCCCCGCGTCATCCATGCAGAGACTACGTGAGCCTCTACGGCGCCCGCGTCACCCGACATTGGCTTCGTCACCTTTGTCGGCCACGCCTCGCTGGTCCTTCCTCTGTCCGCTTCGCTCATGCCGTGTGTACCAGGGCTACTTTTGACCAGCGAGATTCCTTCCTTCTCCTAGAAGCTTGACATGACCCGGATCGTAGTTGATTCGGCCACACCCGTTCCTGCATGAAAGTTAGATACATTGTTCCGACTTACGGCTTAAGTCAGTTGAGACCTAGTTAGGTGGACGTCCCCTGGTCCGGGTTACTCTGTGATTCGGCCTGCCTTGAGGTGGCCCGGCCAGCATCCGCTTTGACCTTGCCAAATCCTCGGCTAACTCGGCCTTTATACCCCGGCGTGACCCTACCCGGGTGTATCCCCCCAACAACGAGAAAACAAGTTCATCGGTAACGAGATCAAACTAAGGTATGGATATACCGAAGCTCAAGTCTCGGATGAATTAGGTATCGAATGACAAAGGGAACGGGAAACGACTATCTCACGGTTTGAGCGATTATATTCGTGAAACGCACGGGGGTCACATGGCCATCCAGGTCCCTCTGTTGGTCATTGATGTGAGAGTAGTCTCAATCATGTCTGGAGTGTTTCTGAACTGAAGGATGTCACACTTAAGGGTAGGGACTCTTGGGATAGATGATGTATCGTAGGAGAAATAGAGAAAGAGAAACCAGAATAGTTCCGGGTAACATCCGATGGAGATCGGAAGGGGTCTAGAAGGTGTTCTGGAGTAAAGGAATAATATAATATGTGTATTTGAATGTTAATTCGAGAATTAATATTAAATGTATATTTTATTTTATTATTAAAGGCATCTTAATGCTAATGGGCCTCACCCGAAGGGAGGCCCAATAGGGCGTGGCGCCTAGGGAGTGGGGGCTAGCCGGCCTAGGCTTAGTGGGCCGCCCCAATGGGGCCCACCTAGGGCCGGCGGCTGCCCCTAGGTGGCCAGCGGGTGTGGGGTTTAGTCCCACATCGCCTGGCCCCTGGGTGGTGCGCCCCCCTCCCACTATATATAGGGGTCTCCGCTCCCTCTTTGGAATCATCCCATTCCCTCTCATTCTCTCTCTCTCATCCATTGAGGACTTCTCTGTAATATTGGGGAGGACCTCGCGGGTGAGTTCTCCACCTTCACACTACCGTCGTGTGATCTGCGATCCGGCATCTACTTCTTCTGCTGCTCGGCTGGATCGGAGTCCGGTTGACATCTCCTACACCGAACGTGTGACGAACTTCGGAGGCACCACACTTGAGGTGCTGCTCGTCTTCATCAATATACGCCTTCCTGTGTAAGGCGTGCCTCGGTCTTCAAAGGTATGAATACCGTATCCCTTCTCTGTTACTTATGTCTACATAGTATAGATCCTGGTATTAGTGTTCGAGTAGATAGAAATTTTTTGTTTCTGCTATGGAACCCTTCAGTGCTATTAGAGCGGGTCTATGAGTAGACATGTCGTACAGATAGAACACATAGCAATATGTGGGCATTGATTCTCTAGTTGCTACCCTCTTTAATGTCATTGTTCATATCACGGCACTGTTTGATGAAGCGGCCCCCAACCGACCTCATGTGGTGATTCACGAGACCGGTCCACGAATCAAAGTGGCTTAGGGGGGTGTCTGTCTCTCTACAATAGTTGATATGGCATTGACACTAGAGGGCCCTGAAAAGGGAAGAAGAACGGCAATCATTGAATCCATGTTGTGGCTCGACGTTCGTAGGAGGGAAGGGGTTCTACTGCGAAAGCCCTAAAGCCGTGTAAAACATGCAATAGATAATATAGAAGCGTCTATCTTTATTATTGCATAGGGGCAAGTATTATAACATGGCAATGACAAGTTTGTGAAACTCTCATTGAAGTTATTGATGATGATCATAAAGCTATAACCATGTCATACCAATTTACTTTTGAAGTATTACTTATTATGCTGGTATACTTATATTAGACGGTAGCATCATGAGATAATCCCTCATAGTATTCCAGTTATCGTATTCCCCTTGTGTGTGCACCACCAAGAAAGTTCTTCGGTATGAGGCGCCCTGCAGTGAGTAGGGGTCAGACATATCTACGTTCGCATACAGTGGGTGCAAGCCATGTTGCACTGCAAATACACACGAGTTAGAACTAGCGAGCTTAGCATGTGCAGACATGGCCTCGGAATACATGAGACTGAAAGGTCGAGCATGAATCACATGGTTGATGTGATCGACATTAGGGAATGTCCACCTTTGATACTGCATTGATTGCCATGACGATCGGGGGAGGTGCAGGGGATTAGGATCATCTGATCACTAAACGAGAGGAGGGATGTTCATTTAAGTGGGAGTTCTTTTAATCAAAACTTGAACTCATTATTATGAACATAGTATAAACACTTTGCAAATCCTTTGTAGATGTCTCGCCCACCCACCTTCAACCTTAGCACTTTCCTCGAGAAGGACAAGCTGAAAACTGATGGAACCAACTTCACCGCATGGTTCCGCAATCTTAGGATCCTCCTAGTCCCCTACAAGCTGACTTATGTCATCGAGGCTGAGCTTCCGGCTAAGCCTATAGATTCCGCCTCCCAGGATGAAAAGAATGTCTGGCAGTCCAAGGCGGATGATTTCTCCCTCATCCAGAGTGGAATGCTCTATGCCATGGAGCCGGAGCTTCAAAAGCGTTTTGAGAAGATGAATGCCTTTGAGATCATTGAGGATCTCAAGGCCGTCTTTGCTCCACAGGCCCGTGCAAAGAGGTATGATGCTTCCGAGCTCTTCTTCTCTTCTAAAATGGAAGAGCACAGTAGTATTAGTGAGCATGTCGTCAAAATGTATGTCTACGTTAAACGCCTAAACACCCTTGGATTGCAAAATCCCGGAGGAGCTCGCGATTGATAGGGTGCTGCACTCGTTGCCCCCTACATATAAGAGCTTTGTGATGAACTACAATACGCAAGGGATGACTAAGACCCTTTCTGAGGTGTTCGCCATGCTCAAAACTGCTGAGGTTGAAATCAAGAAGGAGCACACGGTGTTGATGGTAAACAAGACTACCAACTTCAAGAAGCCAGGGCAAAAGGGGAAAGGCAAGGGTAAGAAGTCTAAGAGGGATGGCAAGTTTGTTCCCAGCACCTCAAAGACTACCAAGCCTGGACCTAAGCCCGGCACTTCGTGCTTCTACTACAAAGGGGATGGGCACTGGAAACGCAACTACCCCAAGTACCTTAAAGACAAGCGAGCCGGCAAGATAGCCGCCCAGGACAAAGGTATATATGATATACATGTTATTGATGTGTTCCTTACAAGCGCCAGGAGTAACACCTGGGTATTTGATACCGGATCTATTGCCACATTTGTAACTCTCAGCAGGATCTGCAGAGTAGGAGGCTCTTGAGGAAGCACAAGGTGACGATGCGCGTCGGCAATGGTTCGAGAGTCGAAGTGATGGCCGTCGGCACCCTGCATCTCCATCTACCGTCAGGATTATTATTGGTTTTGAATAAATGCTATTATGTACCCGCATTGAGTATGAATATTGTGAGTGGGTCTTGCTTGTTGCAAGACCGTTATTCGTTTAAATCAGGAACAAATGGTTGTTCAATTTATATGAATGATGTTTTATATGTTCATGCTCCTGTGTGTGATGGTTTATTCTTACTTGATCTTGATTGCAATACACACATCCATAGTGTTGATGCTAAACGTTGTAAGCATAGTGATGATAATTCCATGTTCATGTGGCATTGCCGTCTTGGTCACATTGGCGTACAGCGCATGAAGAAGCTTCATTTAGAAGGGCTTCCTGGATCATTGGATTTCGAATCCCTTGATACATGTGAGGCGTGCCTCATGGGCAAGATGACTAGGACACCATTCTCTGGAATAGTGGAGAGAGTTGTAGACCTACTTGGAATCATACATACGGATGTATGTGGACCAATGAGCGTCTCAACGCGCAATGGTTATCGTTACTTCGTTACCTTTAATGACGACTTAAGCAGATATGGATATATCTACTTAATGAAACACAAGTCTGAAACCTTTGAAAAGTTCAAGGAATTTCAGAAAGAGGTAGAGAATCAACTTAACAAGAAAATCAAGCACCTTCGATCGGATCAAGGAGGCGAGTATTTGAGTTATGAGTTTAACATGCACTTAAAGGACTGTGGGATTGTCCCACAGCTTACGCCAGCCGGAACCATAGCGTAATGGTGTGTCGGAACGTCCTAACCGAACCCTATTGGATAGTGTACGGTCCATGATGTCTTTAACTCATTTGTCTGTGTCTTTTTGGGGATACGCGTTAGAAACCGCCGCTTTTATTTTAAACCGATCACCATCCAAATCCGTGGAGACAACCCCATATGAGATATGGCATGGAAAGAAGCCAATGTTGTCATTTCTGAAAGTTTGGGGATGTGAGGCTTACGTCAAGAAACTACAGCCTGACAAACTCGAACCCAAATCGGAAAATGCATCTTTGTAGGATATCCAAGGGAAACCATTGGATATACTTTCTACAGCCAAGCCGAACGCAAAACATTTGTCGCAAGAACCGGCACCTTTCTCGAGAAAGAGTTTCTTGCAAAAGGAGTGAGTGGAAGGAAAATTGAGTTAGATGAAATTGTTGACCCTTCTCTCCAAATTACGAGTAGCGCAACGGAAGCTTTTCTGAAACCGCTCTCCAACATGGAGGAGGAGCCCATTGATGATGATCAAAACAATGACTTCGAGACTCATGAGGTTCGCAGGTCTACAAGGGTTAGTCCCACTCCTGATTGGTACAGTAGCCTTGTAATGTCTGTCATCCTAGATGAACAGGAAGAACCTGCAAACTACAAAGAAGCTATGGATAGTGCTGAATCCGAGAAATGGCTAGAAGCCATGAAATCCGAAATAGGATCCATGCATGAAAACCAAGTTTGGACCTTGGTTGATCTTCCAGAAGGCCGCAAGGCCGTGGAAAATAAATGGATCTTTAAGAAAAAGACAGATGCGAATGGTAATGTGACCGTTCAGAAAGCTCGACTTGTCGCAAAGGGGTTTCGACAAATTCAAGGAGTTGACTACGATGAGACTTACTCTCCCGTAGTGATGCTTAAGGCTGTCAGGATTTTAATAGCAATTGCTGCACATTTCGACTATGAAATTTGGCAGATTGATGTCAAGACCGCATTCCTCTATGGTCACATTGATGAAGAGTTGTATATGATGCAACAGAAAGGTTTTGTTAATCCTAAGGATGCTTGAAAGGTATGCAAGCTTCAATAGTCCATTTATGGATTGAAGCAAGCACGGAGCTGGAACCAACGTTTTGATCAAGTGATCAAGAGTTTTGGATTTGTCCAAAATCAACAAGAGTTCTGTGTTTACAAGAAAGCGAGTGGGAGCTCAGTTGTTTTCTTAGTATTATATGTGGATGACATATTACTCATGGGAAACGATGTGGATCTTATGAAAAGCGTGAAAGCATATTTGAGTAACCAATTTTCCATGAAGGATCTAGGTGAAGTTGCATACATATTAGGTATCAAGATCTATAGAGATAGATCAAGGCACCTAATTGCATTGAGCCAGAGTACTTACATCGAAAAGATTTTGAAGAGGTTCAAAATGTAAAATACGAAAAGGGGTTTTACGCCTATGATGAAGAATTGCAAAATGAGTATGACTCAATGTCCTATAACGGACGATGATAGAGAGAAGATGTCTTACATCCCCTATGCTTCAGCCATAGGGACTATCATGTATGCAATGTTAAGTACGCGACCTAATGTGGCATTGGCTCTTAGTTTGACGAGCTGATACCAAAGTAATCCAGGACCGGATCACTGGACAGTTGTAAAGAATATCCTAAAGTATCTGCGAAGAACAAAGGATATGTTCCTGATCTATGGAGGAAATGATGAAGCTCTGAACGTAACGGGTTACATGGATGCGAGATGGAACTCAGATCATGATGACTCGAAGTCTCAAACAGGATTTGTGTTCCTAGTGAATGGTGGGGCGGTAAGCTGGAAGAGTAAGAAGCAGCCGGTGGTGGCGCAATCTTCAATGGAGTTTGAATACATTGATGTGGCTGATGCAGCAAATGAAGTTGTTTCTCTAAGGAATTTCGTCATCGAACTGGGAGTTTTTCCAAATGTGCAATACCCCGTGACGATCTATTGTGATAACACGAGAGCTATTGCAAATGCAAAGGAACCAAGGACTCATTCCACGGCCAAACACATCAAGCTTAGGTTTCACGTCATCTAGCAGAATGTTGACAAAGGTGAAGTCAAGATTTGCAAAGTAAATACGGAAAGGAATATGGCAGATCCTTTGACTAAAGCTCTCCATCAGGAAAAGCACGAACAACACCGAGATTCCATTGGTGTTAGGTTCCTGCCTATTGTAAACTAGTTTTGTTTATACTCTAGTGCAAGTGGGAGACTGAAGGAGTTATGCCCTAGAGGCAAATAATAAAGTGTATTATTTGATATATCTCCTATATGTTCATAATACATTTCATACTGTGCTATAGCTGTGTTAATGCGAAACGTTAATACACGTGTGGTATGTAAACAAACCGTGTCTCTAGTTACCTCTAGCGAACTAGTTGATTGGTCATCAGGATGGTCTAGGTTTCAAGATCATGGGCATTTATGCCAATTGATAATGAGGTCATGTTATTAGTTGAATAACATGATAGACAAACATCCGACCGTTATATCTTGAATGAGGTCTAGTTACAAAGTTCACCATTGATGATAAAACACAGAGAACCTTGCAACCTGATCCTTTGACTGTGAGGTAATGCAAATCACCATTCCGTAAGAAGCTTAGATGGTTATCAAGAGTCATCTCATAACAGGGCGATCAAAAAGGTTCCACTCAGGTTTTCCGAAGGGATGTGTAGAGGAGTACATATCAAGACCAGGATTTGTCTAGTCCATGTAACGGACAGATACATGTGGCCATCTCGGTGACGTTGCATTAATGAAGCTTGCAAGCATGTGACTAGGTCACAGAATACAACGACATGAGAACGAGAAAACAAGTTCATCGGTAACGAGATCGAACTAAGGTATGGAGATACCGAAGATCAAGTCTCGGATGAATTAGGTATCGAATGACAAAGGGAACGGGAAACGACTATCTCACGGTTTGAGCGGTTGTATTCGTGAAATGCACGAGGGTCACATGGCCATCCAGGTCCCTCTGTTGATCATTGATGTAAGAGTAGTCTCAATCATGTCCGGAGTGTTTCCGAACCGAAGGATGTCACGCTTAAGGGTAGGGACGCTTAGGGTAGATGAGGTATCGTAGGAGAAATAGAGAAAGAGAAACTGGAATAGTTCCGGGTAACATCCGATGGAGATTGGAAGGGGTTCGGAAGGTGTTCCGGAGTAAAGGAATAATGTAATATGTGTATTTTGAATGTTAATTGGAGAATTATAAGTAAATATATATTTTATTTTATTATTAAAGGCATCTTAATGCTAATGGGCCTCACCCGATGGGAGGCCCAATAGGGCATGGCGCCTAGGGAGTGGGGGCCAGACGGCCTAGGCTTAGTGGGCCGCCCCAATGGGGCCCACCTAGGGCCGGCGGCTGCCCCTAGGTGGCCAGCGGGTGTGGGGTTTAGTCCCACATCGCCTGGCCCCTGGGTGGTGCGCCCCCCTCCCACTATATATAGGGGTCTCCGCTCCCTCTTTGGAATCATCCCATTCCCTCTCATTCTCTCTCTCTCATCCATTGAGGACTTCTCTGTAATATTGGGGAGGACCTCGCGGGTGAGTTCTCCACCTTCACACTACCGTCGTGTGATCTGCGATCCGGCATCTACTTCTTCTGCTGCTCGGCTGGATCGGAGTCCGGTTGACATCTCCTACACCGAACGTGTGACGAACTTCGGAGGCACCACACTTGAGGTGCTGCTCGTCTTCATCAATATACGCCTTCCTGTGTAAGGCGTGCCTCGGTCTTCAAAGGTATGAATACCGTATCCCTTCTCTGTTACTTATGTCTACATAGTATAGATCCTGGTATTAGTGTTCGAGTAGATAGAAATTTTTTGTTTTCTGCTATGGAACCCTTCATCATCTTGGTAAATCCAGTCTACATGACGCGGGCTCCCCCTGCCTGGCGCGCCAACTAACGAAGGATAGTTTTCACGATCCCCTTGCAATCTCACTTCTGAAGGATGGAAGAGAGTTTGTTTGTTTAGCAATCGGCTCGGTCTAGCGGGTTTGGGTCTCTCAAACACAAAGACGGAGGTATATGTCTAATGGAGAGCATTCCCTTAGACTTAATTCATAGGATGATTGGAAGATCATACAGGGTATTTACAAGAGGTCTCGGTGGGTTTATGATGATACCCAATGAGAGATGAAGCTAGATCTATGACGAAGGCTAATGGTGAAGACTCGGGCGTCTATGGCGTGTCCTTCTTGAGGTGAATGTTCTTTAGTACTTATAGGTGTTGATGGTGGTGGAGTCTTCCTTAGTCATGTTAGGTCTTCATCTTGCCTTGCAATTAGTCTTGATCTCCGATCCCTCCTGGACATACGTCTGGTCTTCGGGATCTTCTAGAGAATCGAATTGTAGCCCTAAAGGTCAGGTTCGTTGAGGTCATGTCGGTTGAGAGCTTCAAGATGCATGCCTTCAGGTCCTTGATCGTAGAGGTAGGCGTGGGCAGGAATCGTGAGTTTATGCATGTGTAAGGTATAGTCCTAAGTCCACCCATCACTGACAAAATGATGAACAACCAGAGAAGCAAGAGTAAGAACCTCCATCTTCACCATCCATATATGAGATTGATACTCTAGCTCAATCTATTCCTAATCATGAACCTATTTATGTTGATGGTAGACTTTTTTTATGACTCTAATACTGATGATGAGGAATATCAATGTATGCCTTATGAGATTATTGTTGATAACAATTTTAAATATCATGAGGAGTATGGTTTATATATGTTTTATGATAAAGCTTTAGTCATCCTTCTTGTGTGACAATATTGAATGTAGCATGGGCTGATAATATTGTAGTTGCAACTAATGATGATCTTTATGATAATGATGACCCCATACTTGATGAAGATATCAATATGCATGCTTTCTATGATGATTCATATGATAGTTGGGTACAAAAGGCTCTTTGTAAATCTTAAAATAGTAATGCCATTGTTCCCACTAAAACATATTCCATATATGATAGTACTCTGGATGATGACCAAATTATTCTTGGATCCTCCTATTGAAACAATGGTTACTAGCTTATGTGAGGATACAACTAAAAATGATTTACTTGTGGTTACAATTATACTCTCACTCAAGAGAGTCCTATATAATTCTTGAACTCTCCTATTTACACCATAGAAGAGAAAATTTTCTTATGTTGAAAAGTACTTATGTGGGCTGAAACTATCTTGCACTAGTAACCATTTTACCCACAACCACAATTGGTATGATGTTTATTGCAATTATTTTGAGAGAGGAAAACATGATAATGGTTCCCATGATAGTTTTAGTGATCCTCGATATGTTCCCAAGTTTACAAAGTTGCACCAATCTAATAATTATGTTGTTAAATTTGCTTCTACTACCTATAACTATTGTGAAAGAGGAGGTAATAAGTGCCCTATTTATGTTTCTAATAATTATATGTTGCAAGTACCTAATGATAATATGCATTAGTCTACTTCTATTTGTTGTGATATATTCATATACAAAATGCTAATGCATAGGGAGGAACTTCGACTTTGTTGTCATTTAATTCATGCTTTGTGCTGCATTTCATTATGCTGTTAAATGCTTTGATTGGTTTGATCACACCATGGAACCCTAGTATATTGTCACTAATTTTACCTACTGTTATTTAACAAACAAAATTATTAGTATCAATAAAAATTAAATTTGGGAAGGTGAATGAGAAGGATGACCAATGGAGAAGTTGGGATCGATGTTGAGCATGTGTTGTTCATGCTAATGGAACCATTGCAAAGTATATATAATTAAAAACTTTTTCCATAACAAAACAAAATAAAAAGAGTATTTCTTTTACATATTTTATTTTTGAGTAAAATGGTTTCCTAATAATAAGTGAGTTTGCATCTTTGTTGAAACTATTATATCATTTGTATTGAGAACTAACCATTTTGTAGGCAATAAAAGTATGAAGGAGATCAAAATATTTATTTGTTTGAGATGCAACATGATATGATGATAAAGGAGTAGAGGACAAGAACTAACAAAACCACAAACTTGGGGATGCCCCCATACCCCCTCTTCTTGCAAGTAATCTCAGGTTCAATTACTTCAAACTCATGTTCTAGTTTTATCACCATATCTTTTTCATATTTGTGGAGACCATGTTATCACTTTACTTTTGTTGATTTTTAGTTTGTGAACTTATATTCTCTGTTAAAATAAGGTTTTTAGTTTATGTTTACATTTTCCAAAAATAAAGTACCAAGTTTTACCCATTTTGGATGATAAGGTTGAAACACATATGCGGAACTACAGATTTCTGCACGTTGCTATTTACGAGAAAATTTTCCTATGTTGTTTGGTAGTTCCAATTGGGCTAGAGTTTCTACTGTAGTTGCAACTTTTAATCCTCTATATCCGCAAAAATTAGCAAAAATTCCTGACATGTTTAAGTAGGCGAATTAATTATGTTTTACAACTTTTGTTTTTCTAGACATATTTTGTGTTTAATTGTTTAAGCCATTCATTTGAGTTTCAACTTGATTCTTTATGAGTATTTTGATATTTAGGGAATGATGACAACTTAATATAATTTCTGAACACTTAAAATAATTTTTTTAGAAGTCCGTAGCTAGCATTATATCTTTATGTCTACTAATGGCATCCCATAGCAAAGAAATGAGAGAATGTTTTGTGTTGAACTTTTTCACAAGGAACGGAGGAAAATCATATCAAAAACCATCCAAGGATAGTTAAAACCATAATCTTGGGGATTCCCAAGGAACCCCACTAGACCTATTACGCTCTCGGTTTACACACCTCTAAACTCTGTTTTCGAGCAACATAAGATAATCACATAAACTTGGAGCGTATGTATCTAGTTTTAAGTGTTTCTTTGCATTTCTACCTTTGAAATAAGAGGACCACCATATAAATTTGTGTTTAATAAGTATGAATGAGCTACTAGAATAAAATGATATTTAAAGTTGGATGCTAAGGAATAAAATGGAAATGATAGTTGCTTTACAAGTTATGCATGTTGTCACATCTTGTTATTTGTTTCATTTGATTTAATAAGTGATAATATGCAAGTGTCCTATCTAGTGGTTGATACGTCCATTTTGCATCACTATTCCATATCATAATTTACTGTTATTCATTGATATATTTCATATTAAGAGATGATACTTATGTTATTTTATCTACTTTTGCATGGTTGATGACTTTTGGAGGATGGACCACTAAAGCCAAGATTCTGGCGGAAAAGGCACTGTTTGGAGGCAAAATTTGCGAAGATCAAAAAATCCCGGAAAATATATGAAAAATCCTATTTTTCCAGAAGACGAAGGAAGCCAGAAGGGGGAGCGGAGATGGTCCCTAGGGGGACCACAACACCCCCTGGCGCAGGCCACCCTAGGCCGCGCCACCAGGTGGTGTGGCTACCTTGGCCCACCGCTGGCTCTGCTCTTTGGCGTATATAATCCTCCCGAAACCCTAAGACTCGAGGAGCGACCATAGAAAGGTTCTGCCGCCTCTGCAGGGTGAAAACTACAGAGAGAGAAAGAGCTCTCCGGCAGGCAGAAATCTGCCGAGGAAATTCCTTCCCAGAGAGGGGAGATCATTGCCATCAACACCGTCATCAAGCTGGACTTCATCGGGATCATCATCATCACAACGACCATCATCTCCACCAGCACCATCATCACCACTCCATACCGTTGTAACAATTGGGTTGAATCTTGCATAGTTCTTAGGGGAAACTTTCTCGGTGTTGATTACTTGTTCTAGTTGATGTTATTGAGTGGAACCATTGAATTATCGTTCATGTTCAGATTGTTACTTGTCATTATTTCATCTCTGATCTTGATCCATATGATGTCTTGTGAGTAATTTGTTTAGTTCTTGAGGAAATGCGAGAAGTCATGTTGTTAGTAGTGGAATTGTGTTGAGGAAGATTCAATGGTTTGATTTTTAAGTTGTGGTGTTATTCTTCTAGTGGTGGCATGTGAACGTCGACTACATGATACTTCACCTTTAAGGCCCTAGGGGAATGCTTTGTGTATTTGGCTACTAATCGCGGGGTTGCCAGAGCGATAGAAACCTGAACCCCCGTTAGGAAACCTTTGCACAAGGGAGTGTAGGATCTCAAAGTTTAAGGATGTGGTTAGGTTTTTATCTTAATTACTTTCTTGTAGTTACATATGCTTGCAAGGGGTATGATCACATGTATGTATTAGTCCTAGGAAGGGTAGTACATTAGCATAGGTTCACCCACACAAACTTATCAAACTAAAGAACATTAATCAACCATATGAAGCGAAAGCACTTGACGATATTCCCATGTGTCCTCGAGAACATTTGGTCATCTTAAGTAATACAACCGGCTTGTCCTTTGCTAAAGAAAGGATTGGGCCACTTGCTGCATTTATTATTATTGTCTTTTATTTATCATACTTTATTTATCTGCATTATCAAAAACCCCTAAAAATCCGTTTGCTAGGTATTTACAGAGAATTCCTACTCCAAGCCACTCGTCAACACCTTCTGCTCCTCGTTGGGTTCGACACTCTTACTTATCGAAAATATTGCGATACACCCCCTATACTTGTGGGTCATCAGTGGTAGATTTTATTTATAGCATATATGTGTAGAATTAAGTTTAATTGTCTAGTGATAAATGATCACTACAGACGCTTTTATAAATGCTTGTAGATGGTTAACTTTCTCCCCCTTGCTAGCTCAAATAATATAACAAGCTAAAACTTGTGCAATCTTAGTTTATGCAAAACTCTTAGAGCATTATAATGTATCCTTGGTTGAGTGGTTCATAATGAAAATATAAGTATGGTGTCATCCATGGTCATATTATTGGGAGATTTATGGATAACACTCATGCAAATGATCACACCATGTTTAGAACTTTAAGTTACATCCTGCCTTGAAATAAATTAACTTGAGCATGTTGGACAATAAGGATGAAAATTTTACCCACAGGTACGGGTACCCGCAGATTGTTAGGAATGATTCCCTAGAGGCTCACATTCCGTCTTCTATTTGTAACCTAGTATCCGGCTTAGGGATAGTTGTATGTGTCACTTCAATTGTTGCAGGTGTGAAACCACATACTTGTATCTAGCTTTAGCCAGTTTGTCCTTAGTCGTTTGAGGTTAGGACGGAAACCCACTTCTGAGACTAATTTGTAAGTCAGAATATGACAATGTTTCACATGTCATGAGCATGGATATGCTATCCACCTTGAATTGGCTAGTCGGAAGAGCTACAATAGTCGGACCGATCCAAAGGTTAGTAGGACATGAACACACCGTCATATGCTCCGACTAACACAATGGAATCTTGAGACCTGACGGGATCGCACAATCCGAGTTATGGAAAAGCCGGCTTTGACTCCATCTAACGTCACCGTAACTGGAAGTCATAAGGATGGTCTTGGGCCGACTTCAAAGCAAGGTGCGTGACATGGATCAGCCATGATAGAATTTTCCCCTCCATCTCGGAGGAATATTCTCTGGGCCCTCTCCTATGATATGATTCAGAAGCACGGCCATGCGCTACTCGATCAAGTGTTGATCGAGGTAGTTGACTTAGGGAAGCCGGAGGGAATCAGACAATTAGTTATCACTGCAATGAGAAGAGAGTAAACCAGCACTGGAATAACGGAATCTCCCTTGAGGTTTATCACCAATATTGTGAGGCAAAGGGACTCGGACATATCGTCACATTGGGGGCACTTGCGTAAACCAGGAGTCGGCAAGTCTTGCTAGAGGCCTCTACCGATTATCAGCTCTAGCTGGAAACTCACTAAGCTAATGCTCTGACTAAATGATTACTGACCTGTGTGATGTCTACGCACGTCTATTCTTGTAGACAGTTGTTGGGCCTCCAAGTGCAGAGGTTTGTAGAACAGCAGCAAGTTTTCCCTTAAGTGGATCACCCAAGGTTTATCGAACTCAGGGAGGAAGTGGTCAAAGGTATCCCCTCTCAAGCAACCCTGCAATCAAGATACAAGAAGTCTCTTGCGTCCCCAACACACCCAATACACTTGTCAGGTGTATAGGTGCACTAGTTCGGCGAAGAGATAGTGAAATACAAGTGGTATGGATATAAGACAATGGTGCCAGAAAATAGCTTGATGGCGTGGAAGAGACTAAAGGCAAACTGAAATAAAGATGGAAGCAAGCAAACATGTAACAGATCTAGTTGCAAACGGTGTTTCAATGTTTAGAAACAAGGCCTAGGGATCATACTTTCACTAGTGAACACTCTCATACAAATATATTATCTTCATGATACTACTCTGAACTACTCTCCGGTGGACACTCTAATCCATGGTAGGGCTATAACAGCACTCCTCAAAGTAAGCCTTTCCCATCTAGATAACCCCACACTGTCACCTTGAGCACTAGATGGTTCCAACAAAACACCACAATTTCATAGAAAAATCTAACTCCAAATATAACTCATAACAAGTATTTGTAATCTCTAGCCTAAGTGCCACCACGGTGTGCACGCTGTCACTTTCACACACATGGGGAGAGCAGAGATCTATTAAAGCACTTGAGTAGCAAGGTAGATCTACTTGATTACAAAGCTCATGATCACAATATGATCATGCATAGAGAGAGAGATGAACACATAGCTACCAGTAGAACCCTTAGCCTCGAGGAAGAACTACTCCCTCATCATCATGGGAATCAGCAACGGTGATGGAGATGGTGGTGGAGATCGATGGAGATGGCTCCAGGGGCACTTCCCCGTCTCGGCAGGGTGCCAGAATAGAGACTTTTTGTCCCCCGAATCTCCCTGCAGTGGCGGTGGCGTTGTGGAATTTTTCATAGCTGTAGGCTTTACGACTTAGGGTTTATGCATCGGGAGGCTTCTTATAGGCGAAGAGGCAAGGTCAGTGGAGGCCGGAGGGGCCCACACCACCTGGTGGCGCGGCCAGGGCTAGCCCACGCCACCACATGGTGTGGCTAGCCCGTGGCCCCTCCCCATCTCGTCTTCTGGTTCCGTGTCCCCCTCGGTAAAAACTGACTTTGGCTTTTGTCCCGTCCAATTCCAAGAATATTCATTTTCTGACTTTCCTGGAACCAAAAACAGCAGAAAACAGGCAGTTGGCACTGTGGCATCTTGTTAGTAGGTTAGTCCAAGAAAGTTTATAAAAATACTCCAAAGTGTGGGAAAAACATAAGAAAGTAGATAAAAACCAAGCATGGAACATCAAAAATTATAGATATGTTAGCAACGTATCAACATCCCCAAGCTTAACTCCTGCTCGTCCTCGAGTAGGTAAGTGATAAAAAGAAAGAATAATTTTTGAGGTGACATGCACCATCATAAACTTGATCAAAGTATTTGTAAAACATGGATAGCTGAGATCATAGTACTTCAACATAGCATGAAAGATAAAGTTCTAGCAATAAGACATAGCAACTACGTTGCAACATGAAAAGGAACAAATAAAAGATTCATGAATAACAATACTTTGTATGACATTTGTTTGTTTCACATAAAGAAAACATAGCATAGTGGCATTCAGCTTGTCCCTCATAGAGTAGCAAACATAAATGCATAGGACACCTTCAAAGTTTATAAGGGTGACTAGATACAAATAGTTTAAGAACAAGCAATATCAAAGTTATGCATCAATCAACATGTCTTGGGACAACGCACATAGAACTAAGAATGGCCACTATGCTCTCTCAATAGGTGCATAAAGATAGAAGGTGGAGACTCAACATAAAAGTAAAAGAAAGGCCTTCATAGAAGGAAGCAGAGATTCAAGTTTCATAAAGAGCTTCCAAAAATTATGGTACTTATTAGCTTTCAGCTCCCATTGCCCCTATCATAAGCATCTTGAAGTGATTAAGGTTAAAGTGAACAAACTATGGAGTATATGCTTGACAAAGTATAAGTTGGAAATCTCATGTCCCTTGAATACGAGGGCCGATCCTCATGCTACTCAAGTTTAGTCACCGATAAGTTCTTGTCATAGTAAGTACATGTGTATCATAGAGAACCGCCAACGGGGTACCCCTTGCCCGATGATATGGAAGAATCCCCATATCAAAATGACAAGGCAACCAGATAACGAGCATCTCAGTAATCTTCTTATTTACCATGGGAAAATGGTGCTTTTTTCTCTCTTTCCTCTTTTCTCATATCTCTTTTTTTTCTCTTTTCTCTTTTTCTCAATGTCTGACTCTTTTTTTTATAAGAAGAATGCTTCATAGACAGCTCATTATGGTTACACTACAGGTTTCCACCATGACAGCATGGATTAGACCGACGGCCCAGGCGTTTCTCTAACACATATACATAACTCCATGGACTTAAAATCTCCCCTTTCATTTCACACCGACGACATCCATAGAGAAAAGAGCATGATATCAACTAGGTACAAAGTACAAGTGCAATGTTGAAAGCGTTCCCCATGACAGCATGGTTCTGCTAATCCCCAACATATAAGTGCAAGCATATACAACATAGACGACACAATGGTTCAAGTTTATTAAGGGCAAGAAAAGTAAAGTGTGCCATCAAGTTCGTGAGAGCTTTAATCACTAGTTTTCTCATAACAAGTTTAATTCGGAAGGTAGATAAAAACATGAATATAATTGGAATAGCAAACGCTAATAGGTAGGTGTGGTGGACTCTTTGGAATAACTTGGTTTTATTTGGAGTTGGATGCATGAGTGGAACTGTAACATCCCAAAACATTAATCCAAGCTTATCAAGATCCAAATCATCAAAAATAGGGTTAACAAAAACTTTTCCAAAGTAAAAATGAAAGCATTCATGTGTATGTGCATTTAATTTAGAAATTGATTTGAATTGCCATGGTTCTGTGATTCTTTGATTGTAAAATGTTTCTTAGGTGATTTAAACATCAATTTTCCCAAGGAAGAACAACTCAAAATGAATATTTGCAGCGAATGGTCATTTGGCCAAATTAACTCTCATGCCTACTCTTGCTATTCCTAGTACTCAAAACTTAACAGAAACATGTGTGGATCTTTGCACCCCTTGATAGTACACAAAATGAGGTACCAAGGCCCACTTTGTGATCTGCAAAAATCTTTCAAATGCTGATTTTAAATGACAGTTTAAAATTGAATCTATTTCATATGGGAAGATCCCATTATTTCAAAAACCACTCAAACAAGCTCAATTTTCAAAACCCAAGCACCCACAGAGTCTCAAGCTTATTCCTAGCAAACCCACCAAAAATCTTTTCACAATTCAAAAGTTTATTTCATGCGGCCATTCCATCAAACACTTGGCATGCATGATTTACACCCTAATCCTAGCTCACTGTTTTGAACAGGTTTTTGCCCCCAAATGATCTACATTTAATCCCTTTGTCCCCCCAGAGTCTAACCATGCCATTAGCACCCATCCCCTACACCCCTATTGGCAAGGCCATGCCATGCCGAGCCACCCCTCGTCGGCCGACCATGCACTCGCCCCAGCAGACCACCTCCCTCTCTCTCGCCATGTCTAGGAGGTAGACAGGACCGCACCGCCACCCCCTGTCCCCTGCCCGAGCCAAGCCTAGCAGTGGACCACCGACGAGAGCCCGCGCCCAGTGCCACCGCACCATGCTGAGCACGTGTCAGAGCGCCGCACCTGGCACGCGTGCACAAGCTGTCGCTCGACCGCAGCCCGCGCCTACCGCTCCGCCACGACCCAGGGAACACGAGGACACGCCCGTTCGCCGCCCAACGCACCACAGCCACCGCTCGCCGTGGACACCGCTGCCTCTGCCGCTCAGAGCGCCAGCTCACCCCGACCGCATACCACCGCCCCTACGCCTGCATTCACTTCCTAGAGCACCGCCAGGAGACCGTCTGTCGATCGCCACCCTCAGCCATGCCGCTAGCCGCCCGTAGCTATGTCGCCACCGTCGCCGGCCCATCCCTCTCGGTCTCTCCGTCAAGCCTATAAAAGGAGGGCACCCCCAGCCGTTTGAAGCACACCACTCCACTCCCCTCACCTCACTGACCGTCCCACACCATTAGCCAGAGCAAGGGGAGCAGCAGCTCGCCAGAATTGCACCGGAGCAGGCCGCCTCTGGAGGAGGAGGGCGCCGCTGATTGCGACCACCCCCGGAGCTGCCTCGACCGTCCTTGAGCTCGCAGTCGACCACCAGTTTGTTTGCCCGCCTTGCTGTCGTTGCTGGAGCCCTGGTATGCCCCCTATGCACCCCACCGAGCCGCTAGGGTTCGAGCTCACCGACGACCTGTTCGTCGTCGACGACGATCCCCAGTCGTAGATCTCAGTTCTAATCTAACGGCCCACATCGCCCTGTACCGCTTCGCGCGTTATGAGCCGCTGACTTGTGGACCCCCCCCCCCTGTCAGTTGAGCCCCGCGCCGCGGAGTGACACTAGGCCGGCCCGTTAGCATTTCTCGCGCTACCCAGTTAGTTTGAATAAGGATTTTTCTTTTTAGTTTAAACTTAGTTCTGTCTCTGAGTTTGAAAACTAATTTAGAGAGTTTGACAAATCCAAATTGCATGAAACTAATTTTTCCTGAAAGGTATTGAAAAGATCTATCCAAGCCCGTTGGATTTAATTCAATTAGAGTTATAGATCTCTCCTAGTAAAAATAACAAAACAGAAGCTTTTGCAACTTGCAACATTTTTATAAAATCAACCAAGATAGGTTTTGAGTTGATTCCAACTCTCAAAAATCACATTTCATCATATATACCTAAATATGTAATAATATTAAGGTTTACATGCAGTGACTTTGCACTAGTACCAAGATAATGCTATATAGGCATTTCTAGTCACTTTAAATCATTAAATATTGAACTTAAACCAAAGTAATTATGATCCAACCTTTAAATCCCATTCCCACATGTTAGAATATGTGGTGAGTACATGTGTCCACATGATCCAATATTTTAAGTGGTGAATATTAAGTCTTAGTTAATTTTTCAATGAGTAGAAATTACTTTTCTAAAATAAAAAGAGTGAAACTATTAAATGAAACTTGTGATGCTTAAGATGATAATAGATCATCAAGTGTGTGTCTTAGAATGCTAATTAGACTTGTCAAGTATTGTTTGGTGATTGTGTACTTCGTATGTATTTATAGACGATAGTACCGACCAAGCTTTCGAGGAGGAGGAGTTCTACCAAGAAGAAGAAGAAGAAAACTTCAACCACTACACTTCACAAGGCAAGCCACCATTAACAATGCAAGCTAACACTTGCCAGTATAATGATTAACAAGCTAGGATTAAACTAGATGGGTTAGCAAAGATACTTTACGCATGCTTTGGTCACACTACTTTGACTATTAGTACCCCAAGTCTTATTTACAAGCTTTACTTCCTTTACCTTACACAAAGTTCTTTAATTGTTTTGAAGGTAGCATAAAAAGTATAAAACTTGACCTATTTACAAACCCTTTAGATGTCATTCTATGGCATGAGATTGAACCCATCTTTTCAACCTTAGTGAACACTCTTAACTTGGTAGTTTACAGTAGATCAAAAACTTGAGTCACTTTAGATGGGAACACTTGCTGAAAATGAGTTATGAAAACCTTGGAATGATGAGTCATTATATTGAGATGTTTTGACCTGTGTTGAGAAACAAAAATGGTTTATCATGGCGAAAATGTTGAGGCATGAGCCTTAACCCTTTTATAAATCTGATGGTTGGATTCGGATGCGATACCGTTCCAAATTTACCGTACAACCACACTACCTGAATTGGGTAAGGCTTAGCTGGAAATTTATATGCATTAGTATTAGTTCCCTCGCGGGAGAGGTTTGAGCTGAGGCTACCTCTCAATGTTGTCCACCTATGCAGTGCCCAAGATGACGGATTGTCATGGTTGGGAGGCCATGCTCATAGGAGAGGTGCTTATACTAGGGTGTGTAAAGGGAAGGTTATGTTTGATTATCTCCATACTAAGCATGATGATTCAAGGTTATCCCTAACAGATGTATCGAATCTTGTGGTGAAAGTGTACCACCTCTGCAGAGTGTCAAACTATTCGAATAGCCGCGTCCGCGGTTATGGACAGTTGGAATGGCCATATTGTTTCGTTGTCAGATGTTTTCCAAACAACTTATGAAATGAATGATGAATTTTGACTTCACCACAACAGGGTTGTGTTTATGACAATAGCTTCCCAACGTAAGTTATTCTAGAACTTTACTTTATCTTTCTTTGCTTCTGAACTCAGCTTAGGTTTCAAACTTAACCTTATAGTTAAACATAGGGTTAGCACTTGACTTAGAACTATATTACTTGTTAGAGGTAGTTTGCGAGTACTTAAAGAGTACTCATGGCTTTTGTCCCTGGCTATTCTCATGGCTAGACTATGAAGGAGACTATCAAGATGATGGCCAACAGGACGGCTATGATAACTAGGACTATCTGCCTTCGTCAGCATTGCCTGTTCCCCTGAAGATGGACCCCACCGCTACGCTTATCTTTTATTTCCACTGCTTGTTGTATTAAGACTAGATCATGAGATCCTTATTTGTGTAACACCTTATATATGGTTTGTAATGGATGATGTACTGTGATATCCAATCCGTTATGTCTCGCAAAAATGGTAATCCTGGGATTGCGAGGTATGGCATAACGGGCATCTAGGATTAAAAATCCAGGTGTTGACAGGGACTCATACTTGGTTATGGAGGCTAGCAAAAGACTGGGAGCGACCAACTAAGAGAGCAATAATGGCCATAATCATGCAAAGCGACAAAACATCATTAATCAAAGCATAAAGTGATACTACAAGTCGAAAACTAAAGGATCATAAAGGCTATGGTGACTTGGGATAGTCATAACATGGTGTGAGCATGTGCCAAGTCAACCCAAATAAAGCATCAAAGGAGAATACCACAATACTATGCTTTAATATGCTAAAACAACGCATGATTCTTCCAAGGCACATTAAGAAATCTCAATTGTTTATAACATGTCATGCTACAACAAAAATCACTAAGCATAAAGCCAAAACAATATCAAGCATGACATGATAAAGTCTAAGTCACAGTCAAAAACAAGCTCCTTTTATACCACTTAAGCATGAAGCTTTCTACTCTCTTCCACCACCAATCAACTTATTTGAAAGAACTCACAAAGATAATAATAAATAAAGATCAGTGATCTTGTCTCACAAATCCAAAAATAAGAACTAAAAATTTCTAAGGTGAAAGCACAAGAAAACTAAGGCTAAACACAGTGCTAGCAAAAGAGAACACTCACTGAACAATAAGAATGAAAACTAGAGTGTTCTAGGCAATGAAAACGGAGCGTGTATCTCTCCAAAAGAAGTGTGTTGGGATCCAAACAACTTATTTAAGCAAACCAAACAAAAGAAAACTAAAAATAAAAACAAAGACGCTCCAAGAAAAACACAATTGTGCATGAAACAGTAAAAACGAAGTGTCTAGAAAGACCTGAGATTTTTATTGATGAAGAAGGGGATGCCTTGGGCATTCCAAAGCTTTGACGTTTGTACCTCTTGAATATTTCTTGGGGTGACATGGGGTGGCATCCCCAAGCTTGAGCTTTAGTCCATTCTTCATCTCATTACATCATTCTCTCCATACACCTAAAAAATTCCTTCATACAAAACTTCACACAATCTTTATTAGCAACATTAGTGCACTCAAGATAATACGTCTTTGGGTTCAGTTTCAACACCAATACAACTCCCATTAAAACACAAGCTACTGTAGCACTTCCCTCAAAAATCTCAATTCCCCAAAGAGAACCCAAAAATGAACCAACAAGAAGGAATGCAAATAATGGCAAAAATCTGTCAAAACAGACCAGCAGGTGAAAACCAATTTTTTCGAAGACCTTATGTTGCTCAAATTAAAAAGTGTTGAACTAACGAAAGTTAGATAACAACCTGGGTCAGAAACACAAACATTTACGGCTCAAAAGGACGTACAGAAATTTTACACGAATATTTACGGTGAAGCACAAAAATCTGTTTCGGGACAGCAACTTTCCCAAGCATTACTTCCCTCTCATTAGAGGTTACTCTTGGCACAAAAAGCAAATAAAAAGGATAAGGAGGGGTTATTACTGAAGTTATAACTTCCAAGACTCATCTAAAACGTTTGGGTTATCTCCCAATAAGTACTTTTCTTTAACACATTTAAGTTAGGCATGATAGTTTGAGAAGATGCTCACATAAGAAATATGAATTGAAGTAAAAGAGAGCATCAAGAAGCAAATTCAAAGCACATTTAAGTCTAACCCACTTCATATGCATAGGAATTTTGTAAATAAACAAGTCATGAAAGCACAAATCAACAAGCATAGGAAAGCACAACAAGTGCAACTTCAAGACTTTCAACATAAAGAGGGGAAATTTAATATTATTGAGATGCATAAAACCATGTTTCCCTCTCTCATAATAACTTTCAGTAGCATCATGAATAAAATTAACAATATAACTATCACATAAAACATTCTTATCATGAGCCACATGCATATAATAATTATTACTCTCCACATAAGCATAGTTATTCTTATTAATTGTAGTGGGAGCAAATTCAACAAAATATCTATCATTATTATTCTCATCACCATGATCATCAAATATAGGAGGCATATTGTAATCATAATTAATTTTCTCCTCAATAGTAGGTGGACTGAAAATATCATATTCATCATTGTAATCATCATATATTGGAGGTTTGGTATCATCATAAGCAATAGAATAGCTATCTTCCAAAGCTGGGGAACTAAAAAGATCATTTTCATAAAAACTAGCTTCCCCAAGCTTAGACTTTTCCATAGCATTGGCAATAATGGTGTCCAAAGAATTCATACTAACAACATTGCTATTAGAATGCAAATAAAGTTCCATAGGTTTTTTAATTTTCTCTTCAAACACTTCATGTCCTAACTCAGGATAAATACTATAAAGCTCTCTAATTTTGTTGTTGTTTTCCATTAAGCCTAACTAGTGAAAATAAAAACAAGAAACAAAAAGATATAATTGCAGAATCTAAAGGAAATAACTTCGAGCACTCACACACCAGCAACAGTGCTAGAAGATACCTTAGTAGCCGGAGGATGTGAGTACCTTTTACCTTACCTCCCCGGCAATGGCGCCAGAAAATAGCTTGATGTCTACGCACTTCTATTCTTGTAGACAGTTGTTGGGCCTCCAAGTGTAGAGGTTTGTAAAACAGCAGCAAGTTTTCCCTTAAGTGGATCACCCAAGGTTTATCGAACTCAGGGAGGAAGTGGTCAAAGGTATCCCCTCTCAAACAACCCTGCAATCAAGATACAAGAAGTCTCTTGTGTCCCCAACACACCCAATACACTTGTCAGGTGTATAGGTGCACTTGTATGGATATAAGACAGTGGTGCCAGAAAATAGCTTGATGGCGTGGAAGATACTAAAGGCAAACTGAAATAAAGATGGAAGCAAGCAAACATGTAACAGATCTAGTTGCAAACGGTGTTTCAATATTTAGAAACAAGGCCTAGGGATCATACTTTCACTAGTGAACACTCTCATATAAATATATTATCTTCATGATACTACTCTGAACTACTCTCCGGTTGGACACTCTAATCCATGGTAGGGCTATAACAGCACTCCTCGAAGTAAGTCTTTCCCATCTAGATAACCCCACACTATCACCTTGAGCACTAGATGGTTCCAATAAACACCAAAATTTCATAGAAACATCCAACTCCAAATATAACTCATAACAAGTATTTGTAATCTCTAGCCTAAGTGCCACCATGGTGTGCACGCTGTCACTTTCACACACATGGGGAGAGCAGAGATCAATTAAAGCACTTGAGTAGCAAGGTGGATCTACTTGATTACAAAGCTCATGATCACAATATGATCATGCATAGAGAGAGAGATGAACACATAGCTATCGGTATAACCCTTAGCCTCGAGGAAGAACTACTCCCTCATCATCATGGGAATCAGCAACGGTGATGGAGATGGTGATGGAGATCGATGGAGATGGCTCTGGGGGCACTTCCCTGTCCCGGCAGGGTGCCAGAATAGAGACTTTCTGTCCCTCAAATCTCCCCTTCGGTGGCGGCAACGCTGCGGAATTTTTCGTGGCTAGAGGCTTTACGACTTAGGGTTTATGCATCGGGAGGCTTCTTATAGGCGAAGAGGCAAGGTCGGTGGAGGCCGGAGGGGCTCACACCACCTAGTGGCGCAGCCAGGGCTAGACTGCGCCACCACATGGTGTGGCCAGCCCCTAGCCCCTCTTTTCTCGTCTTCTGGCTCTGTGTCCCCCTCGGTGAAAAACTGACTTTGGCTTTTGTCCTGTCCAATTCCGAGAATATTCATTTTCTGACTTTTCTGGAACCAAAAATAGCAGAAAACAGGCAGCTGGCACTGTGGCATCTTGTTAATAGGTTAGTCCAAGAAAGTGTATAAAATACTCCAAAGTGTGGGAAAAACATAAGAAAGTAGATAAAAACCAAGCATGGAACATCAAAAATTATAGATACATTTGCAACGTATCACTGTGTCCGACTTACCGTAAGCTTGCGAGATCACACACTTAAGAGAGTGGAACTAGGCGGATGTTGATCCGACTATCACAAGCCGGGAAGTTGGACTTGTTTGGATAGGTACACTTGTCACTGAGTTGGAACCACTTTGACTAGGGCTAGGGTTTAGGACCGAGGGACACAAGTATTGTGTGCCCTCACCTACTCACCTATATAAAGGAAGGTGGGTGGCGGCGGACAAGACATGGTTTTGGATCCAGTGCTGCTTCCTAGAGTTTCGCTAGACTTAGAAACTCCACCTTCATGTCCCGTGGCGGCAAGACCGAGACTAGCATCTCTCTTTTCTATTGTTCCACCTTGTACGTGTGTGTGACAGCAGAGGTACCACACCTACGGTGCTCGTCGTCGACATTGGGTGGCAATGAAGTGGGAGATGAGGAGGAGCACGGAGCCGGTGGCGAGGTGGTCCTAGGATCGAGAAATTCGCTAAAGCCGGATGAGACGAGGGGAGCATATGACACCACCGCGACGCGCTTCCTCAGCTTCTGCACCTGCGCGTCGAGAGGTACAAGCTATTGCATTTGACCTTAGCCAGATCTTGGGGTGGCTCGCCAGAGACCTTGCCGGAGCAGAAAAGTTTTTGTTTTTGGCCTGGCTCTGTGTGTTTCCCAACACAGATATAGTACCCGCATGGGCAGGTTATGGGCACACTTTATACCCACGGGTAATACCCATTCCCTACCTATTAAGTAATGGGTACGGGCACGAATATATACTTGTACCCATGGGTATTACCAATACCCTACCCATTTAAAATAACATGTCAGACTTACATGTAGAGTGTCATCCTATGCGGCTAAGAGGTCTAGGGACGATTATGAGATTGCTACTTCTAAATTCTGATACTTTCATGTACTCACCTTCCTATTATTAAGTAGATATAATTGTATTTAACATAAAATTGTGAATAACGTGTGTACTATTGGATCTACCCGCCGGGTACCCAATGGGTATGGGTACCCATCGGGTATGAGTATGGGTAAAGTTTTATACCCGCGGGTATGGATATGGGTAAACTTTTATACTCATTTACTACACGGGTACGGGTATGGTATTGCCTTATCCTGCCCATACCCTCACCATTGCCATTCTTATTGGACAAACATAGAATTAGTTTATCTCAATAAATAAAGTTAGAATAAGTGAAAGTCTCCAAGAAAGTCATGTTGGATAAATTTTAAATTTGGAGAAGAGATGTTGTCTTGTAGGATAAAAAGCTAGGAAGAGATGCTAACAAGGGGGATTCTCTCATTATATCAGTAACCAAAGGGTGAACTTATATTATTTATGGATCTTTTAATACATGTGCTCTCATGGAAAGTGAATGAAAGGAAGGCACCCGAGGATTCGACTAGCCATGGAATGATAAATTAAATGGTTCTAGAGCATGTGTCTTGATTAAAAGATCCATGCATAAAAAGTTTATGCTGGAATTAGTAATAAATGAGAATGTTGACTAATGACATGTTTTGTGGTGAAAGTGTCCAGTTGTCCAAGAGAAATATTTGGCCCCGTGGTTGAACTTCATATCTATCTTGTTCTCGCTATTCTCTTATTTCTGGTTGTTCTATGAGAGTTTATCTCTTTTGTAAAGTCATAAGACTACTAATAGTATAATGGTTACTATTGAAAGTTAATGTGAAAGTAAAGATGATTCAATTGTCCAACATGCAATGGTTGGTCTAGTTCACAAGTGAGGTGTAGTTTTTAGAGCTTCTATTTATGTTGTGATTATTTTGTTGGTTGTTATTTTGTGTATATTTTTGATAATTGAACATGCATAAGTTGATGGCATAATGCTTGTATTTCTTTTATCGACTTCAAGCTCATTGATGCATGAGCAAAGGTTTAACCTTAGTGAAGTTGATATATTTCTTAAGACCAAGGTAGGATATCAAAATAAGTATAAGTATTAAGCATGAAGTATTCCATAGTGCTTTGTGAATTTGTTATTATACAAGTTTCATAGATTGTTAAGCATATATGAATTTTATAAGTTATATCACTTGATAAATTATTTATTTGTTGTGATTTTTAAAATGATAAACTATTTAAATTTGTGTAGCAATTATCAGGACTTATATTGTTCAACATCAATAACAAACTCGAAAGTCCATGTTTAGTTTTATCATATTTATGCTCGAGAAAGAGTATAGGTTAAGCTTGGATGTTGATGCATGTAAAATGCATACATGAACTTTGTAGTTTATTGTGTAAAATCCTTATTATTTAGCAACTTTATTATATTTATTGGTAATAACCTACTAATAGTTGCAAAGGTGCATAATTTCCCGTTTTACACTTTGTTGTATAGGAATTGCACAAATATGGAAGGAGAACGCTCGTTATGGTGAAATTAAGAGCTTCCTGAAATATGTTCTTACAAAACAATTTTCAAAGATTTCCATGTCAGCCCCTTAAGATGGTGTCAGACGAAAAAAATCAAAACATTAAAGTTGTTGGAAATTTTCTTCTAATGATGATTAATATAAAATTCTTTGAAAAGTACGGGACGCAGCAACAATACACCGAATACTGTGGGGTACATAAGTAGTTTCATTACTCCAAAAGTGTATGACGTGATTGACTCAAAATCTTTCCATGCTTAATAGATTCAGCCAATCCATGACTTTATGGGATCTTAAGGACATAGGGGAATGCTAGGAAGGTTCTAGAGATGCACAAGAGCCCTTTTATCAAAGGGGCATCCATTCCATGGCTTAGATTGCATCTACACCACTATATATTAAGAGGAAACTCTTCTTTTCGAGGCATCAATCCATTGTGACAAAAATCCTCCTACTTGGCAGCCTCCAAGGAGTGGAAGGAGCTTCTCCACACTAGAACCAAGTCCAAGGAAGAAGGAGAGCCAAAGGGCAATCGTCCTCCTTGGTTGCCATCAGGGTCACCACGCCACCGTTGTCGTGGATGCCTCCTCTGTCTTCTCCAACACCGGGCCACTTCACCTCTCCATCAAAAAATTCATCAAATCTCTAGTCTTTGTAATGTCTCTCCATTTTGAGTACTTTCCCATGTTTCTGAGGGCATATTATGATTTGGTATTTATTTCGATATAAGTATGTAATGAGTATTTGGTCAAGTTTTGATCTTTTATATGGTTCTATGATGGCAATATGCGAACATCGACTACATGTCACTTTACCTTTATGGACTCATAGGGATGCAATTGAAGGATATATGCTCTAGAGGCAAATAATAAATGGTGTTTATTATCATAATTCAAATTAGTTCATAATAGTTTTATACAATGCTATAACTATATCAATTGGAAACATTAGCACACGTGTGGTATTTAAACAAACCAAGTCCCTAGTAGGCTCTAATGACAATAACATCGTGGAATGCACATGGGTCATTATGGGTATCAAGATCTCGTTGATGATCATTGATTACAGAAATGTCTCGGTCATGTATGTGATGTTCCAGAACCGTAGGTGATGTGGGCATACCCTACAGGTACTCATGATCAGCATATACGGTCTAGCCCAGAAGAAGCCCACGACGTTGCTAGGGCCCAGTCGAGATTCAGGTGGCCTGGGAGACTAAGACTCCTTGTAGAACACGGCAAAGTACAAGATAGAAGTTTAAAGGGAAAACCCTAATATGTAACCGACTCGGCCTGCTATCCCGAGACCTAGCCTATCTATATAAAGGCTGGGAGGGGGCAAAGAGGAGGATATTCACAACCCTAGTTTTCCACACCATCACCAGATTGCATCTCCGCACCCCTATAACTTTCGACTCCTCGATATTTCTAAGAGCACACAAGAAGGAGTAGGGTCCTCTACGAGGCATGAACCTGGGTAAACCTCGTGTCACATGTGTGCTTGTTTGCTAGCCGATCAATGCCTCCAGTGCTCCCTACTTCCTCAAACCTAAGTCCATCAACGATGGCCATTGATGAGTTAACCCCTCGTCAGTAGGGTAACACACTTAAGGGTTCTACAACACTTGGAGATCGTTTTGGAATCACCAAGATCACTAGTAGAAAGAAGAGAGAAAACCGGAATGGTTCTAGGAGAAACCGAAGTTAGTTCAGAATGATCGAAAAGAAGTTTTTAATCATTAGGAAATATTAAATGTGATTTTATATTAATTACTGTAATTAATTAATAAAAATCCATTTTAAAATAATCTTTGGGCAAAACCTCCCTAATGGGCCACTTCCCGGAGGGAAGGGCCCATGGGGGCCTCCCTAGGGCACCCTTCTGGCTGGCTTGGGACACACACGGGGTAGGGGATGTCCCACTTGGCCGGCTCCTCCCCTCCTTGGCTGCTCCTCATCCTTTTGTCCCACCTTACCAGTTGGCGTGTGGGAGTCCCTCCCCTTCTCTTATATAAAGAGAGACACATGGGGAGGGAAAAGAACAATTAATATTAGATTAATTCCTAAGTTAATTTTCCTTAGCGAATTTTTCTCTCTCTCTCATTGGCTCTCATGCTTGTGGTTCCAAGAAGAACTACACGCGTGGCAAATGACACCACTTTGGCACACCCTCGCGCTGCGGGATCCCGGTTTTAGAAGGTCTACTTCCGCAATCCCGGTTGGATCGGGGAGAATGGGAGCTGGTGTTGAGCACCGAACATGTGCGAAACCATGGGGTGCCGTCAGTTGTGGCACCTAGACATTGTGCGAGGAGCAACACGACCTTGAGGTCGGCTACGAGTATGACTACATTATCCACGTTTCTCTTGAAATGGTAAATGCCTTCGGTCTACAAGGGTATGTCACCGAAACCTCTCCCGTTACTGCATTAAGTCATAGATAAATCTTGGCATTGGTGTTGCGCTAGTTTTCTACTACGAACCCCTTCAGCAACTTAGTGTAATGAAGAGAGTAGGGAGGGACAGAATGATAGAAATCGTGTCCTGAGACTTAGAGTTGCATTAGTGGGTTCACCTATTTTAGGGATGCACCTATTTTAGGCTCTATCCAATGAGGATAAAACTTGATAAGATACTTATCATGTTGTTTTAGAAATCTTTATGCCATGAAGTCTATGTAGCCCTTGGGAATGTTTGCTTCACATACAATCACACACTTGAGATTGTCCTCTTGCTACATAGAGGATTGGGGTTTCTCTGAACAGAGCTTTTACTTTCTTACAAATTTACTTTCTTGTATTTTTATGTTCTTGCAACTTTACTTTTTTGAACCTTTACTTTTAGTTTTAAACCACTCCAAAGAAACCATCCTAGTTTGTTTAGTTCATAGATAATTAGAATAGTGACACTCTAATTTGAAAGTATAAATACTTATATCTTCCGCTCATCGTAGGATTGATATTAATACTTACACATCAAAGATTCAATGATCTCTTACACTTGTGGGTATGAACACTGCCAAGATAAATATGCCACCATTGGATGCTTTGTTGACCTCACAAAAAGAGCACTTGAGGTGGAGGAGACCAATGCCCAGTCAAGAATGGAGTTCTTCACATGAGAAAAGTCCACGACTTTGCTGACAATAAAAAGATAGTATCCAATCGACTTTAGGAGCACCATGTCTATTTGAAACAGGCCAAGGCCAAGATCATGGCCGAGGAGACCACGGTCATGATGATGTACTTGAGCATCTTGGACCTGGCTCAAAGGGCTTGGTTTGAGAATAAGCAAAACAATATCTATAACCGCCAAGTTTGATCTCATCAATGATATATGTTGATCATCTATGTGTTCTGTGCATTTCCTATCAAACTTATGTTAATTTGCACTATGATTCCGTACAGTGACATGTGAACTATGTTAAATGATAATTAGTGGTGATTTGTTTGCTACTTTTCCATTTTTTGCTTGCCAATTAGTTGAAATATGTTGGAAACAGGTGAAATATGTCACAAAACTGGTCAATCTGGGCATGCCTAGCCGAAATGGGCCGCGCCGCTGGAGGCACCCCATGGAAGCCTGCCCAGACCGGACAATGGTCATTTCCCTGTCCGCAACCCTACCCATCCAAAATGGGTCGGCCCCCACTAGATATGCCCTTAGAGCATCTCCACGGGAGGCCCCAATAGCGCTCCCAATAGGCCTATAGGGGCCAGGTCCATTTTTTGGCTCACACCGGCGCTCCCAATAACCCACCGACACATTTTGGAGCCCAATACAATAGTCGCCTCTTCCCTACAAGGCATGTGCAATGAGTGTTGGTGCCTCAATCCATGTCGAATTTCGCTCGCGGGCTAGTCCTGGTAGCCAAACAAACATGTTCCCCACCCACTCTAACTCTCCACACCTGCCTCTTGACTCCTAATTTGCCACCGTTGTTGACACAACTGTCTCCCTCTAGTTTCCTCCTTCCTTCCCATCTCCTGCCACCAGAATCGCCACAACTGACGGCGCTGACCTCCAGCATCTTGCCCTACCAAGGATCCATTTGCAGTCCACCGCCGCACCTACTATCGTTTCCCTCGTCGCTAGCAGCTTATCAACGTCCACCTCCGACACCCACCATGCCTAGCTAGGACGACGGATAGATGAGCAGTGCTTTGTGGCTCGGTGATGTGAGTGCTTCTCCCTAGTCATTGTTTCTTTGTGCCATTTAGGAATTTTAGATCAAGAGTAGATTATGCATTTGGTAGTTTTCCGAAGTATACTATGCCCCTATGAACATCGTCGACCTAGCGCGAACTGGTGTTGCCCACCTAGCAGATGTCACTTCGATCGATCTGTGACAGTCTGCTACTTCTACACCTGATCACAACACAATGTAGGTATCTTGGTAAGATTTCTCAATTTTGTGCCTTGGAATGTCATAGTTTTCTCAATTTTGAACATTGAAAATTCTAGGATGGTTTAATATGTGGCTTTGTGAGTTGGGTCGATCCTGATTGGTCTTTGACACTACAACATGCACTACCCACTTTGTGGGATATGTACGAGAAGAGAAACAATTCAAGGATTGAGGAGAATATTCAAAATGCTGAAGAGAAAAACAAGGCAGATGCCAAATACACTAGTTAGATGGCATATGTGCATGATACATTGCAAATGTATCTATAATTTTTTATGTTCCATGCTTGGTTTTATCCACTTTCTTGTGTTTTGTCCACACTTTGGAGTACTTTTCATATGATTTCTTGGACTAACCTATTAACAAGAGCCACAGTGCTAGCTGCCTGTTTTCTGCTATTTTTGGTTCCAGGAAAGTCAGAAAATGAATATTCTCGGAATTGGACGGGACAAAAGCCAAAGTGCCTATTTTTCCGAAAGTCATCAGATGCCAGAATACGATACGGAGAGGAGCCAGGGGCCACCACACCACCTGGCCGCGCGGTCCAAGCCTGGCCGCGCCAGGGGGTGGTGTGGCCAGCCTAGGCACCCCCTCGGCCTCTCCTTCCGCCTATATATTGCCCTCGGGACGAAAACCCTAAGGACCCGATCAAAAATCCACGAAAGAGTCTGTAGCCGTTGTCGTCTCTGTCCCTAGATCGGGAGGGATCTGAAGCTCTTCCTGGCACCATGCCGGAGAGGAGAATTCACCCTGGAGGCCTTCTTCATCACCATGCAAGCCTCCGGTGTGATGCGTGAGTAGTTCATCCTTGGACTACGGATCCATGTAGTAGCTAGATGGCTGGTTCTCCTCCTTTGTGCTTTCATGTTTAGATCTTGTGAGCTCCGTTCATGATCAAGATCATCTATTTGTAATTTTGCATGTTGTGTTTGCGGGGATTCGATGGATATTGAGATGCTATTTCAGATTGATTATTGATTCTATCATGTCTTTGTTATTTGTGACCTTGCATGCTTTCCGTTGTTAGTAGCTATCTTGGCCAAGTAGATGCTAGCAACTCCAAGAGTTAGTATTTATGCTCGATAGTGGGTTTATGCCTCTGGTAATCTGGGGAAGTGACAGAAATCTCTAAGGTACTAGATGTGTTGTTGCTACTAGGGAGAAAACAATAATCCTTTATTCATAGAACAATCGTATTGTTTACATTACACACAATTCGTAAAGCAATAATCTGTTGCTTGCAACTTAATATTGGAGGGGGTTCGGGTGATAACCTGAAGGTGGATTATTAGTCATAGATGTAGTTGGATGGCGGTCTATGTATAATGTTGTAATGCCCAATCAAGTTCCAAAGGAGTCAAGATGACTAGTATATGCATGTATTGCTTTCTCGGTGTTTGTCAATTGCCCCGCTGTAATTTGTTCACCCAACATGTTATCTATCTTAAGGAGAGCCACCTCTAGTGAACTATGGATCCTGGTCCTTTTCTTTACATACAATCTATAAACTGTTTACTGCTTTGTGTTTACTTTCTACAAACTATTACTTCCTTCCATTCGATACGTTTAATCCTTTGTTTTCAGCAAAACACGGTGAGATTGACAACCTCATCGCAAGTTGGGGACAGAGTTCTGTGGTTGTGTTGTGCAGGTCTCCACGTTGCTACTAGTGCCGGTAGTGCACCCTGTCAAGGCTCAGCTAGCAACACCTTTGGGGTGTTTCCTTGCTCCTACTGGTTCGATTAAACCTTGGTTTCATAACTGAGGGAAACTTGCTGTTGTGCTCATCATACCTTCCTCTTGGGTTCCCCAACAAGCTTGTTAATACACGAGCCATCAGTGCACAAGTTTCTTGATACTAATGAGAGAAAGGTGTTGCGGGAAACATGGAAAAGTTGAGAGAGGACGAGGACACCGTGTTGGGCAAGATCAAGATGGAGAGTGATGAGTTTCTAGAGGAGAAGAAGGAGTGGGATGAGGAAAAGAAAGCAATAAAAGAGGGGGAAATGTTGGAGTACATGTTGTTTGATCTTGTGAAAGTAGGTGGTGCAAACATAGAGAAGATGAAGAAGATCAAGCAAATCTGCAATGAATAAAATTTCTGTAATAATTAGTTCAAATTGTTGTAGGGATTTTTCTATGAGACCACTTGCATGAGGAACTAGATGAACATGCTTGCATTTGTTTTAGCTAAATGTGTAGCTTGAATACGCATGCATTTTCTTGAATGGTTTATATCTATCATTGTATTATGGTTTGAATCCACCATCTACGATGCTTGGCTGTATGCGCCGTCATTGATGACACGGTCTTATTAATGTTCGTGGACGCCCATCTCCCCACTACATGCGCCCTCCATCCACTAACTTATCCCCGCCGCTCGCCATGGACGGGTCTCTCTCAACTTGTACGAGACTGGCGAGTTTGCCTTCCACGACATCCTCGTGTCGTCGCATGTCGGGCTTCGACATCAGCCCTGGTGGGGTGCTCATGGCATTGGTACCGCGTGGCAACGAGCTGGTCATCAAGATCGCGGAACGGCGCTGCGAACTACTGGAGTGGAAGAGGGCAATGCCCCAGTACGCGGCCGAAAGTGACTGCTGGCCAAGGCATTTCGTGAAGGAACGGAGGGCGGACCTATCTATCTGTCACTCGCATCGGTGGGAGTTCCCGCCGCATCTATGCAACACCGAGGAGCGGCAGAGATTTTGGTATGTGTCCGACCATGGCATCTACGAGGTCATCGTTGTGGCACGTTGTGACGCATTCATGTGGGAGGCAAATAACACAGGGATCATGGACAGTCTCCGACGAGGAGAAGGAGGAGGAGGCCGGCGAGGACCAGGCCAACGGCTCTGACGACGACGACAATGGTATTGTTGACTAGATTTAGGGTTCACTTATATTTTTATGTTAATTTCTATTTATTTTTTTAGGCAGAATATGTATTGGGCTGGCAGTATTGGTCTTACTGATATGGATGGTCTATCCCTATTCTCATGCCTATTCTCGTGTACTGTCTGATGGTGCTCTTCATAACTTTGTACCGTCTCTTTGACGACGTGGTTATCAGGATACGATCCGACAAGATAGATGCTGAAGAATATGCCCTCCTCAAGGGGTCAAGCACTCTATCAGAACTAAATCACTAAATCATCTTGCAGCGTAGCATGAGCACATAGGGCAAACTGAAGAAAAGGATAAACGCTAAAGAGATCGTCAATCTCACCTTGGCATGATTCCATCAGTGCCTCAAAACATTTGCTATTCTTATCTCTAGAAAGGTGCTTCTATTGTTTTACTACCTCCATTCCACAATGTAAGCTTTTATAGCAAACTAAAATAGCTTGCTAAAAGGCTTATATTGTGGAACAGAAAGAGTAGTGTTTATAGCGAAAGAGGACAAAAGTACAGCATGTCGGCTATGTACAGAAAAGCACCGATGGAACTACTCTTGCTAGGCCCTCCCTTGGTTCCATAATATAAACCATTTTAGCAAGTTATTTTAGCTTTCTAAGAGGTCAACCGTTGCTTTGAGAGTCGTGCGAGAGCGGCCGGGTCGCTCCCATCCCCTTCTCGTCGGAGTAGCCGGTGGAAGGTGGCGATGGGGCGGCGCCGGAGTATATTTAGGTTGTAGGGCTTTTTGTTTTGGCGTCTTTCCAGTAGTGGGCGCTATGCCCGTTCCTTGCAGTGTTGCTCCAGATCCAGGCGGCCCGCTCTGGATCTCGTTGTTCTTCCTCGACCTGCTTCATCTCCTCTGGTCGGAGTTGAGGACGAAGGGAAGGGCAGCCACTGCTTCGAATAAAGTCGCCGGCCTCTCTGTCTTCAAGATCTACATCTCCTTGGCCTTTCCTTCGGCCGGCCGGGGTGGCGAGGGGAGGAAGGGGATGGAGATGCAGATCTCTGCGGGCGAGAAGGTCTTGAGCAGTTTTCTGCTGCTCCCTGGAAGAACGGCGTGGGATTGGAGCCAGATCCAGCGTCCGTTTGTGGCTTTCCAGTTCGTCGGCGCGCTCCTGAGGATGGAGCCGGTTGCGGTGACGGGATTCCACGAGGATCTTCCTCATCATGGCTTGTGGATGCGTTTGGTTCTACCCCCTCCCCTTTGTCTCTCCCCACTCTCTAGACGGTCGTGGTGGCGAGGGGAGAAGAAGGAGAGTGGAGGTGCTGGTGGTTGGCTCCGAGCGGCAGCGGGTGGAGTTCGAGCTTCGTTCGCGGATCCTTCCAAGCGTCAGTCGGTCTTGCCGCCGCTACCTTTGGCCAAGGAGGCCACTCCGCGCCTCGGTGGATTCTTCCTCGAGGATTCTTCTACCTCCAAGATGGGAGGCTCTTGGGCTTCAGCACGGCGATCCAACGCCGTCTTCATCTCAAGTGGTTTCGTCCCCGAGATGGAGTTGGTGGCCGTTGACTTGAGGTCGGCAATGGCGACGGTGGAGATGGACCTGATCGCGTTTCACAATTTCTTTCAAGGTCCTTTTTGTAATTTTTGAGGGCTTCTTTGTATTTTCTATTTCTGAGCCCGTGTTGTATCTGTACCCACCGTATTGAATGAAGCTTCTAGGATCCTCGTGATCCCGCACCCGTTCAAAAAAAAAGAGGTCTTATATCGTGGAACAGCGGTAGTGATTGTTAATGATGTGAGAAGGGTCCATAAAGTTAGAGTTTGGTTAAACGGCATCGTCGTTATGGTGGCTATGACGGCGTTGTGCGGGATAAGAATAGGGTATACCCCTCTTCCACCTCGTCGGCGACGATCCCGCTACTGGCATTGAGGAGGGCGGAGATTCGTCTGGTCGCCGCTTCTATGGAGTGGTGGATCTCGTCCAGTCTACGTGTTTTCTAGATCTCGTCTAGTCTACGTGTGTTTTAGGTCTGGTGTTACTAGCTTCAGATCAATTCAAGGGTTCAATGACGACAGCTTCAGCTCTGGGGCGCTGGTCCTTAGGGGCACGTGCACGAAGAAGTTCCGACTTTCATCAACAACATCAGGCCGGCTCAGGATAAGGGAGGGCGGCGATAGCGGCACGGCGGCGGCTCGCTCTGGCGACAGTAGATCGTTAGATGTTTTAAAGATCTCGATATAATTATTATTATGTCTAGAGTGTTTTGTAATTTTTTTACGAACTCATGAGATCCGGATCTTTTTTTAAAAAAATGACGTGAGAACTATGTGATGGAAGCGGACTCCAGTGTCCAATGAATGACTCGAGTGAGTCCGGTCTTCTCTTCTTCACGCGCAAGCGACGCGGCCCCCGAAGCCCATCGGCGTCGCCGGTGCGAGAAGTAGCCCGGAAAACCCCAAACAGAGCACCGAGATTTCCACGGCCGAACCAAAAAAAACCCACGAAACAGGGGAGCACGGCACGGCTGCTCCACCTTAGCCGCTGACCCATCGTAAACTCCTCCTATTCCCCTACGCGCATCCCCTACGCGCTCAGAGCCATTCGGTCTCCGACGACCGGCCGGTGAGATGGCGGAGACGGTGGCCGGCTGGCTGGTGTGCCCAGTCATCCGGATCGTCGTAGACAAGGCCAAGTCCTGTGCCGCCGACCGGATAAGGTGGCTCAACGGCGGCGTCCCCGATGCGCTCAAGCAGCTGGACGGGACACTCACGGAGCTCCGGGCTGTGGCGGGCGCCGTCGAGCGGAGCCGTGGCGCGAGGGGAAACGGCGACCTCGACCGGTGGCTGCTGCAGCTCAAGGACGCCGTCCACGAGGCCGACGAGGTCGTCGACGAGTTCGAGTACCGGAGTCTCCGCCCCGACGGCGGCAAGGTCGACCGCGCGCGCTCCTCCCTCGTCAAGCTCGGCAAGCAGCTCTCCGGCACCGATGAGCCGCTCAACAAGCTCAAGGCCGTCATCGAGAAGCTAGGCTGCATCATGGCCAGCTCCGGGCGGCTGATGCAGGTGGCGGGGCTCGAGGCGTCGTGGTCCGGCGAGTTAAGCGGCCACCACCCAATCTTGGAGGACCCTGACACGGGCTCGCTGCTGGAGGACGACAAGGTGTTTGGGCGTGACGCGGAGCGGAAGGACATGGTTTCCTGGCTGGTCGCCACCGGCCCGCCCCACTGCCCAGATCGACGCGCCGCCGCCATCCCCGTCGCCGCGATCATGGGGCTCGGTGGGATGGGGAAGACCACGCTAGCGCGCCTCCTGCTCCACGACGATTCGGTGAAGGCGGCGTTCGATTTGGTCATGTGGGTGTGTCCTGGTACCACTTACCACAAGGTTGAGCTCGTGAAGCAAATCCTGCAGTCTGCAAGTGTACAAGTCCCTGACAACACGAGGAACTTCGATGTGCTCCAGAAGCAGCTAGGGAAGGCCGTCTCATCCCTAAGGTTCCTACTGGTTCTTGACAATGTCTGGAATAAAGGGAACACGGATGGGTACATGTGGAGCGAGGTGTTGGCTCCTCTTAGATTTGGCCGTCCTGGGAGTAAGATCATGGTGACCACCCGAAAAAAGATTGTAGCCAATTCGCTCAATGTGAGCAAGCATGTCATGTTGGGTGGGTTGGCGTTTGCCGATGTTTGGTCACTGTTCACGAGGATTGCTTTCGGCAATGACAGCGTCGACAAGCATCCGGCACTGCATGCCATTGGGGAGCAGCTTGTTCCAAAGCTGAAGGGGTTGCCATTGGCTGCCAAGGTTGTTGGCGGGATGCTCAAGGGTACCCGGAGTATCCGTGAGTGGAAGAAGATCTCGGAGATGGAAAGCTACGGCGATGTAAGCTTGACGCTAGAGCTGTGTTACAGGAACTTGCAGGAGCACCTGCAGCCATGCTTTGCAATCTGTAGCATATTCCCGAAGAACTGGAGGTTCAAGCGTGACAAGTTGGTTAAGATTTGGATGGCCCTGGATTTCATCCGGCCAGTTGATGGTAGGAAACTGGAGGATGTCGGGAAGGAGTACTTTGATCAACTTGTGGATGGGTCCTTCTTCCACGAGCGCAAAGAAGGCCATCAGAATTACTACTACATTCATGACCTGATGCATGACCTGGCCGAGAGTGTCTCACGAATTGACTGTGCTAGATTTGATAGTGCTGAGGAGAAACAGATACCTGATACAGTTCGGCACTTATCTGTTACTGGTGATGCTGTGATGCATCTCAAAGGCCGGTGCAATCTAGACAGGTTGCGCACTTTCATAATTCTCAAGGAATCTTCGTCTTCCCTCGCTCAACTGCCAGATGATATCCTGAAAGAATTGAAAGGTGTCCGTGTGCTTGGTTTGGATGGCTGTGGCATGGTTGATCTGTCGGATAAAATTGGCCAGTTGATCCACCTGAGGTACCTGGCTCTTTGCAAGACCATTACAAGGCTTCCACAATCATTGACAAAGCTGTTCCTTCTTCAAACCTTAAGTATCCCTAAGAGATGCCGCCTTGAGGAGTTCCCGAAAGATATGCGGAACTTGAAATATCTGCGTCATTTGGATATGGACAGGGCAAGTACATCCAAAGTTGTGGGTATTGGGGAGCTAATTCATCTCCAGGGATCAATTGAGTTCCATGTTAAAAGGGAAAAGGGCCATACGTTAGAAGATTTGTATGATATGAATGCTCTCTGCAGAAAGCTCCATATCAAGAACCTTGATGTTGTAGCCAGCAAACAAGAGGCCTGCAAAGCTGGCCTAAGAAAGAAACATGGTATTAAGGTGCTTGAACTGGAATGGAATTGCACTGGTAGAAGTGTCCCTGCTGTGGACGCTGAAGTCTTAGAAGGACTTGAACCTCACCCGCATGTCGAAGAGATCCGTATCAGAAGATATCACGGTAATATTTCACCACGTTGGTTGGACATGAGTTTTAGGAAGGACAATAAATTGTGCTTGCTTAAATCTCTACATTTGACCAACTGTAGAAAGTGGGAGGTACTGCCTCCTCTTGGGCAGCTTCCATGCCTGAAAGTTTTGCATTTGAAAGAGATGTGCTCACTCAGACAGATTGGTACCGAGTTCTATGGAACCAACTTGATTGCATTTCCATGCCTGACAGAACTTGAATTTGATGATATGCCACGATGGTTTGAGTGGACTAAGACTAACGAAGAGAAGAGTGTTTTTCCCAAGCTTCGTAAGCTGAACCTTTTGGACTGTCCCAAGTTGGTTAAAGTGCCTCCGTTCTCTCCGTCTATCAGGAAGGTCACTGTCAAGAATACAGGGTTTGTTTCACACATGAAGCTGTCCCTCTCATCATCATCAAGATCTTCCAATGTTGCATTAGAGACATCTTCTACCACCATCCTTGCAGATGGCTTGCTGCAACAGCAACAGATGGAAGCAATTTCAGTTTTGACTCTGCGGCACTGTCAAGGCGTGAAGTTTGAGCATCTTCAGGCACTTACCTCACTCAAGAAGCTGCAAATATCTCATTTAGACATAACAGATGAGCAGCTGGGTTCCTGCCTGCGAGGTTTACAATCGCTTACCAATCTAGAGATAGACAACTGCAGCAACATAGCATCTCTTCCACATGTTGAGAATGCGAGCAGATTAACAACGCTACACATCCGGCAGTGCTCTGAGTTGTCTTCTCTGCACTCTTTGCCAAATCTTGCAGCACTGGAAAGCATGTTGATCGAAAATTGCTCCAAGATCACCGTAGAATCTTTCCCTGCCGACTTCTGCAGGCTCAGCTCTCTGAAAAAACTGAATATAATGTGCTGCGCGGAGCTGGAGTCGCTGCCAGGTGGCTTCCCGTCTTCACTGCAAGTTCTTGATCTGATTGGGTGCAAGCCAGCGCTGTTGAACCAGCTGCAACTCAAGGATGGATCAGAATGGGATAAAGTAGCACATATCCCGATTAAACGGATCCATTGACCAGGGGCTCACTGCGTAGGTGCCTCTGGTACCTCTATCATGTTCATCATGTCTTTCAAGTTTGCCATCTTTACTATGAAGTATGAAATAGTCAGATAAAATCAAGATCTATGTATTTGGATTGCATAGTCAATATTCGCCATTTGTGTCGGAAACTCCAGTAAGCAGGATTCAGAGATACCGGATGAATCATACTTGCCAACAGCTCTGTTCTGTGATGGAACTAGTGTTCTGTTCTGCATGTAATGTGCTCTTTGGCTGACAACCTGTACACTGTAATCTTATGTTCTGTATGTATTGTGCGCTTTGGCTGAAGTACATTCTCATTGTTCTCTTGTAGCTACATTTCACCTGCATGTACATATGAGAGCAACAATTTACTGGGATTAATTGAGTTGTGAACATTGTAATCATTACCTAAATCAGATTGGTGATCTTCTTTTCCTTCCTTAAAATAGTATAAAAGGAATATGCATAAACTGGCGAACTTATAGTACTCCGCCTGTCCATGTATACAAGCCCACTTTCTTGTCTTGAGTCCAACAATTTTTTCTTGCTCAAGTTTGCGAGCAATATAATCCTCGACAACCGAGGGCGTCAAGGTTTGACCAAAGTTTATTTAAGAAAGTGTCAAACATCCATTTTACCCAATGAGTATATTGTGAAAACATATTTTGTGGTAGATTAGTGATATTGAATCGGTATTGTACATGATATATTTTTTAAAATTGATCAAATTAAACTGGTTTAAACTTGGTCAGATTTAAATTAGTTTGAGTGACCTTGTAGAGTAACTCTTTTACATGCAGCCACGAGCCACCTATTTTCAGTGCCTCTCTGCCCAAGCTCCACGCAAACTTCAGTACTCCCTCCAACCCATATTACATATTACTCCCTCCGTTTCAAAATATAGGATGTATTAGATTTGTGAAGGTAATGAATCTAGACGCTTTTTAGTGTCTAGGTTCAGAGTGAACCTCTATGAATCTACACACTAAAAGATGTCTAGATACACTATATTCGTAAAGCTAAAACATCTTATATTATGAAACGGAGGGAGTAGTTGACTTACATTCATCTACGTAAGGATGTATCTAGCACTATAATGTATCTAGACAAATCTAAGTCAACTAATATGAGTCGGAGGGAGTACTAGCATTCCGATCTAAATTCTCAAGGTTGCACACACAGGCTGGGAAAAATCTGAAGGAAACACTGATCACATTTCAGTTCACAACACGTACTAGTACATCATAAGTAATTTATCATCCGGATTCTTTGCTGTAGTCTGAAACATGTTTCAGTACACAACATATACATCAGAACCTAGTCCAGCTGTTCAAGATTATATAAGGCAGTAAGGCACGTTTCACTTTGCAAGGTCTACAGGTACAAAATTTGACTACAGTTTTCAATCGCAATAGGCTACAATATCTTATTTTAATATACAATATGAAATAATTCGGTTAGATATCATTCGCTCGGTCAATCCATATTGTTTCCCACGAAATACTTAGTAATCAAACTTCCAAAAGGTTATGACTGCATGAATCTCAGACGACCAACTGCCCAAGGGAGTACCCATAAGCTACCATTTCAGACATTTGTGTGCTAGGACCTACTCATTATCTAATATACAAATATGGATAGTATGAAATGGCCTACCAAAGAGCGCAATCCCATAATAATGGCATAATCACATAGTAACACAAGAATTAGCTAACTAACAGGTACCACTTTCCAAAATAGGTCGTATGGAAATTATCCTCGCTGCTACTAGCACCACCTCCCAAGGGTGGAGAAGAACCAAGCTACAAGAACTATATATACACAACAGTGCATGCAGCGGCACACTGCTACTCGAGCATGGTAATGCCCATGGAAAAAAATAAAGATCGTACAGATTGGAGTGTCTTTGCTTGCGGTCATACTTGCCTTCTGCAATGTATGGATTTGCAATTACATAGCAACGATGAGCTCGTCCGGGGTTTCTCCATCTGTGGTTAGAGGTGGCAGCATCAAGTCGTCCCCGGCCGAGAAATGGTACTTCTCCCCGATGGCTCTGAGGAGCTGATAAACCTCAAACATGGTGGGTCTCTCCTTCGCAGTGGAGACTGTGCAAGAACATGCGACTTTCAGGAACTGCATCAGCTCATTATCAGCGTCCTTCCCTATCAGCGACTTGTCGATTGAGTCTTGGAGAATCGCATTGTTTGATAGGTAGGTGATCCACTCTACTAGATTCCCTCTGAAGTTGTCTGGAGCAGTGGAAACCTGAGTAGGCCTCTCACCAGTGACGAGCTCGAGCAGAACCACACCAAAGCTGTAGACATCACCCTTCGGTGTGGCCACCAGAGTGCTCCCATACTCTGGTGCCACGTAACCAATATCTCCAAATTCTCCATTGACAAAGGTGCTGAGATGGGTGTCTAAGGGATTCATGAGCCTAGCAAGCCCAAAATCCGAAATCCTCGGTTCATAATCTTCATCCAAGAGGATGCATTTGGAACTTATATTACGGTGAAGGATTCGAGGATTGCATGTGTGGTGAAGATATGCAAGGCCCTTTGCTGCACCAATGCCGATTCTTAACCTCAGAGGCCAATCCATCTTAGAATCTTTTCCCTCTTCGCGTAACTGATCATAGAGCGAGCCTTTGGGCGTGTGCTTGTACACCAGCAGCTTCTCCCTCTTAGCAATGCAAAATCCTAGGAGAGGAACCAAGTTGCGATGCCTTACTTGCCCTAGTGTCTTCATCTCTGAAGTGAACTGCGATTCAGAATGCTGCGAATCTTGTAGCCTTTTGACAGCAAGAAAAGAACCATCAGGTAGCACTGCCCTGTACATAGTCCCTGTCCTCCCAGTACCTATGATGTTTTCCTTGCTGAATTCTTTGGTAGCCTTCATAAGATCACTTAATTTCATCTTTGAAATTGGATTCTCAAACATAGACACCTGGATAATCGAGAAAACCATGACGATAGTAAGTTATAGTTTAAACTTTTCTGAACGAAAGCTATTGGATGTTGCCTTCTGTGCTAAAAGAAAGAAAAGGTAACAACAAATTACCTTGATTGTTTTTGTTCCTTTGATACTTTTTGCCCACTTATTATCTTCCTCGTCTTTCGCCTTCTTGGCTGGTAATTTCCGCAGACAGACGAACACAATTATTACAACAATTATGATCACAACTACGACACCAACAATAGCTCCAATGATTGCTGCGGTGTTTTTGCTCTTTGCTGAAGCTTGGCACTGATCCAATGGACTTCCACATAGCTCTGGATTACCGGCAAAGTTTGACGCCGAGAGATTCCTTAGTGAATATGGAATAGGCCCTGATAGTTGGTTGTCCGCGACACTGAATGTAGTTAACCGAGTAAGAAGATTGAACTGCTGAGGAATTGGACCACTAAACTGGTTATGCTGGAGATTGAGGAGGTTTAGGTATGTCATGTTTGATATGTTCTGTGGGAGAAGGCCTGAAAAACTATTGTAGGAGAGGTCCAATGATGTCAAATAGGGCATTTCGCGGGAGATGTCTGGAGGGATGGGTCCTGTGAAGCTGTTACTTGACAGGTCCAGCCCAGTCATACTGCTACAATTCTGAAGACCTCGAGGAAATGAACCCTGGAGACCAAGGTTGCCGAGGCGCAAAGAAAGAACTCGGTTCTCATCCGGGTGCCAACACTCCACACCGGTGAATTTGCATATGAAACCATTAGTGCCGTTTGCGAAATTCCAAGTGGAATTGAGTACACCACTTGGGTCAACCACCGATTGTTGTACAGACCTCAAGCATTGGATATCGAGGTCAGAAGCGAAGCAAGTGAAAACCAACAATAGTAGCAGAGTAAACCTAAGAGGAGCAGAGTGATTTGCCATTGAGCACTTGTGCTTTCTAACGTCACAGCTCCTCTTTGACAAGACCACTTTTAAGTCCAAGCTTCACCTACACATAATCGTAGTCGAGTTTAAAAAAATTAGAGACATACCACATGGTGATAACCGTATTCTGAAATGGAAATACAGACTTGATTGCAACACTGGATATAGTAAAAGGAGTATCAATAACACGCGGACACCATCAGTGGAGAACTGATCCCCCCACTATAGACATAACAAATAACAAAATGATGCCAATATTCTGCTAAGATTAGCACCAAAGAATAAGTGCAATTTGCATCGTCCCTAAGAATAACAATTCCTTCTGGCTCCTGAACCATCAATCGAGGCATCAATTCTTTACCAAAAACAACCAAGAGGCTTTCATACTATTTAATACTATCTCGATTTCTCATGCCAGAGACGAACTGCTCGAACGGCCAAAAAGGCGCCCTACTTTCCAGAAAGAGGAAAATCTAAGAAGGGGGGAAATAATCTCTCAAAATAATGGCACCGCACCATCGATACCATACGTGTATGCTAGTATCTTTCCCCCTGATTTCACATCCACGGACCGGCCTTATTTTTAACAAAAAAAAAAGGAGCACCGGGCAAACCCTCGCTGCTGCTCCTCCTCCAGCAAGCAGCAATCCCACGCCAATCAACGGGGCCTGGAGTTCCTCTCCCGAAATTCCTAACCGAAGTACGAACCCCCAGAAATTTCATCTTCTCTCTCCATGAATGGAGACCGCTACTTCACCCCGCAAGAACCTCATCCACAACCCAAACCAGAGCTCGCGCTCCAAAGATCAGACATATAATACCATTCACAACGGCAACAAACAACGCGAGAACAGTCAGGGAATAAAGAAATCTAAGATGAGGCGAAGTCGGTGGTATGCTCACCTGAAGCTTGCCCCGCCCTCGCCTGTGCGAGAACCAGGGAGGAGGACCCGAGGCACGGAAGGGGAGAGGAGTAGTGGGGGAGTAGGAGGGGGAAGGACCGGAGGACAGAGGAGAGAGGAGAAGCCGCCCGGCGCCCGTCAAAGGGAAGAAAAAGAAAGTGGGACGCGAGAGAGGTTTTCTAAGCGTGCGGGGGCCCAGCCCGGTGGGGCGGGTGGGCCCGCCGAGAGCGAGAGCGAGAGGGGGACGCGGAAATCCCCGGACTTTCCCGGTCAACTGCTCCAGTCAACCCGTCTGCTATCTCTCGATGGATGGGTGGCCGCCTGGCCGGCCGGACGAATGGCTACGGCGCCACCGTGTCTCACTGAGCTGAACATGGACTTTGGTGAGGTCTCGGCACTCGGTTCTCTCCTCTCCACTTCCTTTCTCTCTCTTCACCACGAAGAAAAACATGAGGCCTCTTTAGAATAAGGTATACTTTAGAATGCATGATGATTTCAACTTAAAAATATATCATTTGGTCGTTTGAAACAAAGGAATACAAGTCTGATATGGAGTGTTTCATTGAAATTCTTATGGAATGGGCTATTGCACAGATATTTTGGAGGAAATATAACATGGGTTTCACCTCATGTTTCCGTATGTGTATATAATTCCTAGGTTTTCCTCCCGTGACATCCATATGACACTTTTGAAGTTTGATGTGTTTTTCCTGAAGCAGTTTAGGATACATAGCATCTCAATTCATGTATTTATCATATTCCAACTTTTTTGCGTTATTGCGATTTCAAATGGGCCCTAACCTCCAAGAAGTCATTCATATTAAGTGCGAGAAAATGCAATTTCGGTCTTGTAAAAAAATGCACTGTATTCCCTTTTTTCTGTAAATATATATCCACTTATACAGAACCAAACTTGTATTTTAGAATTGATTGAAACTTAGGTAGTAGCAGATTCCGAAATTGGAATTGGATGGAACATAGCATATTTTGATCTCGAATGGTTATCATCTTGTGCTCATTAATTCAGTTTTGACAAGTTTGCGATGTTTATGTTATCTTTCTTAGAAATACCTAAAGGGGTTCGAAAGTGTCTTAACTTCTACATATCATGGTTTTCTGGTAGAGTGGAGATAATAAATGTAAATATCGGTTAACCAAGTGGACATTATTTGTAGTACTCGATGTTAAGAACAAATTTTTACTCGGCCAATGGATGTCTAAGTTGCTTAATGAAGAGGGGTGGCAGGCGCTGTTACATAAATACCTATCCCAAAAAACATTGGCTCAAGTGCAAAGTAAGCCTACGGACACACCACTTTGGAATGGACTTACGAGAGTTAAGAATGATTTATTTAGGAGAGTACTTTTCAGGATTGGTGAGGCGCTTAGGTCAAATTTTGAGAAGATACTTGGCTAGGCTTAACGCCATTGGCACAACAATATCTTTCTCTTTATAACATTATGCATAGGAAGCATGTTACATTGCAAGTGTTCTGTTTTCGGTTTCTTGAGAATTGGTTTTAGGAGGCAACCGATGGGTAATAAGTGGAACTCTTGGGATCCACTTATTCCAGTGTTTGATAGTGGCGACTTTAAGAAATGAGCCGGATAAATGTGTTTGAAAACTAACATCTTCTAGAGATTTTTTGTTAAGTATATGTATGCAAATTTAATCAATGGGCACTGAAGGTTCCTCCGAAAATATCTTTCAAAGTAAAAAATCCCACTAAAGATCAATTTGTATGCGGTTCCTAAATTAAAATGTTCTGTTAACAAGATATAATCGAGCTAAAAGAAATTAGAATGGGAGTAAAAAGTGTTGTTTTTTGACTCGGAGGAGACAATGGAACATCTTTTTATTTCTTGTACATTTGCTCGTATTGCGTGTAGAGTTGTTCATTCCACATATAACATTTCACGACCCAACCAATATCACTAATATGTTTGAAAATTGGCCAAATGGCATCGACAACAAAAATAAAGCTAGGATTCACATAGGTGTTTCAGCTTTATGTTGATCGATATGAAATTGTAAGAACAATGTTGTTTTTAAAAGAAGAGAATCTACTAATTTCTTGCAGGTTATCCATACGGATGTACATTGGATTAAGCTATGGCATTTTGTACTTCTGGAGGATCGACGGGAATGCATGATTATTGTCTGCAACCGTATGCTGATGGTTGCACAATATACCTTCTATTGGGCTATTTGGTGGCCTATTAATAGGATCCTTGATGCGTAGTTTGATTAACCTTTTGTTTATTTTCTGATGGTTGATATTTATATTGACCCTTTTTTATCCTGAAGCTATAAATCTTTGAATATGGAACTTCGTAATAAAAGGCTATGTGCATCACTTGATGTAGAGGCCAAGATTTCACTCCCCTTAAAAAGCATATTTTAATATCTCATCCTTGTACTCTAAAAATAGCTCCCACCATCCTCTCTTATCACATCACCTCCTACCATATTTTTCCCAAAATCCTGATTCCCCCATCTCGTGGGTGGTACCTAGGATTATATGGTTAATCTTACCTTCATCAAGCTCCCAAGGGGAAGGGGGGTCTAGGGCTATGTCATCTTGGCCATTAATTAATGAGTGCAATTGTGATGCATATTTAAGCATACATATTACTCATATTATCACTCATCTCATGCTCTACAACCATGCCTATTATGCATGATTTCTAGTTTTTGTTCATTTTCATATGAGTGTTGCACAACAAATAGTTTTTATTAGGATTTTATTGGTTTTCCTGTAGTTTACATGTGTATAGGTGCTATGGATAATAATGGATAAAGCAAGAAAAGAAGAATCAAAGAGAGGGCAATATGGAGGAGATACAAGCATAACCATATGAGGGGTGGAAAAAGTAGATTTTACATCAACTACAAATGAAAATCCAAGATCATAGTGTTGTAGAACTCGTCCATACGAGTCCAACGAGACAAAAAAGCTCAAATCGGAGTTTGTATGAGAAAACAGTGGCCAAAATAACGAAGAGTTCTAAGCTCATAATGACCGGCAGCACGGGCCGGTACGGTTGTACCGCCCACCCGTACCGCGGGTCGGGACCCATGGAAAAGCCCTTTTTGGACGTGTTTCTTCACCGAATCTATACTCGTTTGTTCCCATACCTTTCTTAGGTCATATGCAACATGGTAAGGGCTATTGGAGACCCTCCTAGGCCTATATAAATAGGTAGGGAGTCAAGGGAGAGATACCTCACCACATACCTCCACGGCGGAGCCCTGCCACAGTTGCCTGCCTCCACTCAGATCTCCACCATCACTACCACATATAAGGAGAAGGAATTTGGATCATTGGAGGACAAGGAGCCATCCCCTTCATTGTCAACCGTTGCATCTCCATCAACATCACCGTTCCCTATCTCACTTATCCCCATTAGTTGTAATTGCAATTGATATTGTGGATTTGTACTCGAATTCCTCTGTATACTTTCATTCCATCCATATGATTATGATGATGTCGCTGATTGTCTCCACGTGTGAGTAGTTTATCTTGTTCTTAGCGAGATAGAGAAACCCTAGCAATATTTTAATATGAAATGAAGATGATCTATAACATTGTGCTATGAATATGTGTTAGTTTTCTCTCAAGATATTATATGAAGTCAACTATTATATTTTCCTTCGGGACTAGAGAGGGAATTACCCTTGGAAGTATGAAATTGCTCACGACGTGAAATGATATACCGTGTTTGGCTCTTTACCATATGGATGGGCGATGCGGCCCTCTGGATCCCCCATGTCCATCGCGGCGAAGTGCCCACTCCGGTCACCACATCAACATTTGAGCAACTCATGACCCACAAGTATAGGGGATGTACCGCAGTATTTTCGAGGGAAGTGAAACCCAATTTATTGATTCGACACAAGGGGAGCCAAAGAATATTTATAAATCTTAACAACTGAGTTGTCAATTCAGCTGCACCTGGAAACAATCTTGCTCACAGCAGTTTATCAGTAGCAACAGTTTTGTAGTAGAAATAGTAAAGTACCAGCAGTAGTAAAGTAAAGACAGCAGTAACAATAGCAGTAAACGGTAGGATTCAAGTGCGGTAGGCATAGGGATGGATGGACGGACGTTGCATGGACAAGACAATTCACATGGCAATCAGAACATAGGGCAATTGCAGATAAATAAGATAAAGCATCTAAGTACTAGATAATCCTAGGCATGTGTTCCATATATAGTCATATGTGCTCGCAATGAGAACTTGCACAACATCTTTTGTCCTCCCAGCCCGTTTGCAGCGGGGCCTCAAGGGAACTACTGGCAATTAAGATGCTCCTTTTAATAGAGTACCAGAGCAAAGCATTAACACTCTGTGAACACATGTGATCCTCACATCAAACCCATTCCCTCCGGTTATTCCGATTTTTGTCACTTCGGGGTCATTGGTTCCAGACAACAACGTGTGTATACAACTTGCAGGTAAGACCATAAACAATACTATCATATGAATCAATAACATGTTCAGATTTGAAATCATGGCACTCGGGCCCTAGTGACAAGCATTAAGCATAACAAGTCGCAACAAAGTCATAAAGCACTAATAAAAGATACTATGCACCATGCCCTAACAATCCGATGTCATTACATGAATGATCTCATCCAATCCCTACCATCCCCATAGCCTACAGCGGGGGACTACTCACTCATAGATGGGGGAAACATGGATGGTCGATGGAGAAGCGATGGTGATGATGATGGCGATGATCTCCTCCAATTCCCCGTCCCGGCAGGGTGCCAGAATGGAGTTTCTGGTGCTGTTTCATGGAATCTGGTGGTGGCGGTGGAGCGGAACTCCTTCTGGAAAAACGTCGAACCCCCCTAAGTTTTTAGGTCAGAAGGCAACTTATAGGCGAAGAGGGAGACCGAGGGGGAGTCTAGGGCGGCCAGACCACCCCCTGGCGCGGCCTGGGCTTGCCCGCGCGGCCAGGTGGTGTGGTGTGGGCCCAGCCCCCCTCCGTCTCGTATTCTGGCTCCGGGGGTCTTCTGGTGAAATAGGATTTTTGGCTTTTGTCCCGTCCAATTCCGAGAATATTCATTTTCTGACTTTCCTAGAACCAAAAACAGCAGAAAACAGGCAACTGGCACTGTGGCTCTTGTTAATAGGTTAGTCCAAGAAATCATATGAAAAGTACTCCAAAGTGTGGACAAAACATAAGAAAGTAGATAAAACCAAGCATGGAACATCAAAAATTAGAGATACATTTGCAATGTATCAACATCCCCAAGCTTAACTCCTGCTCGTCCTCGAGTAGGTAAGTGATAAAGAAAGAATAATTTTTGAGGTGACATGCACCATCATAAACTTGATCAAAGTATTTGTAAAACATTCGAAGCTGGGATCATAGTACTTCAATCATAACATGAAATACAAAGTTCTAGCAATAAGGCAAAGAAACTATGTTTCAACATGAAAAGGCACAAACAAAATATTCATGAATAACAATGCTTTGCAAGACGTTTGTTCGTTTCACATAAAGAGAACATAGCATAGTAGCATTCAGCTTGTCCCTCATAGAGTAGCAAATATAAATGCATAGGACAACTTCAAAGTTCATAAGAGTGACTAGATACAAATAGTTTAAAACAAGCAATATCAAATTATGCATCAATCAACTAGTCTTGGGACAATGCACATAGAACTAAGAATGGCCATTATGCTCTCAAAGTAGGTGCATAAAAATAGAAGGTGGAGACTCAATATATAAGTGGAAGAAAGGCCTTCATAGAAGGAAGTAGGGATTCAAGTTTCATAAAGAGCTTCCAAAAATTATGCTACTTGTTAGTTTTCAGCTCTCATTGCCCCTATCATAAGCATCTTGAAGTGATTAAGGTTAAAGTGAACAAACTATGGTGTATATGTGATACATTGCAAATGTATCTATAATTTTTGATGTTCCATGCTTGGTTTTATCTACTTTCTTGTGTTTTGTTCCAACTTTGGAATACTTTTCATATGATTTCTTGGACTAACCTATTAACAAGATGTCATAGTGCCAGTTGCCTGTTTTCTGCTGTTTTTGGTTCCAGGAAAGTCAGAAAATCAATATTCTCGGAATTGGACCGGACAAAAGCCAAAGTTAATATTTTTCTAGAAGACTCACGGAGCCAGAAGGAGAGTCGGAGAGGGGCCACAGGGTGGCCACACAACCCCATGGAGCGGGTCCCCCCAGGCCGCGCCAGGGCATGGTGTGAGCCCCTTGGCCGCCCACCGACCTTGCCTCTTCGCCTATAAGAAGCCTCCCGATGTGAAAACCCTAAACAATCAAGCCTCTAGCCACGAAAAGTTCCGCAGCGCCGCCGTCACCGAAGGGGAGATTCGGGGGACAGAAAGTCTCTATTCCGGCACCCTGCCGGGACGGGGAAGTGCCCTCGGAGCCATCTCCATTGATCTCCACCACCATCTCCATCACCGTTGTTGATTCTCATGATAAGGAGGGAGTAGTTCTCTCTCAAGGCTAAGGGTTCTACCGGTAGCTATGTGTTCATCTCTCTCTCTCTATGCATGATCATATTGTGATCATGAGCTTTGTAATCAAGTAGATCTACCTTGCTACTCAAGTGCTTTATTAGATATCTGCTCTCCCCATGTGTGTGAAAGTGACAGTGTGCACACCATGGTGGCACTTAGGCTAGAGATTACAAATACTTGTTATGAGTTATATTTGGAGTTGGATGTCTTTATGAAATTGTGGTGTTTGTTGGACTCATCTAGTACTCAAGGTGACAATGTGGGGTTTTCTAGATGGGAAAGATGGACTTTGAGGAGTGCTGTTATAGCCCTACCATGGATTAGAGTGTCCAACCAGAGAGTAGTTAAGAGTAGTATCATAAAGAAGAATATATTTATATGAGAGTGTTCACTAGTGAAAGTATGATCCCTAGGCCTTGTTTCTAAGCATTGAAACATCGTTTGCTATTACATATGTTACATGTTTGCTTGTTTCCATCTTTATTTCAGTTTGCCTTTAGTCTCTTCCACGCCATCAAGCCATTTTCTAGCACCGTTACCACTTATAATTATCCATACCACTTGCATTTTACTATCTCTTCGCTGAACTAGTGCACCTATACACCTGAGTGTATTGGGTGTGTTGGGGACACAAGAGACTTCTTGTATCTTGATTACATGATTGCTTGAGAGGGGATACCTTTGACCACTTCCTCCCTGAGTTCGATAAACCTTGGGTGATCCGCTTAAGGGAAAACTTGCTGCTGTTCTACAAACCTCTGCACTTGGAGGCCCGACAACTGTCTACAAGAATAAAAGTGCGTAGACATCAAGCTATTTTCTAGCGCCTTTGCCGGGGAGGAAAGGTAAAAGGTATTCACACCGGAGGATTAAAGAAGAAGAACCTCCCACGGCAAACGCCTATTTTATGGTGTGAGTACTCGAAGTTATTTCCTTTAGATTCTGCAATTTTGTCTTTTCGTCTTGTTTTCACTAGTTAGGCTTAATGCAAAACAACAACAAAAATAGAGAGCTTTATAGTATTTATCTTGAGTTAGGACATGAAGAGTTTGAAGAGAAAATTAAAAAACCTATGGAACTTTATTTGCATGCTAATAGCAATGTTGTTAGTATGAATTCTTTGGACACCATTATTGCTAATGCTATGGAAAAGTCTAAGCTTGGGGAAGCTAGTTTTTATGAAAATGATCTTTTTAGTTCCCCAGCTTTGGAAGATAGCTATTCTATTGCTTATGATGATACCAAACCTCCAATATATGATGATTACAATGATGAATATGATATTTTCAGTCCACCTACTATTGAGGAGAAAATTAATTATGATTACAATATGCCTCCTATATTCTCATGCCCCTTACTTACGAAGACCGAACCTCATGCTACTCAACTTTAGTCACAAGTAAGCTCTTGTCATTGTAAGTACATGTGTATCATAAAGAACCGCCAACGGGGTACCCCTTTCACATGATACAGGAGCTATCCCATAATCAAAATGACAAGGCAAGCAGACAATGAGCATCTCAGCGATCTTTTTATTTGCTATTTGCATAGGTTTTTATTGACGATGCTTCATAGAGTGCTCGTTATGGTTATGCTGCAAGTTTCCACCATGATTAGGCATGGCTTAGGCTAGCGGCCCAGGCGTTTCTCTAACACATATACATAACTCCGTGGACTTACAAGCTCCTCTTTCATTTCACACCGACGACATCCATAGACAAAAGAGCATGATATCAACTAGGTACAAAGTACCCGTGCAATTTGAAAGCGTTCCTCATAACAGCATGGTTCTGCTAATCCCCAACAAATAAGTGCAAGCATATACAACATAGACGACCCAATGGTTCAAGTTTATTAAGGGCAAGAAAATTAAAGTGTGCCATCAAGTTCGTGAGAGCTTTAATCACTAGTTTTCTCATAACAAGTTTAAGTCAGAAGGTAAATGAAAACATGAATATACTTGGAATAGCATATGCTAATAGGTAGGTATGGTGGACTCTTTGCAATAACTTGGTTTAGGGAGTTGGATGCATGAGTGGAACTCATACTTGGTTGTGGAGGCTAGCAAAAGACTAGGAGTGACAAACTAAGAGAGCAATAATGGCCATAATCATACAGAGTGACAAAACATTATTGATCAAAGCATAAAGTGATACTACAAGTTGAAAAATAAAGGATCATCAAGGCTTTGGTGACTTGGGACAGTCATAACATGGTGTGAGCATGCGCCAAGTCAACCCAAATAAATCATCAAAGGAGAATACCACAATACTATGCTTTAATATGCTAAAACAACGCATGATCCTTCCAAAGCACTAAGCAATCTCAATTGTTTATAACAAGCCATGCTACAGCAAAGAATACTAAGCATAAAGCCAAAACAATATCAATAATGGCATGACAAAGCATAGGCCACAGTCAAAAACAAGCTCTCTGTAATACTTAAGCCTGAACTTTCCTACTCTTTTCCAAACCAAACCAAACTATTTGAAAACCAATGCATGAAAGAGGGGGTCCAACCAATTTATTCAGCAAACTAAGAAAACAAAGCAAACTAAAAACCAAAACAAAAAATAAGACGCTCCAAGAACAACACAACTGTGCATGAAACAATAAAAATGAAGTGTTTAGAAGAAACCTAGAATTTTTATTTATGAAGAAGGGGATGCCTTGGGCATCCCCAAGCTTTGACGCTTGTACCTCTTGAATATTTCTTGGGGTGACACGGGTGGCATCCCCAAGCTTGAGCTTTAGTCCATCCTTGATCTCATTACTCATTCTTTCCATACACCTGAAATTTTTCCTTCATACAAAACTTCACACAATCTTTATTAGCAACATTAGTGCACTCAAGATAATAAGTCTTTAGGTTAAGTTCCAACACCAATAAAACTTGCATTAAAACACAAGCTACTGTAGCACTTCCCTCAAAAAGCTCAATTCTCCAAAAGAACCCAAAAAGGAACCAACAAGAAGCAAATGCAGAAAATGGCAGAAATCTGTCAAAACAAACCAGCAGGTAAAGACGGATTTTTTCGAAGACCTTCTGTTGCTCAAATCGAAAAGTGTTGAACTAACAAAAGTTATATAACAACCTGGGGCAGAATCACAAAAATTCACGCCTCAAAAGGACGTACAGAGATTTTACCCGATTTTTTACGGTGAAGCACAAAATTCTGTTTCGGGACAGCAACTTTCCCAATCATTACTTCTCTCTCATTAGAGGTTATTCTTAGCACAAAAAGAAAATAAAAAAGGATAAGGAGTGGTTATTACAGAATTAATAACTTCTAAGACTCATCTAAAACTTTTGGGTTATCTCCCAATAAGTACTTTTTTAACGCCTTTAAGTTAGGCATGATAGTTGAAGAGGATGCTCACATAGGAAATATGAATTGAAGTAAAAGAGAGTATCAAGAAGCAATTTCAAAACACATTTAAGTCTAACCCACTTCCTATGCATAGGAATCTTGTATGCAAATAAATTCGCAAAGAACAAAGTGACATGCATAGGAAGATAAAACAAAAGTAACTTCAAAACTTTTAGCACATAGAGAGTTGTTTCAATACCATGAAAACTTCCACAACCATATTTTCCTCTCTCATAATAATTTCCAGTAGCCTCATGAATAAGCTCAACAATAGAACTATCACATAAAGCATGCTTTTCATGTTCTACAAAAACATAATTTTTATTAAGCTAAAAAATAGTGGGATTAAAACCTTTAAACCCACTTTTAACAATTCTGTAACAAGATGACTGATCATTCAATATAGGACTATCATCTAGAGATTTATCATAAACAATTTCTAAGCAAAACTCTTTAGTACCATGCATCTCAAAGTTAGGCACAAATAAAGGATTATCACAGATAACATGAGCATAACATTCATCCTCCTTTGGTAAGAATGGGGGACAATCAAATAATGTAAGGGATAAAGAGTTACTCTCATTAGAAGGTAGGCATGGGTAGCTAATCCATTCTTCCTCCTTTTGTTCATCACTCTCCTATTTTTCATCTAATGAGCTTTCAGGTTCATCAATTTCTTCTTCCATAGGATCCTGTAAGGCATTAGTCTTTTCCATTTGTGGAAAGCATCTATTAATATATTCAAGAATATAGCCATTTTCTTCCTTGTAATTATCAAAGCAAAATCTAAGTATATCATAGACCTCATATTTATAAGGTGAATCATCAATATTTTCAAGCAAACTAGCAAGTTCAAATGCACCCTTCCAAGCAATAAATTCTTCAATTTGTTCCACATCATAAAAGTCATAATTTCCTTTAACATAAGAAGATATGGTAACATTATCATTATACTCACATTGAAAAGGGAGGTGTTTATACCTCTTACCGCAACAAGATTTATCAAAGCAATAAGTAACATTATAAGTAGATCACACGTTTCTAGCAATGGTATACAATTTATCAATTTGTTCCCATAAGTGTTTCCCTTTTTGTGACAAGCGGTGTTCCTTATAATAATATTTTTGATCTTCCGTGAATCCACCTTGCCAATAAGATTCAGTGTCAAAGAAACCAACCATTTATAGAGAGCATGATAAAGCAAGACAATAACAGAGCAACGAAAATAACAACTAGAATATGAACTAATTTTTTGTATTTTTGATAAAGAAACAAGCAAACAAGACGGAAATAAACTAAGCTTGAACAATAGTGATTCCAAGTGGACTTGATAAATAAAGCTATGCTCCCCGGCAACGGCGCCAGAAAATAGTCTTGATGACCCACAAGTATAGGGGGTGTATCGCAATATTTTCGAGGGAAGTGAAACCCAATTTATTGATTCGACACAAGGGGAGCCAAAGAATATTTATAAAGCTTAACAACTGAGTTGTCAATTCAGCTGCACCTGGAAACAATCTTGCTCACAGCAGTTTATCAGTAGCAACAGTTTTGTAGTAGGAATAGTAAAGTACCAGCAGTAGTAAAGTAAAGACAGCAGTAACAATAGCAGTAAACAGTAGGATTCAAGTGCGGTAGGCATAGGGATGGATGGACGGACATTGCATGGACAAGACAATTCACATGGCAATCAGAACATAGGGCAATTGCAGATAAATAAGATAAAGCATCCAAGTACTAGATAATCCTAGGCATGTGTTCCATATATAGTCATACGTGCTCGCAATGAGAACTTGCACAACATCTTTTGTCCTGCCAGCCCGTTTGCAGCGGGGCCTCAAGGGAACTACTGGCAATTAAGGTGCTCCTTTTAATAGAGCATCGGAGTAAAGCATTAACACTCCGTGAACACATGTGATCCTCACATCAAAGCCATTCCCTCCGGTTATCTTGATTTCTGTCACTTCGGGGCCATTGGTTCCGGACAACAACGTGTGTATACAACTTGCAGGTAAGACCAGAAACAATACTATCATAATGAATCAATAACATGTTCAGATCTGAAATCATGGCACTCGGGCCCTAGTGACAAGCATTAAGCATAAAAAGTCGCAACAAAGTGATAAAACACTAATAAAAGATACTAGGCACCATGCCCTAATAATCAGATGCCATTACATGAATGATCTCATCCAATCCCTACCATCCCCATAGCCTACATCAGAGGACTACTCACTCATAGATGGGGGAAACATGGATGGTCGATGAAGAAGCGATGGTGATGATGATGGCAATGATCTCCTCCAATTCCCTGTCCCGGCAAGGTGCTAGAACGGAGTTTCTGGTGCTGTCTCGTGGAATCTAGTGGTGGGGCAGAGCGGAACTCCTTCTGGAAAAACGTCGACCCCCCCTGAGTTTTTAGGTCAGAAGGCAACTTATAGGCGAAGAGGGAGACCGAGGGGGAGTCTGGGGTGGCTAGACCACCCCTTGGCACGGCCTGGGCTTGCCCACGCGGCTAGGTGGTTTGGCCTAGGCCCAGCCCCCTTCCGTCTCATATTCTGGCTCCGGGAGTCTTCTGGTGAAATAGGATTTTTGGCTTTTGTCCCGTCCAATTCCGAGAATATTCATTTTCTGACTTTCGTGGAACCAAAAACAGCAGAAAGCAGGCAACTGGCACTGTGGCTCTTGTTAATAGGTTGGTCCAAGAAATCATATGAAAAGTACTCCAAAGTGTGGACAAAACATAAGAAAGTAGATAAAACCAAGCATGGAACATCAAAAATTAGAAATACATTTGCAATGTATCAGCAACCCGGCCTAGTGCTTTCTTTTTAGCCCTCGTCTGAGCGGGAACCTAGCTGACCGCCTTACCCGGCGTCATGCTTGCGCCTCTTTTGGCCTTCGTGCTCCGTTCGAATCACCTTGAGCTTAAAACACTGGTTAGTGTTGTGCCCCTAGATGCGGTGGAAAACGTAGTAAGGTCGTTCCCCGTCCTCCTCCTTTAAGTCCTCCCTGCGGGGGGACATCTGCTCGACTCCTTTCCGACAGGCTCCCGTGGCCTCGCCCTCGGAGTTGCCGGGAGTCGCAGCTCAGGCTCTGCCATCGCCCCGTCACGGGTGAGCGGGCCTGACATGGGTATACCCTGCAGGTCTCGAGTTTGGTATATACAGTCCAGATACGGTGGAAGCCCACGACATTGCCACGGCCCGATGAAGACTTCGAGTGGCCCACAGACTCTCGATTACTTGTGAGACAAGAAGAAGCTTAAAGATATAAAGTTTAAAGAGAAAAACCTAATCTGTAACCGACTCGACCTGCTACCCGAGACCTAGCCTATCTATATAAAGGCTAGGAGGGGCCGCGAGGAGGACACATGCAACCCTAGTTTCCACAACTCTTGTCAGATTGCATCTGCGCACCCCTGTAATCTTCGATTCCTCCATTAATTCCAAGAGTAGACAAGCAGGAGTAGGGACCTCTACGAGGCCTGAACCTAGGTAAACCTTGCGTCCTTGTGTGCTTGTTTGCTAGCCGACTGATGCCTCCAGCGCTCCCTCCTTCTTCAAAACCCAAGTCCATAACAATGGGCATTGATGAGTTAAACCCTCGTCAAGGCCCAAGGCCGGCAACCGGGGACACAGGCAAGGGAGCCATGGGGAGTCGCAGCAGGTGGAGGCATACTCCTCCGAGTCTCTGGGCGGGGCAGCGAGCAATGAGCGGGGGGCGACTGAAGTTCGATGAGCCCTTCCAGGAGGCTGACCCCTCGAATCCCGGGAGTGTAGTCCCGACTCTAGGGGATGTAGTCTGTCCTAGGACAGCCGTCTGTCCCCCCCACCCAGATGGCAGCGAGGTATTCCGCTGGGATCTCGCAAAGGTAGGGTGCTCTTCCCCGGCATGGCGGCGGGGTGTCTCGATGGGCACCCTTCGACCAGGCAGCGACGCCTAGGGGTGATGTCTATGCACTTCTATTCTTGTAGACAGTTGTTAGGCCTCCAAGTGTAGAGGTTTGTAGAACAGCAACAAGTTTTCCCTTAAGTGGATCACCCAAGGTTTATCGAACTCATGGAGGAAGTGGTCAAAGGATTTCCCTCTCAAGCAACCCTGCAATCAAGATACAAGAATTCTCTTGTGTCCCCAACACACCCAATACACCTGTCAGGTTTATAGGTGCACTACTTTGGCGAAGAGATAGTGAAATACAAGTGGTATAGATAATTATAAGTTGTAACGGTGCTAGAAAATACTTGCTGGCGTGTGGTTGACGTGGGAAGAGACTAAAGGAAAACTTAAATAAAGATGGAAGCAAGCAAACATGTAACATATCTAGTTGCAAATGGTGTTTCAATGCTTAGAAACAAGGCCTAGGGATCATACTTTCCCTAGTGAACACTCTCATATAAATATCTTCTCTTTATGATACTACTCTAAACTACTCTCCGGTTGGACACTCTAATCCATGGTAGGGCTATAACAGCACACCTCGAAGTAAGCCTTTCCCATCTAGATAACCCCACACTGTCACCTTGAGCTCTAGATGGTTCCAACAAACACCACAATTTCATAGAAACGTCCAACTCCAAATATAACTCATAACAAGTATTTGTAATCTCTAGCCTAAGTGCCATCATGGTGTGCATGCTGTCACTTTCACACACATGGGGAGAGCAGAGATCTATTAAAGCACTTGAGTAGCAAGATAGATCTACTTGATTACAAAGTTCATGATCATAATATGATCATGCATAGAGAGAGATGAACACATAGCTACCGGTAGAACCCTTAGCCTCGAGGAAGAACTACTCCCTCATCATCATGGGAATCAGCAATAATGATGGAGATGGAGATGGCGATGGAGATGGATCCAGGGGCACTTCCCCATCCCGGCAGGGTGCCGGAACAGAGACTTTCTGTCCCCCGAATCTCCCCTTTGGTGGCGGCGGCGCTGCGGAACTTTTCGTGGCTGGAGGCTGTTCTCTTTAGGGTTTTTGCATTGGGAGGCATCTTATGGCGAAGAGGCAAGGTCGATGGACGGCCAGGGGGCCCACACCACCTGGTGACGCGGCCAGGGTGGACCCGCGCCACCACATGGTGTGGCTGCCATGTGGCCCCTCTCCGTCTCGTCTTCTGGTTCCGTGAGTCTTCCGGTAAAATATTGACTTTGGCTTTTGTCCGGTCCAATTCCGAGAATATTCATTTTCTGACTTTCCTGGAACCAAAAACAGCAGAAAACAGGCAACTGGCACTGTGGCATCTTGTTAATAGGTTAGTCTAGGAAAGTGTTTAAAAAGCACTCCAAAGTGTGGATAAAACATAAGAAAGTAGATACTAAACAAGCATGGAACATCAAAAATTATAGATACGTTTGCAACGTATCAAGGGGCGCCACCTGAGCGCCACGTCGTGCAGTAACCCTAGGCTCCAGAAGCCTCATCCACGGAGTGAGCCTCCAGCATGGGAAAGCGAGGGCGGCAATGCCGAGGAGCCGGATGAGGTATGAGGTCCACCTTTCTCAGTCTACTTCGGTTGGTGGGTGGAGGGGTTGTTCTCGCGCCACAAGATCGGTCATCCCTGGTGCGGACCGGCTGAACTAGCCGTGCGGGGGTACGGCGTGGCGGGTCACCTTGTCCTCGTAGGGGGAAACCATGTCCCCATGGCGGATGAAAGGGGGTACCCGGTTCGGACCTCGCCTGTGCCACGGGTACTATAGCTGGGTGCAGTGGGGCGGGGTCCATGCTGGCCCGGATCGTGGCATCGCGCCCGGCGTGTTGCCGTCCTGGCCTTGACTCGGTGCGGGTCGTCATGCCGATGGCATTGGAGAAGGTCATCGAAGCGCACCGTAGCCCCCTACCTAGCGCACCAAATGTCGGAGATGTGTCCCACAAAGGAACAGGGGTCCAACGAGCCCTAAGTTCGAGAGGGGGCTAAATCACGTGTTCCGGGCTGCTCAACGACGACGAGGATGGTGGTGCATGCACCCGACAGAGAGGTTGATGCAGGGTTTTTTACCCAGGTTTGGGATCCTCATGAGGAGGTAAAGTCACTACTCCTGCCTGGTTGTATTGCTCGTTGTGCTTCGCGAGGGTACAATGGAGAACCGATGTCTAGGGTTACAAGTTCTGGGACTCCACCTCCTCCAAGGTTGATGAAGGCCTCCTTTTATAGGGCGGCTGGGCCTCTTCCCCCAAACATTGGGTGGGAAGGGTCACCACACTGCCACCCCTCAAGGACACGGTCTATGGGACTATTTTTGGTGGACTCAATCTTGCCTGCCCTGGTCGCCCACCGGTCCTTCATAAAGCCGGTCCACCTGACGCCATCCTCCGCTCCCCGACATGCGGGACCAAACCGCCCGATGACAACTCGTGTCGGCGATGTCATCAATGTCGACATGTCCTCCAACATTGGATTCGGCTTCACCACGCCAGACGATGATGACGGTGCCATCGACATGCCGCTGGACTTCAACGCCTTCGAGGACTACTAGTATTTTTAGTTTTTAGGTTAATTTAGTTTATTTTTCGTTTAAGTTATGTAATTTAAATGTCATTATTAATGAACGCTGCTATATTTTCTAATGAGTTCTCAATGAGAAATTGGTCTCAAAATCCACCGGGAACCTGGTCTGCTATGTTTTTCTTTGAATTTTCAAAAAAAACGGTATCATCATGCAAAGTTGCACCATCCCGGTATTTAAGTTAGTTCGGGCATTCATTTAGTATCCAATGCCCTCAACAAATTCCTTACTACCGGCGTGTACCGACGTGCCCCCAATAAAAGTTATCAGCGGCCCTAGAATCAACGCCCTTGATGGACTTTTCTGAGCATTGTCAATAAGTCTATCCCTACTAGTGACAAATAGATGGATGAATACTCGTTTAAATCCACAATAATAGTTTAGAAAATACAACAAGATGAACGTAATGGACATGAAGGATTGGTGATGATGATAAAGTGGCAATGGTTGATGATGAAGATGATGTCTTGACCTTCAAGGATATTCGTAGTGGTGAGGATCGAAATCCTTACGCCGGTTCCCCTCCAGATTCCTTCCGGAGGTGAGAATTTTGTGAATGTTGGTGTCTCTGAATGTCGGATCTGAGATCCATCTGCACGGGGTGAAACTATTTGACCAAATGGCTTCGACAGCGCATGGTACTGTACAGGCGAATCGTCTTTCTTCCCTCTGTGAGTTGGATTTTCTTCCCATGTGCGTGGGTCAATGTTTGGAAGTTATTTACTTCCTCCAATTATCATATTTTTTAAAATGAATATTTCAATTGATTTGTCAATCAACTCTTTTAATTCTGAAATCCTAGTGAAACTGTTGGAATGTTGCCTAATAAAGACTCAGACCATTTATATTATTCAACAATTCCTAAAATCCTAGAGGCCCACTTGGCCCATTCATGCAAGGCAAGAGGTGGAACAAGAGTTTAGTCCCACATTTCTAGTTGAGTGGAAGTTGGACCAACTTATAAGGAGAGCTCTTCCACCACTTGTACGGGCTTGAGAAGAGAAGACATATACACGCGCGCTCCTCCTCCTCCGCCGCCCGCCTCGCCACGCCTCGTCACGACGCGCGCATGCACCGCGGGTTGCGGGAATGCCTCGAGCCGAGAGCTTCTCTTTCTTTTTGCCACGCATAAATGGATAATAATTTGAACAGTCTGCGTGAGTGTATTTTTAATATGAACTAAGTGGAGATTTAATTCGAGCTTAGCTTAGTGGAGGTTGTTCGGCTTCGGTCGATGCCTGTTCGCTTCCTCTCCCAACGCCGACTGTTCGCCTGCCTACCCGTGCCTATAAGAGCGAGAGGTCGCTCCTCTCCTCAGACACACCAACGCACACACCTTGCGCCTCCAGTTCCAGAGCACTGCGCTGCTTAGATCTTCCCCATCCCGTCTTGCGGCGTGCACCGAGAGCTGGGACAGTAGGCCTCCGAGACCCCGCTGCTTCGAGTCCTGTACGGGAAAAGGGCGATAAGGTTTTTGGGGAGCGCTACCAGCGCGACTACTGGCTTCATAACGGACTCCTTCACGGATAGCGACTGCACCGACGTCTTCCCCAACGGCGACTTCTTCCCCGACATCAACAATCTTTTCCTTGACAACATGGTTGACGACGGTGCCAACGCTAACGGGAACACCGGCGATTCCTCTACCATGATGAATATCATCTTCTGGTCTTTTTCTATTATTCTGCATGTGTTTTATCTGTCTTTTACTATGGTTAAATCTCTTGGAAAATTGCTCTATTTCTCAACAATCAAAAAACCTTATTATAGGCAATTTGCTCCAAGTGGTTTCGTTGCTTCTGTGAAGCCACCTGTTTTTGAGGGTACGCATTATAAGAGGTGGCGCGTGAGAGTAGTTCTCTGGTTTCAGAACATAAACTGCTATGACGCCACTCTTGGCAAGCCTGAGGGAGAGCTTACTCCTGCTCAGGAACAAGTTTTTTGGAAAACTAATACCATGTTCAAGGCTGCTTTGCTGTCTATTCTAGGGAATAACATTGTTGAACCCTATATGTCATTTGATAATGGCAAGGACATGTGGGCTGCACTCGAGGCCAAATTTGGGGTCTCGGACGCTGGCAGTGAACTGTATGTCATTGAACAACTCTATGACTACAAGATGACTGATGACCGCTCCGTGGTTGAGAAGGCTCATGAAATACAGTCACTGGCCAAGGAGCTTGAGCACTTCCCTTGTGTTTTACCGGATAAGTTCATTGCCGGGGGCATTATTGCCAAACTTCCCCCTCCATGGAGGAACTTTGCCACTTCCCTGAAACACAAGAGACAAGAGTTTTCCGTATCGGACCTCATTGGGACTCTTGATGTGGAAGATAAGGCGAGAACAAAAGACACACGTGCTCGAGGTGCTGATGGAGGTTCAAGTGCCAATATGGTACAGAAAAAGAACTTCTAGTCTCACAAGTTCAAGAACAAGGGAAAGTTTGATGGAAAAGGAAAGTTTGATGGAAAGAATAAAGCCTCACCGTCTACTAGCTTCAAGAAGAAAGCCTCACAGTCTCCTGCTTGCCCCAACCATTTTGACAAGCGCCAACATCGAAAAGGCAGCAAGACTGCTAATGTTGTCATGGGCGACGTTGAGATGAAAGATGTTGGGTATGGTATATTACCTACTGTTCTTTTATGTCATTCTCCTGATTGGTAGATTGACACGGGCGCTAATGTACATGTTTGTTCTGATGTTTCCATGTTTTCCTCATATCAGGTCAGAGGGGCTCAGTCCGTGCTGATGGGGAACGGCTCGCATGCTTCTGTTCATGGTGTTGGTACGGTCGATCTGAAGTTCACTTCGGGAAATACTGTGCGCCTGAAGAACGTGCATCATGTTCCCTCAATAAATAAGAATCTTGTTAGTGGATCACTTCTATGTCGTGATGGCTACAAGATTGTGTTTGAGTCCAATAAATTTGTACTGTCTAAGTTTGGAACATTTATTGGTAAAGGCTATGAGTGTGGAGGTTTGTTCCGCCTGTCACTGTCAGATGTGTGTAATAAAGTCGTGAATCATGTTTCATCTGATCTTGTATCAAATGTTTGGCATTCACGTCTTTGTCATGTTAATTTTGGTTGCATGACGCGGTTAGCTAAAATGATTATAATCCCAAAATTCACTACTGTGAAGGGATCTAAATGCCAAACTTGTGTGCAAGCAAAGCAACCTCGCAAGTCACATACGACTGCAGAGGTGAGAGATTTGGCGCCACTAGAGCTCATACATTCAGATCTTTGTGAGATGAATGGTGTGTTAACAAAAGGTGGAAAGAAATATTTTATGACATTGATCGATGACTCTACGAGATATTGTCATGTGTATCTTCTGAAATTAAAAGATGAGGCTTTGAGTTACTTCAAAATCTATAAAGTTGAAGCGGAAAACCAACTTGATCGAAAGATTAAGAGGCTTAGGTCTGATCGTGGTGGAGAGTACTTTTCCAACGAGTTTGATTCTTTTTGTGCGGAACATGGTATAATCCATGAGAGGACGCCTCCCTACTCGCCCCAGTCAAACGGGGTAGCCAAAAGAAAGAACCGTACTCTAACAGATTTGGTTAACGCCATGTTAGACACATCGGGTCTCTCCAAGGAATGGTGGGGGGAGGCATTACTGACTGCATGTCATGTCCTAAACCGAGTTCCCACTAGGAACAAAGAGATTACTCCATTTGAAGAATGGGAAAATAAAAGATTAAATCTTTCTTACTTGCGAACTTGGGGTTGTCTGGCAAAGGTTCATGTGCCAATCTCAAAGAAACGCAAACTTGGACCAAAAATCGTGGACTGTGTTTTTCTGGGATATGCTTTTCATAGCATTGGCTATAGATTCTTGATAGTAAAATCTGGAGTACTAGAAATGCATGTTGGTACAATCATGGAGTCAAATGATGTGACTTTCTTTGAGGATATCTTTCCCATGAAGGATATACCTAGCTCATCAAATCAGGAGATACCTGACTCATTGAATCAGGAAATACCCACAATTCCTGAACATACCATTCCTATTGAACACTCGGAAAAACCTGAGGAGGAGGATAATGAAATTCCTAAGAGGAGTAAGAGACAGAGGACTGCAAAATCCTTTGGTAATGATTTCATTATGTACCTTGTGGATGACACGCCTACTTCTATTTCAGAAGCCTATGTATCTCCTGATGCTGACTACTAGAAGGAAGTCGTTCGTAGTGAGATGGATTCCATCTTAGCGAATGGAACATGGGAGATCACCGATCGTCCTTATAGGTGCAAACCTGTAGGATGCAAATGGGTGTTTAAGAAGAAACTTAGGCCTGATGGTACTATTGAGAAGTACAAGGCAAGACTTGTAGCCAAGGTTTATACCCAAAAAGAAGGTGAGGACTTCTTTGATACTTACTCACCCGTAGCCAGATTGACCACCATTCGCGTACTACTATATTTGGCTGCCTCACATGGTCTTCTCGTTCATCAAATGGACGTTAAGACGGCTTTCCTAAATGGAGAGTTGGACGAGGAAATTTATATGGATCAGCCAGATGGATTTGTCGTGAGTGGTCAAGAAGGAAAAATGTGTAAGTTGTTGAAGTATTTATATGGCCTTAAACAAGCACCTAAGCAGTGGCACGAGAAATTTGAGAGAACCCTAACCACTGCAGGTTTTGCTGTAAACGAAGCTGACAAATGTGTGTACTATCGCTATGGTGGGGGCGAGGGAGTAATTCTTTGTTTGTATGTTGATGACATACTGATTTTTGGGACCAATCTTAATGTGATTAAGGAAGTCAAGGATTTCTTATCTCGGTCTTTTGAGATGAAGGATCTAGGAGTAGCTGATGTTATTTTGAACATCAAGCTATTGAGAGATGATAATGGTGGGATCACACTGCTTCAGTCTCACTATGTGGAAAAGATCTTAAGTCGCTTTGTGACGAGGGTTTAACTCATTAATGCCCATTGTTATGGACTTGGGTTTTGGAGAAGGAGGGAGTGTTGGAGACATCTATCGGCTAGCAAACAAGCACACAGGGGACAGAGGATTTACCCAGGTTCAGGCCTCGTAGAGGTCCCTACTCCTGCTTGTCTGCTCGTGGAATTATCGAGAGAGAGAGTCGAAAGTTACAATGGTGCGCAGATGCAATCTGGCGAGAGTTGTGAAAACTAGGGTTGCGCGTGTCCTCCTCGCCGCCCCCTCCTAGCCTTTATATAGATAGGCTAGGTCTCGGGTAGCAGGTTGAGTCGGTTACAAGTAACGGTTCTTCCCTTCAAACTTTCTATCTTTAGCTTCTTCTTGTCTCTCAAGCAATTGAGAGTCCGCAGGTTAGTCGAGTCCTTTCGTCTGGGCCTTGGCGACAGCGTGGGCCCGTACGTATTTAGACCGTATATACCAAGCTTGAGTACCTGTATAGCAACTGCAAGTCTTCTCCAACACCGTATGACCCTAGTGTGTTACTTCGAAAGAATAGAGGCACTACTAGAGATAAATTGACATATTCTCAGATTATTGGGTCGCTTATGTATTTAGCTAGCGCTACAAGGCCTGACATCACTTTTGTTGTAAGAAAACTCAGTCGGTTTGTTTCAAATCCTAGAGATGATCATTGGCAAGCTCTTGAGAGAGTCATGCGCTATCTAAATGGCACTGCGAGCTACGGCATTCACTATACTGGGTACCCAAGGGTGCTGGAGGGATATAGTGATTCAAATTGGATATCTGATGCTGATGAGATAAAGGCCACGAGTGGATATATATTTACACTTGGTGGTGGTGCTGTTTCTTGGAAGTCTTGCAAGCAAACCATCTTAACGAGGTCAACTATGGAAGCAGAACTCGCAGCATTAGACACAGCCACTATTGAAGCAGAGTGGCTTCGAGAACTCTTGATGGACTTACCTATGGTTGAGAAACCTATACCCGCAATCCCAATGAACCGTGATAATCAAACTGTGATTGTTAAAGTTAACAGTTCTAAGGATAATATGAAGTCCTCAAGACACGTGAAGAGGAGATTGAAATCTGTCAGGAAAATGAGAAACTCCGGAGTTATTGAATTGGATTATATCCAAACATCTAAGAATCTAGCAGATCTCTTCACAAAGGGTCTATCACGTAACGTGATAGAAAATGCATCAAACGAGATGGGTATGAGACCCACAATATAAGTTTTCCACAGTGGTAAACCACTCTATGTGATCGGAGATCCCGTGAATTAGAATTAGGAGACAAGTTGTTGGTTAACTGAGAGAAAAGTATCCCTACTTTAAAACACCACTCCGTGAAGATGCAATACTTTCCTATTCTACATGGCAGGTTGATTTATCTTAATGTGTTCTAAGTGGCTTAGTTTAAGCAGAGATGTTGTCCTGTAGAATATCTTTTGAAGAACACACCTATATGAGTCTGACTTTTCAACGTTGCAGTCTATGAGAGTTGGGTGCTCTCTAATAAACTCATGAAAGGCTATGGAGTATGACATAAGATCCACCCGAGGGGAAGTCCCACGGCAGCCCAGTATTGGTCAAGGCTTTGTGTAAAACTAGAATGCAGCAAACTTGCAGTTCAAGACATAGTCTACTATACAAGTTACAAACTAGTGTAGCATAGAGTTCTAGGTGGAAGTTCAACTTAACAGTCTCCACTAGTACCAGTATATAAACAATGTTTTGGAACCATAGGCAAATTTATGTGTGCCTCTCGGATCTGGTGGGGGATTGTTGGAATGTTGCCTAATAAAGACTCAGCCCATTTATATTATTCAACGATTCCTGAAATCCTAGAGGCCCACTTGGCCCATTCATGCAAGGCAAGAGGTGGGACAATAGTTTAGTCCCACATTGCTAGTTGAGTGAAAGTTGGGCCAGCTTATAAGGAGAGCTCTTCCACCACTGGTACGAGCTTGTGAAGAGAAGACATATACACGCGCGCTCCTCCTCCTCCGCCTCCCGCCTCGCCTCGCCTCGTCACGACGCGCGCGCGGGTTGCGGGAATGCCTCGAGCCGAGAGCTTCTCTTTCTTTTTGTCACGTATAAATGGATAATAATTTGAACAGTCTGCGTGAGTGTATTTTTAATACGAACTCAGTGGAGATTTAATTCGAGCTTAGCTTAGTGGAGGCTGTTCGGCTTCGGTCGATGCCTGTTCGCTTCCTCTCCCAACGCCGACTGTTCGCCTGCCTACCCGTGCCTATAAGAGCGAGAGGTCGCTCCTCTCCTCAGACACACCAACGCACACACCTTGCGTCTCCAGTTTCAGAGCACTGCGCTGCTTAGATCTTCCCCATCCCGTCTTGCGGCGTGCACCGCGAGCTGGGACAGTAGGCCTCCGAGACCCCGCTGCTTCGAGTTCTGTACGGGAGAAGGGGGATAAGATTTTTGGGGAGCGCTACCAGCGCGACTACTGACTTCATCACGGACTCCTTCACGGATAGCGAATGCACCGACGTCTTCCCCAACGACGACTTTTCCCCCACATCAATAATCCTTTCCTCGACAACACGGCCGACGACGGTGCCAACGCTAACGGGAACACCGGCGGTTCCTCTACCGTGATGTATATCATCTTCTGTTCCTTTTCTATTATTCTGCCTGTGTTTTATCTGTCTTTTACTATGGTTAAATCTCTTAAAAAATTGCTCTATTTCTCAACAGAAACAAGCATAAAAAGGTGCATGCGAACCCGAAAAAAACCAAAATCCTACCAATACTTATGCAGAAACGCAAGATAAACATGCTGAAAAATGTATTCATCAGCATGCAATCGACATCTAGAAGCCATGATAAAACTTCATCAGTCTTGAAGCTACGCAACTCCTGTTCCCCAATAGAGGGTGCGTACGAGCGTGTGACTTTGCTTACCAATGTCACTAGAAGCAGAGTGTGGTGGTGGTGGTGTGTCCGTATCATCATGTTTGTTGTACTTGATCTTTCAGATAAAATCACGTTTAGTTTTCAACCAATTGGCCAATTGGGCGTCGGAACCGGGAGTTTTTACCAGGTCATGTAGCTAGAGAGGCTATTTCGGTCGAGCAATCATGGAGTAGTCCTTTTTTACGACCATATTTCAACCTTGACCATCCATTCAACCTCTTAACTTGACGTGTCTGCTCTTTTTCTTTAATCTATAATACCCGCATCGAGGGTTCTTGGGCGGGGGTAGTACATGTCGAACCTCCCATCTGGTTTCCCGCTACTTTAAATTATTTTTCTCGGCATAAACCAGTACTAGTACTACGTCATCACTCGGGGGCAGGTTACATAGTATTTATTTCCACTTTCGAAACGTCTTGGAGGCTACCCAAAACAATTTCTTGTCGATCGCAACGGCATCTGAGCTAGCCCGGTGAGCCGGAGATGCTGCACGGACGTGTTCATGGCAGGAGATTGGCCGAGTCAAAGTTCGCGGGTTTCTCACGTCGTCCCCTGTCTGCTGCCGCGCAAAAGCCTTGAACGGTGCGCGCGGAACGGTCCGACTGGTTTCGTTGGCATGACCATGGACTGGAGTGGATTTGTTGCCGGATGTGTGTACGAAGATTTTCTCGAGACTTTTGGGTACACCTAGCACAGTGATCTTCAGGCTCCATTGTGGTAGTCTTTTTCATCAGAGGTGAAACAAAAGCTCATTTCGCAGCGCGCGGTAGGTATCCATTTCACGTGTGAACGAAGCCACCCTCAAACGTACGTACAGAAAGTGTCTCAACGTACGTGTGGAAAAGTTTAGCATTGTTCGCGTGTCGTGTATAGGTCGTGATTCTCGGAGCACTAGCCCCGTCTTTAGGGTTTGTCCTGGTCAAGGAACGCTGGACTGGCCCCCGCTCCACGGAATTGAGGCGGAGTAGTCAACAAAAGGATGGAAACGCCCAACAGACAAGAGTGGCAGCCAGCACACTTGTTTGTGCTTCACGCTCCACGCCGAGGAGCTGTCTGGTGAGACTCGTTTTCTCGTCCGAGACATCATCCGTTTCCGTTTTTAGGGATGCAGGCTTCCAGGATTCCCACATGAGTCATGAGTGCGTCTGAATACCTGTTTGCCAAGTATACTATACCTTTGTTTCTCTTTGTGAGTCTTCTTTAGAGAGCTATATATACACTTTTAGTCTCACATCATGCAGCGCACAAGCGTTTTAGTTTCACATCTTGTAAAATGAGCAACACTAGTCCCGCAACTTGCATCCCACGAGCATTTTAGTCCAATTTGATCAAAATTCATCGAGTTTGATTGATTTTGACCAAATTCGTCAACCACAATTTTTTTCAATGATCCCTGTGTATATGGCACACGAGTCCTTGGTGCTGACCAACATGTGGGCCCACCTATCAGTAGACGTACAAAATAAATAAAATAGTAGCAAGCAAGGGATTTGACCTTATGATCTTTGCATTGCTAATCACCTCTTCAAGACACTACTCTGAACAATGCTAATTTGTTACTACAAAAGGCGGAACCTTTTCTATACAATATAAGCGCACACATATGTAAAAATGCTCACATATGCTGTTAGCATAATCTTGTGTGTCATCCGTGGAGGCCTTTATTTTGAAACTCGGACTATGTAGAGGCCTTTATTTAAACATTTAAAAATACAATTCAAAGTATGAAAAACACCTTAAAAATTACGTACATGTGGACAATGATACAAGATTTTAGTGTGCAAAATTTCAGTCCGGATTGATTTGTATTGGGGTACACACAAAAAAGAAAATTTTAATAAGATTTAAAGGTGCACCGTTTATAAACCCGGGTCTCTAATTTTGTCTTTTCTATGGAGCCCAGAACACAAATTATTTCACATTGAAAATTTGTATTTCTTTATAAATTTTTCAACATTAGAACATGTATTTTTTAAATGTCCAAAATAAAGGCTTACATGTAGCCCGGGTGTACACACTCAATCAATAAAGGTCACTAGTTGCCCCCTTTGCACTAAAAATCAGCGAATGTGAGCATTTTTACGTGTGCTCTCTTATATTGTATAAATAGAGTTTCGTCCTTTGTAGTAATATAAGTAGCATTGTGCAACGCAGTGGCTTGAGGAGGTGATTAGCATTGCAAAGATCACGAGTTTGATTCCCTCCCTTGCTATCTGATAGGTGGCCCCACATGTTGGTAAGCACCAAGGACACAAGTGCCATAGAAAAATACACAGAGATTTATTTAAAAAAATTGTGACGCATAGGTTGACAAACGTGGTCAAAATCGGTCAAAGTTAACGAAGTTTGATCAAATTGGACTGCTCTTGGGACGTAAGTTGCGGGACTAGTGTTGCTCACTTAACAAGATGTAGGACTAAAACGCTCTCACGCTGCAAGATATGAGACTAAAAGTGTATATAGCTCTAGAAAACACCAGGAAAACCATGATTTACCCACATTGGAACTGCTATAGACCAAATGCGATTATTCAAGATTGAAGAAGTAACCACATAGGACTAACTATTTAACAAGTCGTTGTCTCTGGCTCCGACTAGAAGGATATTGTAGGTGTTTTGAACTTCAAATTCATTGTGGGATAGACATTTTAAAAAACACAAAATTAACATTTTCATTAATTTAAAAATACATAAATAACTATTTAATTAGAGGGAATCGGTCCAAAACCGATACATATACCCTCGTCGCCTTCATGGAACACAATCGCCTTGAGGGCACCGATACCCCGAAAGTGTATCCATGAACTTTGTAGTTTATTATATTAATATCCCATGTATTTGCATAGTATATTGAGTTATCACACTGGTTTTAATGCTTTATGGATTTTCTCATGAAATACCCTTCTTTGGTTTGTAACTCTTGGAATTATAAAACTCATGTTTTCCATATTTTTAACTTTTAGGAACCTTCTAGAGCTCAAACGTACTAGTGGTTTTTGCAGCATTAGTTTTTGCAGCATCAGTTTTATCGGAAACAAATACTTGACGGTCAAGAAGCACATGAGAGGAGGCACGACGGCCCAGGACCGTATGTCGGCACGCCTCCCCACTCCAGGCATGCTGCGGGTGGGTCCGGAGTTCTCTGTTGTTCAATCGCCTCCTTTCCGGTGCTTAGAACTTCATATTAATAAAAAACGACAATATTTATATGCCCCTTTGCGACTTTTAGAGAGATACAATGTGACCATCGAAACACTGAAACAGCAGACAAAAAGTCCACCGATGACAAAGACTAGAGGGGAAACATTGTCAGAATCGCCCCGGTTGCACCTCTGACCTCTCCAACATCTTCTCCATCATTGTCATGGTGAGGAGTGAGTAGTCCACATCTGGACTACGAATTTGTGGAAATAGCTTGATCTCTTTCTGACATGGGTATACCCTACAGGTACTTGAGTTTGATATATACGGTCCAAATACGTACAGACCCACGGTGTCGCCAAGGCCCGGATGAAAGGACTCGAGTAACCTACGGACTCTCGATTGCTTGAAAAACAAGAAGAAGCTAAAGATAGAAAGTTTGAAGGGGAAAACCCTAACTTGTAACCGACTCGACCTGCTACCTGAGACCTAGAATATCTATATAAAGGCTAGGAGGGGGCGGCGAGGAGGACACACGCAACCCTAATTTCCACAACCCTCGCCAGATTACATCTGCGCACCATTGTAACTTTCGACTCCTTCGATAATTCCACGAGCAGACAAGCAGGAGTAGGGACCTCTACGAGGCCTGAACCTGGGTAAATCTTTGTCCCCTGTGTGCTTGTTTGCTAGCCGATAGATGTCTCTAGCGCTCCCTCCTTCTCCAAAACCCAAGTCCATAACAATGGGCATTGATGAGTTAAACCCTCGTCAATTGACGCCGTCTGTGGGAATTGGGAGTGCTGATGTTGCGGCTTCTTCGGCCCCATAAACCGCGATCTACAACTCCGCAACAGCGGAGATTCTCCAGCTCTTCGGCGCGTTCGACTTCACCGTCCACACGCCGGCCACTCGCCCGGCCTTCGAGTCCGTGGGCGATAGAATGAGCCTGGCGATCGGGAGCTTCCGCTTCCAAGTTGGTCAGATGGGCACGCTTTGCATGCTTGATCAGCCGATAGCACCGGCGATTGCCCCAACGTCATGGTTCCCTCCATCGATCGGCACCCTCAGCGAGCTCAACGCCCCGGTGACAATCAAAAACACAGTCAGCGACAGCAGTCGCGACTCCGATCTGAGCGATCTCGCCACTAAAGATGGAACCTACGGTTCCAGATCGGAAAGTTGTGGAAGCAGCAGCTTCCCCAATCACTTCATGTGCGCCGTCATCAACGCAGGCGACACCTCCGCCAATCGCGACAATGGTGGCAACACTGGTAATGGCACCGATCCACCGAACGCCGGCAATGGTGGCAACGGTGGCAACGGCGGCAATCGCGCTCCCGTCAACAGTGGAGGGGCAGTCTAACCTCCCAGCATAATCAATGAGCAAACCGGCGAACGCGTCGTAATCAAGCTCAACGAGCAAGAGTGGGATCGCTGCCGCGAAGCCTTACGGGGTACACCTCTACCCTTTGGGTCCCCGCAGGAACTGCTGATGGGCTACCACTGGCTCCTAAAAGAAGAATTCAAGCGCCAACTACAAACAATTGCGCAACTTGAGGTGCGCAAAAAGGCAGCGGACGAATCGAGCCTTCGTCGCGCTGGGCTCTCCTCCTACGGAGGATCCTCTTCAAGAGGCAACAAGTACCTCGCCAAGAAGAGGCAGTCACGGATGGCTCATCCGATCAAGAGCACATAGAAGCCGCGAAAGTCCTCGACTTCGGCTCTATGACAGTCGATACAAGGGGCAACGTGCTTCCCAGGACGCCGCAGGCTGCGGTGACAGCAGCCACCATGTACCTCCTCAATAACCAGCCGCCAGCTGGAGATCCCTGAACTGCCATGCACCGATCAACGATCGCGGGCTTGGGATTAATTGAGGCCGTCCTCGACAAGGAGCCGACATCAGACCCAAAAAAGGGCAAAGCGGTAGCAAAGCGCCACTCCTCGCCCTCATCCAGCGATGACAGTCACGACTTGTCTCGGCGCCGCTGCTCACGGCGACACGATCGTGACTATGATGCGCGTGACGACCTTACGTAGCGCAAGATCGACAAATCAAGGGCATGACATGCTCGGTCAACTGACACGGAAGAAGAAGATGGGGAGCTCTACGGCGCCAGGTGCTTCAGTAGATCCATTAGGCAGAAGCGAATGCCTAAAGGGTTTAAACTCCCATCGGAGAACCCGAAATTCGACGGTCTACAGGACCCCAAGATCTGGCTGGAGGACCACATCTCCTCCGTTAGACTCCACGGAGGCAGTCGAAGCACTGCCATGCAATGCTTGTAGCTACAGCTGCAGGGCGCCGCTCGGGCATGGCTGAATAACCTCCCACGCGGATCCATTCGTAGTTGGGATGAGCTGGTTTACAGCTTCATGCGCAACTTTAAGGGCACGTACAAACGGCCCGCATCAATCGAAGAGCTGAGATGCTGCCAGCAAAGATCTAGCGAATCGCTGCGCTCCTACATCCAAAGGTGGTCCATCATCAAGAACTCCGCAGAAAACATCTCGGAAGACCGCGCGATTGATGCATTCAACGGTGGTGTCCGCCGCCTAGAGCTCAGGGAGGAGCTGGGCCGCTCAAAGCCCCAGACCATCGACCACCTGATGGAGATCGCGAATCGGTGGGCCGATGGAGAAGATTCGGTGAAGAATCGCGCTCACTCGGACGAGGAGGTAGAACTCGAACGCAGACGCGACCGCCGAGGCAAACACCGCATGCGCATCTATGATGACCGTGACGACGTCAACATGGTCGCGTCCGACTATGCCGATAGACGCGACGATAACCGCAACAGCGGATACCGTAGCGGCGGATACCGCGACTCCGGGAAAACCACACAAGTATGGCAACGCCGCACTCGCGATGAGGCACCCGTGACCTCCATCGAGGACAAACTATCCCGGCCATGCACAGTACACTTCTACATCGACAAGCATGACGGCAAGAGAAAGTCCACCCACCTCTTCAATGAGGGATTGTTCGGATGAACCGCAATGTAGTCGAAAGAGGCTACGGAGCCGCTCCAGGCGCCGTGGCACATGGCGCACCACCACCACCATCAGGGCCACCCCTGAACGGAGCCGCACCGGACCAGCACCACGGAGGAGAACCGTACCCACGGGCCATGGGTACCATGATGATCCAAAAAGGACGCCCCTCCAACAGGGTGCAGAAGGCCATCACTCGCCAAGTCAACTTGGCCACGCACTCGCCACCCTCCACCACTAAGTACCTCAGTGGAAGCGAGTCGTGCATCACCTTCGACAAAGGCGACCACCCACCTCAGATACCTCGTCCAGGTCATTGCCCCCTCGTACTCGAGGCGCAAATTGGAGGCTTCGACATGAGTCGCGTCTTCATGGATGGCGGAAGCGGCATCAACCTCATATTCGCGAGTACCTTGTGAGTGATGAGGATCCCTCTAACCTGCCTGGAGGCATCGGACACAATGTTCCACGGCATCGTCCCAGGGAAAGGCGTATACCCCCTGGGCAAAATCAACCTCGACGGCATCTTCGGCACGCCGAAGAACTTCCGGCGCGAACGCATCGACTTTGAGGTCGTCGACTGGCCCTCACAATACCACTGCATCCTCGGGCGTGTCGCGTTCGCCAGGTTCATGGCAGTACCCCACTACGCCTACCTGCAGATGAAAATGCCATGTCCCAACGACGTCATAACAACCAACATGAGCTTTGAGCAATCTGACAGTTGCGACAGGGAATTCAACAGAATCTCCCAGTCCTTCGGCATGCAGGAGGAACTCGCAAGATTGAAAGAGACAACAGACAATAGTCTGCCTCCCATGAGTAGGCCAAGCTCACCTGATCTCTCTTTCGACTCATCGGTGCACACAAAGAAAGTGCAGGTCCACCCATCGGATCCCGCCAAAACGGCCCTCATCGCCAACAACTTGAGTCCCGCATAGGAACTCGCGCTCGTCGAATTCCTCCGTGAGCACTGGAAATTTTTTGCCTGGTGTCCTGCGGACATGCCAGGAGTTCCCAGGGAATTCGCCGAGCACGCACTCAACGTCAACCCTGACGCAAGGCCAGTCAAGCAAACAATCAGGCGACTGTCTGAGCCACGGGCGCAGGCAGTTGGAATGGAGATCAACAGACTCCTCGAGGCCAAATTTATACGCGAGATCAAGGAAAGCACTTGGCTCGCCAACACAGTGCTGGTACCAAAAAAGGACACGGATATCCTACGGATGTGCGGTGGACTTCACTTCTTTAAATAAGCACTGCACAAAAGATCACTTCCCGCTGCCACGGATCGACCAGATTATCGACTCCACCGCGGGATGCGAGCGCCTCTGCTTCCTCGACGCCTACTCAGGCTATAATCAAATTCGAATGAAGGAGGAAGATCAATAGAAAACAGCATTTACAACGCCCTTCAGTGTGTTCTACTACAACACAATGCCCTTCGGCCTAAAAACGCAAGAGCCACGTACCAGCGGTGCATGCAGGCTTGCCTCAAGGAACAACTGGGTCGCAACATCCAAGTCTATGTCGACGACATAGTAATCAAGACCAAGGAGGAATCCTCTCTAATCGACGATTTGCGCGAAACATTCGCCAATCTCGATCGTTACCGGATCAAGCTCAATCCGGAAAAATGCGCCTTCGACGTACCATCTGGGCAGCTACTCGGGTATCTCATCTCCGCGAGGGGGATCGAGGCAAACCCGAAAAAGATAAAAGCCATACTGGCCATGGAGAAGCCGAAGAACATAAGAGGCGTCCAGCAACTGGCCGGACGAATCGCGGCCCTCAGTCGATTTATCAGTCGGATGGGTGAAAAGGCGTTGCCCTTCTACCAGCTCCTCCGCAAAGCTGAAAAATTCGAGTGGACCAATGAAGCGCAAGACGCATTCGAAGATCTCAAGCGCCTACTATCCACTTCGCCAGTACTGGTGACTCCACGAGGAAGGGAACCACTGTTGCTGTACATCTCCGCCACCAACCAGGTGGTCAGCACAGTGCTCGTCGTCGAGCGGGCTGAGGAAAACAAGGTCCACGGCGTACAACGCCCGGTATACTACCTCAGCGGGAGCGGGCTGAGGAAAACAAGGTCCACGGCGTACAACGCCCGGTATACTACCTCAGCGAGGTCCTCACGCCAACAAAACAATGGTACCCGCACTACCAGAAGCTGGCGTACGACGTCTTTATGACCGCCCGGCGACTGCGCCACTACTTCCAGGAGCACCCAATCGTGGTAGTCAGCGACGCCCCGTTGGGACATATCCTCAATAACCCCGACGCTACGGGGCGAGTCGCATTTTGGGGAATAGAACCGTCTCCACGAGACATCACATACGAAAAGCGCGACACAATCAAGTCGCAAGTTCTCCCTGACTTCCTCGTGCCCTGGATGGAGAACCAACTCCTGGACAAGCCAGATATGTCCTACCTCTGGATAATGCACTTCGATGTGTCCAAAAGGAAGGACGGAGCAGGCGCAGGTGTCATACTGACATCACCTCAAGGGGACAAGCTGAAGTATATCATGCGAATGCAGTTCACAGCCTCAAACAATGAGGCTGAATACGAGGCCATGTTGCATGGGATGAGGATGGCAAAAGCCTGCGGCGCCAAGAGGCTCATCATATATGGCGACTCCAAGTTGGTCGTCAACCAAACAATGCATGAGTGCGACGCACTGAACGACAACATGATCGCGTACCGCGACCTCTACGATACACTCGAGGGAGACTTCGATGGTTGCGAGCTGCAACACGTAGGTCGCGAAAGCAATGAAGAGGCGGACGCACTCGCCAACATCGGCTCTACCTGCGCCCCCATACCACTTGGGGTATTTCTCGAACGCATATGCGAACGCTCCATCAAGCCAAAGGCCGTAGAGAAGGAAACAAGCGTAGCAACGGACTCGGGGGCTACGCCACCCAATGAGCCAATGGCACTCGATGACGTGGAGCTGGACACAGGACTCAAAGGACCAATGAGCGTCATGATGATAGAGCAATCCTGGACGCAACCATACATTACGTACCTCCTCGGCAAGAAACTACCGGACGATCTGACGGATGCACGACACATCGCACGGCGATCCAAGGCAGTCGCTGTTATCAACGACGAACTGTACAAGCGCAGCTTCACGGGGGTACTCCAGCGATGCGTCTCCCTAGCGGATGGAAAGGCAGTTCTCCTTGACATCCATGAAGGGACCTGCGGGCACCACGCCCGCAGTCACGTCCTCGTTGCCAAAGCTCTACGAGCTGGATTCTACTGGCCTACGGCCATGCGCGACGCGAAGGACATCGTCCAAAAATGCAACGCTTGCCAGCGATTCGTGGACAAGCCACACGCGTTTGGGCGCAGAACTACGGCCAATCCCACTGGCCTGGCCGTTCGCACAATGGGGGCTTGACATGGTCGGAAAGTTACCAAGGTCCTCACGAGGAGGCTACGTCTACCTCTTAGTCACAATCGACAAATTCACCAAGTGGATTGAGGCCATGCCAGTGACCAACCAATCAGCGCACAACGCAGTCAAGTTCTTCGAGTCCATCGTCTACCGCTTTGGAGTGCCACACAGCATCATCACCGACAATGGGATGAACTTCACATCCAAGGAGTTCGAAGAATTCTGTGAGAACCTAGGAATCAACATCAGCTACGCCTCAGTGGTACACCCACAAACCAATGGTTAGGTGGAAAAGGCAAACGGGCTCGTCTGTAGCGGCATGAAGAAGAGACTCCTCCGACCACTCGAACAAGCCGCGGGTTGCTGGCCGGATGAACTGCAATCCATACTCTAGAGCCTACGTACAACTCCAAACAGCGCCACGGGCTACACGCCATTCTTTATGGTGCACGGAGCAGAGGCGGTGCTACCCGCCGAAGAACGATACAAGGCGCCACGCGTGGTCGCCTACAGCGAGCAGGAGTCATCCCTCGCACTCGAAGACTCCGTCGACCTCCTTGATGAAGCAAGAGAAATCGCCGCAGAAAGATCCACGATCTACCAGCAGAACCTGCGCAACTACCACAGTAGGAGGCTTCGCCCTAGATCCTTCGTCGAAGGTGACCTGGTCCTGCACCTGAAGCAGCAGGGGCATCTCAAGCTCGAGTCCCCCTGGGAAGGTCCGTACGTGATTACAGAAGTAATCCCAGGTGGCGCCTATCGCCTTCAAGATTTAGAGACAGGAGTCGCATACTCAAACCCTTGGAACGTCGCACAACTGCGACGGTTCTACCCCTAGTCGTTTTTTACTTTTACATCACAAATAAGGCTACTCAGCCAAGGCTACTTAGCCACACATTGTACCTCGCACTATTCTTCGAATAAATAAAAGTTAAGTGCCCCAAAACTCTGTGTTCTCCTTTACTTTCCCAATTTATATACTCGGGGGCTGCGCCACCCTATACACACCTCTTCTCCGAACCAAAACGCGATACCTTGAGTAGCTGGTACATCAGTAGAAACCCTTAACACAACATCAACCCAGCTGCCACGCACCTGGCAGATTGACAAGGGACTGAGATACAAACATGACCAGGCTAACGAAAAGGACTCGTATAGTGCCACGCACTTCATACTGGAAAAGCTCTTTATACGCATTCAACGAATAAATTATCTACAGCATTTATACGAGCTTAACAACACAAGTACATCTATGTGCAGGATACAAACTAAGCGACTACTGCAGCAGAAGAACGTTGGTTTGTTCCTCGAAGAAGTCGACGATCTCTTCTGCTGGGCGGTCCACCGCCTGATAGTGCGGCACCATATTCCAAGCAGAACCTGCTGGCGGTGCTGGCGGCCCAGACACAATGGCGACAACATCTATGTCAGGCCTGTGCAATCGCACCATGGAGAGAGCAGCCTTGGCACCAACCACCAACTGTTGCCTCACACACTCGCGAACCGCGGACAGATCTTGAAATTTGGCAAGGAGAGCTAGCAGGCTTGATGGAGTGTCATCCAGCGGGAATATCGCCCGATAAATATTCTTCAAGCACGACTGCGACTTCTTCAGAAAGAGTAGCACCCGCGATGCACGATCCTGCAGGGTCACCAGCGCAGTCGCGCGATCATGATCTACCCAGAAGTATCCACTCTCTTGAAGTTGCTCTTGGGTGAGATCATGCAGACGAATGGCAATCCTATCCTTCTCTTCCTGAGGACGGCGCGTGCTAACAACTACACGAAGCAGCACCAATAGCATGAGTACAACATACCACTGCGAGTGACTACAAAGGAAAAGATGAGAATAAGCAAACTAACACTTGAACTGGTCGCCCAGCTGCGTCACCTCGCCAAGCAGATATTGCTCACGGGCGGCGGCTTTTTCCGCTTTCGACTTCCACACCTCTGCGCTACCGCGGAGCACGGGCAACTCACGCTCTAGCTGCTTCACGCGATCACGAAGTCGCAAAAGCAGGGATAGCTCCTCTACCCTGGAGCATGGCGGCGCCGCGGTATCATCAAGAGACGGCGAGTCATGGGTTCCCCTCACAGGATCACTTGATGTACCCTACCACAAGTCAAGATAGAAGCGAATAAGACGACCAAATCAAAACAAAGACAAAAGGAACAGATGCATTCAAGACCAGCATAAGTATCAACAGACACACTCGCCACCAGACATGTTCTTAAACAAAAGGACACCTAATCAACTATTACAAAAGCTAACTATAGAGCAGCTGGCTTCTTCGACTTCGACGACTTCGGGGGCTTCATCAAGTCTGTGGCAGTGTCAGATGCCACTGACTTTCCGCCAGCCCCTGAGGCCGAAGCTTTCGCCGCCTTCTTGGCTCGCTGGATCTCCTCCGAGTACTTCGCAACAGTATTTATCAAGTGATGCCCATATTTGCCATAGGCAGTCGCAAAAGGAGCGAAGACTACCTGCTGACCATCCGCGCCAACATGCATCGCCTTCGACACCGCAGAAGGATTGATCTCGACTCCGTGGGCTTGCACCATGGCGAGTGACATGGACGCGCCAGCCGCGCGGAGGGAGTTCTTATAGGTGGAAGGCACACTCCCGGCGAGTGATTCCACCAGTTCGTCCATATTATCGATCAGCTCCGCCTTCGGCATCATCTCCTCCCGGAGGCGACTGAGGGCGACCTTGCCTTAGAAAGTGTATCTTGGACGGTGGCGCTACGATCCTCGACTGCAGACACCGCACCTGCCAGAGCATCATCACGACGAAGAGCCTGCGGGTCGAAGCTCAAATCGCCAGCATCTGTACATGAACACACATATGAATCAAAACTTCAGTGCCACCAGCAAAAGCATTAGATGTAGAGGAGGAAAACAATATCCACCAACAAAGGTACCTGAGAGAGCCTTGGCGGTTGAGAACAGTTGTTCTTCGAACAACTTTTCCCTGGCCACATAGGAAGCACGCAGATCCTCTTCACGCTTCTGTGCCTCGTCACGTGCCGTGATTGCCTCGTCGCGACCCTTCACGGCCGCAGCAAGTGTCTTCTCCAAGGTGGCGACGTTACGCAACAAGGCGTTGTGTTCAGCTACACGGCAATCCAAAGTTGATTATCAGTCGACTACACCAAAAAGAGAAGACGAAGAAGAATAAGTGTAGAACACTCACTTTCAACCACGCGGTGACGCGTCTCCAGCATTGCATGCTGGCGGCCCATCACCATTACTTGCTCTGCCAAGTGCGCGGCTTCCTTTACAAGGAGCTGTCGCACAAACAAGGAAACAGCGGGGGCAACAGATAACATCGACTTCAACACTAAAAAGAAGAAAAGCTATACTTACATGGTCCTCCAATGACTCCGAGGATGTTTGCTGTACCGTCATCCGAGAAACCATTCGATGCTCCCTTGCGCGAGGAGAGCTAGAAGAATTGTGCCCGGAGTAGGCCGCCACTGGAGGGGAAGGAGAGCGTTCGACCTCTTCCTTGGGCCTTGAGGTCGCGACTCCTGATTCCTTCAAAAATTCGACGTCGCCAGAAGATGACGACGCCTCTTGACTACAAGACAAAACCCACCTTGAGAAAGGGCAAACTCCAAGGCAAGCCAACAAAAGAAAACAGAGAAGAACAAATGAACTCGAAAACTTATTAGTCAAACTTGTCAAAATCAAACGTGGCCTCCGCCGACTCCGACGAAGACTCCTTAGGCAATCGCATCTTCTTGCGTGAAGACGGTGCCACAGCCCTCACAGGGACGGCAGGAATTGGCGACTCCGCACCAACGACCGTACCTTCTGGAGTCGAAGGAGATGACGCGTCAGAATCCTTGCTGCGCGAACGCTTGCGAGTATCCGGACTCTCGGACTCGGGGGCTTCCTCCTCCACATCAGAAGGGACAGTCGACTCAGACTCATCCTCTTCCAAGGCTTCACGAGGAATAACCCCCTCGGGGAGAGGATGCATACAAGGCGACACCGCCCAATCCTACAAACAAACAACAGAAATCAGCAAAAAATCAAGTAAGCAACGGAAAATCAATCGACAATATAAGCTACTGCGTAGCACAACTATACCTCAGGAGGGGGATTTGAAGCGTCAAAGGGAGGAACAACTGGCTCACTAGGAAGCACATCCTTGCCAGTGTACTTCATGACCAGTCGAACCCTCTTGTCAACCTCACTCGCGGACATGCCATCGGCAGACACGCGAGTGGCATCATCAGCGCCAGCCCATTGAAACATTGGGTGGACTCTGGCCTACAGGGGTTGGATGCGACGGCGTAGCCAAGTTCGGATGAGAGCGCAACCTCCCTCCTCTTTGCCAATGCGACTCTCAAGGTCGTAGACGCGTTGATACAACACGTCTGTCTCCGCGAGTTCGCCAGGCATAACTACGTTCTTCCAGGAGCGCATCTTCTTGCATGGAGTCGCGGGATCGAAGGGCGCGAGTCCAAAGTGCTCATCTTTGGCCTTCTGATCACGGACATAGAACCATTTGTCCCTCCATCCTTGGACGGACTTCGTGAGCTTGATGTCGAAGTAGGTGGCGGATGGGTCGACGTGGATTCCGCAACCACCTACGTCGTAAACTAAAGAGCCAGATGCGGACTGGCGCTTCAATTTGAAAATGCGCTTGAAAAGACCAAAGTGTGGCTCGATTCCGAGCCAGCACTCGCAAAGAGTGATGAAACAAGAAATGTGGATGATTGAATTTGGCGACAACTGATGGAGCTGGAGCCCGTAGAAACAAAGAAGACCTCTAAGAAAGGGGTGAAGAGGTAAGAAAAGACCGCGAATGATGAATGCAAGAAACATCACTCGAAAACCAGCGGGAGGAGCAGGAATGGTCTCACCGCTGGGGACGCGTGCATCGGCGACTGCTGCGGAGATCACTCCGTCTTGGCGCAAAAGACGGAGATCAGACACCTTGATGATGGAAGAGCGCCACGCACCATTAGTGACGCGGGTGCCCGCGACCTTCTTCTTCCTGCCGGCGGCGGTGCTGGTACCCGCAGCAGCGGAGCCGCCCTTCTTCTTCGCCGCAGCCACAGTGGCCGCGGAATCGGCGGCAGGGCCTCCCCTTTTCTTCCCCATTGCACGACGGTGATGTGAACGGAGAAAGTAGCTCGGGAACGAGCAGAGCTGGTCGAGCGTCGTGGAGGAAACGGGCGCAGGAAAAGGCAGAGGAGCAGCATCAATGGCGATGACAGCGAGGAAGAAAGAGCACAGATGGGAAATTACGGCCGTAGCGCCGCTACTTAACCACTGAGAGATGCAATCCAACGGCTCAGAAAAACCCTATTGGACGCGTGGCACACATCGCGTTGGACACGTGGAGAAGGGGAAGCGCGAACCGTCCCTCCACTACCCCCATTACGCACGGAAATCGAGGAGGCGCAGTTAAAATAAAGATTACGCATGCCCAGTCAAATCAAAGTCAGGAAGTGGGACCCACTGCTCGTCACGTCCTGTCGAAACTCGCTCACGCGGGCAACTGAGGTCATACAAGCGTCAGCACTGACGTCATCAAAGCTACGCAGCGTAAAACTTCGACTACTTTAGTCTTTGCTGGAGTCTTCGACTCCACCAAGCACTCGGGGGCTACTCCCATAGGGAGCGCTGGTCGCGCACCCTAATGATTATTTATACAGAAAACTGTGTTGATAACATCCACACTCGAAGCTCATGGCGACACCGCCTCATAATTTTCCCTACAAAGAGACTGTGTCTCCTGGGTCACCCGAATCGTCTTCACGATGGTAAAATTCGGATGCCACGTTTACAGCGTGAAGATAAGACCTGAATAAGGCCTGGCAACGCATTTAGCTGCGCACTACCAGAAATATATCCGTGCCTACAGGTGCGATGAACATGCCTTGACGGACGCGTCGAGTGCTCATACCCATATAACTGGAATTCGACTCCTGTAAGACCTCCGCGGCTTGAGTCGAATTACGCCAGCACTTTTCCGGATTCGAGTCCGGGGACTCGAGTTCGAGTAGATTACGTTGTTTCACCCTAAGGTGGTTAACTGATACCGATACTTCGGTTATATCAGGCACGTACATCAACAATCCCTATGACACAAATAAAAGCAGTCGAAATATACTCATTCAGGCACTCGAAGACTTCAAAAAATGTCCCCAGTCGAATCTGCGATTCCACTGGGCACTCGGGGGCTACTGACATGGGTATACCCTACAGGTACTTGAGTTTGGTATATACGGTCCAAATAAGTACAGACCCACGGTGTCTCCATGGCCCGGATGAAAGGACTCGAGTAACCTACGGACTCTCGATTGCTTGAAGAACAAGAAGCTAAAGATAGAAAGTTTGAAGGGGAAAACCCTAACTTGTAACCGACTCGACCTGCTACTTGAGACCTAGCCTATCTATATAAAGGCTAGGAGGGGGCGGTGAGGAGGACACACACAACCCTAGTTTCCACAACCCTCGCCAGATTACATCTGCGCACCATTGTAACTTTCGACTCCTTCGATAATTCCACGAGCAGACAAGCAGGAGTAGGGACCTCTACGAGGCCTGAACCTGGGTAAATCTTTGTCCCCTGTGTGTTTGTTTGCTAGCCGATAGATGTCTCTAGCGCTCCCTCCTTCTCCAAAACCCAAGTCCATAACAATGGGCATTGATGAGTTAAACCCTCGTTAATTTCTATGTGCTATCATGTTTAGGTATTGTATGAGTTTTTCTACATGATTATGGTCATATTTGTTATTCCTTATGTTGTATCTTTTCATATGAGATAAGTTATGAGATGCAATTTCGTAATGTGCTAGATATAGTTTATATAGGCATATATTCTGTTCTTCTGTACATGTTCTGATCAGACTAGTATATTAGGGCACGAGAGGGGAAACATGTGTGTTATATGAAGTAGACTTGTAGTAATCACCTGAATATACTAGACCATGTAGGCGCGCGTTGCCGCGCCCGTTCATTAGGAATATGGATAGTTATGAAATAATAAAATTCTATTTAAATTGTATTTTAGATATATAAAATGCATGCTATGCATATTGTAGAAAAAACTAACACAATTGACAAACATATGCTGAAAACAATTTATAATTCATAAACTGTTAACATCAAATCAGAATTACGTGAGTTTTGCTCAATATAGCTAAATAAAAATATACGATGCTTATTTAACTCTGTCAGATTCCTTGGCTACACATATATTCTGTCTCAAGTATTAAATTACACATTCACAATTTTGGTCTCTCTTAAATACTCATTGTGCTCTCAATTTTTTTTCCATCGTCCAATCATTCAGGTAACGAGCTGAAGTAATTAACTCAGTTTGGGGATCGCTGCCAAGTAATTCAGGCAAAGTAGCAAGTTCATTTCCACACAAGTCTTCAATAGCTTCCCGAGAAAATTCCATATCATAATAGCATGCTCCAACATTTTCCATCAATTTATGTCCTTCTGTTTGTCTCTCCTTCAAGTTCCTAACAACATGCAATTCCTTCTCCAAATGCTCTTTACACAGCTCATTCCTTGCCCTTTCACGAAATTTTCTGGCATTCAATCTAAAATCAGTGTATCACCTTGAATACATCAATCATAGCCGCAGTTGTCTCCTCTTCTGCATCTAATAAATTGTTCGTCAAATGCACAAAAGCATGAACTAATTTACTAGAACAGTTCTCGTCAGTAGTCGAAATAACACTTTTGATAGTATGCTAGTACCTTCCTTCAAACAAGTAACATTTGTACTCTTCTTTTCTTCCTCCAAGTTTTTTTAAAACATCATCTAATGTAATCTTGTGGGAAATGTGAATGATTTCCAGGTTTTCTGCAAGCTCAATAACACAAAAGTTAGGAAAAGCTTAATTCAATTACTATAATATTACTGTTCTGATTTATCTCCTGCAAATCATGCCATCGAACCTTTCACTTTACTTACTAAACAACCAAAGAATCATACATAAAACAATGTATGTAAGTTAATCCATTGCTTGAGGATGTAGATGGCTCTTTACCACACAGTTTTTCATGTCACAGTCAAAAGCTGACCTACAATGAAATATGCATGTATACGTATTGATAAAGATGATGCAGTGAGGAGAAATCAACCTAGCCGAGAAACACTGCTTCTGAACGTTCTGTTGCCCGAGTAAGAAGGGAAATGGAGAGACCGTGAGGTGCAGAAAAATATAGAGAGGATGAAGTGAAGGAGATGATGCGGGAGTAACGCACCTTCATGATCTCGTCCAGTTCTGCATTGTGGAGGCCATTACTTGATTAGAAAAATGATAGTTTACTACTTTCCTTTAATGTCGCATGGCATCTTCAATCAACAGCACCCCTTCGTGTTTGGCATCAGATTTTTTTCTTTGGTTGAGAGATTGTCGCGCCTGTGACAACGCACCTAGATTTTGGCGCATGATGGAACGTCAGTGAAGCATGTCATGTATTTATTTTTAGAAAGTGAACTCTTTCCAATTCACAGAATGTGGCCATTAAAAGAATTATTTACGTGCAAGGAGTGATTTGTGTGTAAAGTCATTATCAATGCGTGATTTTTGTCTAATTTCAACTACTCTATCGAATAGTTGTCTACACTTTATTGTCCGCTCAGTACAATGTTGAATGCAGGTTCAAAATTTATTTAGGACACGACTGAACTGATATGAAACAAATTAGTAGATGATAATAAATAAGGGCACGAGAAGTCACTAGCCTTTTAGAGAAATTCTCATTATAAACTATGCACTCATGTCTCTACAATCATCACTTATAGATTCAGTTCATGTATCAAAAACTTTCTAAAGTTGTATGAACACTAAATGAGTAAACTTTCTCAAGCTGTATAAAGTTCGTATTACCATGTGTGCAACTGGTGAAGTGGAAGGCAGCACCGCTAGAAAAACACCAGACAGGAGGGGCATCGAGGCGGATCATAGAGTTGGATGTCAAACCTGTTTCAGAGAGGCGGCGACTTGGAGGTGACCGGCGACCTAGATGCGCAGGATCTGAGACCGCGAAGCTAAGTGCATCGGAGGAGCGAGCTCATGGAGAGAGGTGGAATCCTACCGGAGTAGAGAGATGCGGATCAAGGAGCTGGCTACGGCGGTGATGGGAGGCAACATCACACCTAGGTTTCATCTGCAAAGAAAGATATTTCTGCTCTAGAAAGGGTGACAATTGTTATCCAAAAAAGATTAGGATTTCATTGGAAGCTAAATCAACCTAGCAGAGCATCATTGTACATTGTACGTGGAAGTTCCTGCCAACTGAAAGTAGTATGGAGAGAAATTGAGGAAGAGATTTTATAGGACAATAGAGGGAGTATAAAAACGTATACTCATCATTTGCCGACATCAATCCGCGCACAATTGCTGTCATTATGGATTAGCAAGAACTGAAAATTAACACCGTCTTGAAGATCAATCAGTGACTGACGGATCAAGACGCCATGAAACGCGAGGCGAGGCCACGCTCCAGCTTCCGGCATGTGGTCGATCTGATCGAGGGGTGCATCTCGTGGGCCGCTCACATCTCGTTGGGGTCGCGCGTGGCGTCTCCTCTCCCCTCCTATTTTTTTTCTCTCGTTTCCAAAAGGAAGTAATGGGCTGAGGAGCCATTCAGGCCCAAATAACCACCGACAGTCTATTTGATGCCCAGAGAAACGTTTTTAAGGGATAATCCGGCCCATGTGGGATTTGATGACCATCCGACGGATAGAAATCTGCAGATGGCACGATCCGACGGCTGAAAATACCCAGGCCGTGAGAGGCTTCCTCTTTGACTCAGTTTTAATATCCCTAACTAGATCATGTTGGCGCGCGTTGCCGCGCCCGTCTATTAGAAATCTGAATATTAGAAAATAGTAAATCTATTTTTAATTCAAATTGAGAAGTTTGATATACTATAACTTAAGTGAGTTTATAATGTAATTTAGAGCCACTATAACTTAGTAATACAAATTTTATAATGTATTTTAGTGTTAATAGCAGAATAGTGTTGCATGGGCTCAACCACCTGGCCTCATCCCGTGGCTTTTTCTTGTGTATTTTTTTCAAGTTCAATCACCGTCGCTAGCAGAGGAGAATTGCATCGAGCTGGCCCACGGTCGCTAGCATTTTTTGTTTTCTAGGAACCAACATTGGTGGCAGCGGACACCCGTTTCACTCTCAACTCTGTCCAATTACCGGATTCATGGGCTCTAATTGGTTTTTGGGCCCAAATCATCACAATAAGTATATTTGATGTCCAGAGAGGCGGCCCCTAGGGACAATTCAGCCCAGTGCGGGATTGTAGTGCATCCAACGGACAAGAATAGCCAGAAAACCCAATCCGATGGCCAAAATTGCTGAGGCATGAGAGGGCTTCTTTTTGTCTCAGTTTTAATATCCCTAATAGTGACAGAATTTTGGACATGGCGTTTCTAGACACGAGCTCACCTGAGCTCCTTTTATGGACCGTTCATATGTAGTTGGCATTTGGTACTCCCTCCGATTCATATTACTTGTCGCTGAATTAGACGTATCTAGCACTAAAACATGTCTAGATACATCCATTTGAACGACAAGTAATATGGATCGAAGGGAGTAGCATTAATGATTTGGCTGTCAGATATGAGCAGAAAAAATGGTGTACTGCATGTACAGTTGCTCAGGTTTTGCATGTACGGTGATGGATGTCTGCTCCACGGATAGAGATGTATCTAGCACCGCGACCCGGCAAATCGAAGGGGAAGAGGGGTGGCCGAAATTTTAATTCAGTGGACAGCTAGCAGCACATCAGTTTGGCTCGGTTAGACATAGGTAGCTGAATACGGCACCGTGCCACCAAATGAACACAAACGAGTGGCCCACAATAAGTTTTGAGTTTAAATGAGCATTGCCACAAAATTTTGGGCGATGCTATGATTTTTACCTTTCTATGTCTATACCTCACTAGGGAGAATGAGATGTGATGCACTGTATACCACTTAGTTATAGAAAAAGAGGTCTTATTTGTTTGAAGCACGCGCATGAGATCATCAAACATCATGTCACCACTTAAGACAATACTGATATGTGCCACCACTTAAAATTGTCACCACTTAATTCTGAGCATGCAAAAAACTCACTTGCTTGGAGGAGTATTAGAGAGATGTGTTATATAGTCTCTACATGATGTCTATGTGAATATAAATCTGAAGTTGCATAGCATTTATCTTGTCCACATATTCTTACTTCGTGTCACCTATTTATGAGAGAGAGGTCAAATGAACCCTCCACTTTTTTATCATAAGAAAACACTTTTAGATTGCTATATCCTACACACCCTTTTATATTTTCTACAGTTGTGAAGATACAAAAACACCTATTACATTTATATTTGTAGTTTTTCAGAGTTTACTATTATGTGTTGCCTAACAATAACCGCTTTTGAACGGGGGACATGTATTTCTCGAAGAGGGAAAATGTGATATTAGGTGATCCATGTGATCGATAATTAACCCCGAGTCATTTTTGTGGGAGAAAGAAAACCACTTGCTATAACACTGCGCATGGAATCTCAACGAATTGGTATACATAGTATGTTGCCATCAGCACACACACAACCACCTGGTTACAAACACAAACCAAGAGTTTTCGACGGGTGTCATCTTCATCACTCCTCCTCGAGACATGGAGTCTGACTTTACCAAAGAACGACCAACTAAGAATCCATCACCATTACAACCTCATGAAGACCACGCCAGGCCTATACAAAACAGTCAATCATTCACGTAGGTGACCGGTGGAAACTAGGATCTACGGTTTCCATAGGAGCATCGGGATGGGATGTGATAAAGTAGCGATTATGTCTCTTTCATCAAGGTAACGACACTCTCGCGCAACAGTTTGCTCCTTAAAGTAGGGTTAGGTCAACCCGAAACAAGCTACGATGGTGATGGCGGTGCTGTGAAGAACAATAATAAAGTTTTCTCGGCTCTTCGTTTGCCATGTTGTTGACGGTCTTATTAGTTGAGTTGAGGAGAGCAGGGAATTGTTCGTTGATGCTCTTTTGGAGCGCTGGATCTCATTATGCCTTCGTGTTTTGCAGGTTATCTAACTGTCTTGGTTTGGTGGTGCCTTCCTTGATCAGCTAGGTTTGGCCGGTTTCGGCTTCGTCGCGCTGTTAGTGAGGTAAGATCTCCATGCATTTGTCTGGCCGAATCTGGGGTGGTCATCCAACCATCTTCGTCGCTTTCTTCTCTGGTACGGCGATCTGGCTTTTAGATTATTATGGCCAACGTCTTCAGGTTCTGGCCGGTGACTTCTAGGTTGTCACGTCAGGCTCGTCAGCAACATTTTCTTGGCTCCAACATGGTTCGAGGTTTGATAGGCAGGATCTTGCTCATGGCGCGCCACTAGCAAGTACAAGACTTGTGAGTAATTCTCTTTATATTTAAGGATAGTCCTGTAAAAGTTGGTCAATCTTGACATATGCCATTTGGTCTCTTCTCCCCAATAAAAATGGAAATTTAAATGGAAATTTGTGGCTAAGAAAAATGTGGCCGCGGTGGTCAAATTAACGAAGCAAGAAAGATACTAAATCATATCTTAAAATACATCTAGACGAACTCTGAATTAATTTATTCTTTTCATAGCTAAGATATATACTCCATTAATAAGTACACTAAATACCCGAAAATAAGACACATTAAATGGCAGATCTTTTGCTACACTATCTCAACAATAAGATTTGGGCGATATGCTGATTTAATGGCAGTATTTAATACTTGCGTCAAAGTAGTAAAAGATGGTGGTGAAAAAATCTACGGTGGCTGCACTAATTAGGAATTAATAAAGGAGATTTTTTTTGAAACGATTACACATCTGCATCTGCATGCATCCGTTTCGACTGCTGGCAATTAAACGTTTCCTATCACTGATACTCCTAGTATAAAAGGATTACCAGGGCAGAGGTTGAGAGATAACACAGAGAGCTCATACACATCCTTACCTCGACAAGCGGAAGGATCAGAGACGCGTAGAAGGTACGGAATTCACCATTCTTCTTGTTCAATCAAATTGGGCTGACAGAACATGTGAGTGTTACTGGCTGTTTCATATTTTCCTATGCGCAGCTTGCTTTGTTCTTCATTTTGTTGTTTCCTTGTTGTTGGGGATATTCTATATTTTGTTTGACCATCCAGTTAAGAATTATGTTTTGCTTATCGTTTAGAATCGTAGATATTCTTGATAGAAATGTGTACTACTTTATGTGATTGGTTTGTGTTAATCCCGCAAAACGATTAGTATCATTGTTCCAGGGAAAAAGGATATAGTACTCCCTCCGATCCTAATTAATATTCTCATATTTGTGTAGATTCAGATGTATCTAGCACTAAAATATGCTTATATACGTTCGAATCTAGATAAATCTGAAAACAATAATAATTAGAATCGGAGGGTCTATTGTTTTTTCTGTAAAACGATACTGTGTTTTTTGGGGAGAAAAAAGTGATACCGTGTTGTGGTGGCTGTAATTTCTAAAGTGGCCTTCTCAAAGGCCCACTACCACTCCCCCGCAAAAACAAAAAAAACACTACCACAAAGGACCTTCTTATGCCCATTCCTAGATTTAGATGGACTGGATTCTTTTACCCATCAAAGTGGCCAAGAAGTTGCTATCGCCTACCAATATCATATATTCATGGCCCAAGGAACTTAAGACTAGACAAATTATACCCAGTGAGCTGTAATTTTCCTACAAATGTCTGGGCTGCAAAGCTCAAGCATTACGGCTTAAGAAAAAGACCTGATAACAATTATTATGAATTTAGTCCAAATCTTTTTTTTTACAAATACCTGCGATCAGCTCCCTCAAAAAAAAAACCCTGCGTCAGCTATTTATTGCCAAAGATTTGTAGGCTCACTTTTGGAACCAGTTACTCCGCTTTCTATCACTGCTTCCATAGCGAAAATAACTTACAAGCGCAGGATATTTGCAGAGGCATACTGTACGCGCACTATTCTTTTCTAAAATATAAATAATACTATTTGCAAAGAAAAAAATATCGGATAAGATTTGGCCGCTGTTAGGCTAGCCCTAGTGGGAGTATCATAAGGAGTATCATACATGCCAACTAGACAAAAATCTGATGTGGCACCACAATTAATGAAGAGAGAGGTGTTAGTAGTATCATAGCATGTGAAATTAGGTAATTTAATGACCAATACATCTCATACACACAATTGGATTGAGATTATAGAAAAATTAAATACAATAATACTATGATACTACTAGATAATACTAACCACTAGAAGATATCATATGGATGATACTAATAATATAATACTCCGGCTATGACTAGCACTAGTGACGGCTGCATGCACATGGCAGAAGCCAGTTTGTTTTTTGCGGGTGGCAGAGGCCAGGTTTGCCCTACCGTGAGACCATGAATTGATTAGATCCGGGACTCGGGAGTCGGGAGCATCCGTGGACTCATTTCCTGTACCCGCCGTCTCCAAGAATGGCATCTACTACTAGTACACTTCCTTTCCTTGAGAACTGGGTGGCACAACGTGCACATTCCTCTTTCTTAACGCCCAGATCCGGCTCACCAACTTAGTAGCTAATAGATCGCCTCGTTTAGTCAATACTATCTCTGTTTGAGATTATTAGTCCTAAGAGCATTTTTATATTATTTGAGATTATAAGGAATATCTCATTTATTAGCCTATCTTGTCCAATACATGCTCTCATGCATGTAAAACTATTGGTGCATGTATATATTAATGAAAGAGAGTTATATAGTGTCTTGGTATAAACAACTTGGCCTTTAAAACTAATAATCCCAAACACAGGTTTGCAAGTGTCCGGATCCGGTATCCCGATGCTACAAGCGCACGAACTCGCCTCGGTCCTCTCGCTGCTGCGTCAGCAAGAAGAAGGAATGAGCCTCGAGTACTAGTACTGATCATGGAATTAACCCTTAATAACTTTGCTAGTACTGAATGAGGACTAACCTACCAGCTTAGGCAGGTCAAAAAACGCATGTGCTGCGGCGCAGATCGTACCAGCTGCCAATCCGGCATGATAACCTTTTTTAATGGATCCGAAATACTAGCAACCATAAAAGTATGTATATGTACTCCCCGTCGCCGCATGGAAGGGCAAACAGTATAGGCACAGTTGCACATGGATAGGCTAAACAAACATGCATATTTCCCATTTCGATCTCGAGGGTTTAGGCAGCCCCCGAAGCAACATGGCAGAGCAGCGAGTCAGGAGCTTGAGGACCATCACGTGTCGGTACACATTGGACAGCAGTGGAAGCATCAAGCAAAGGACAACTGCATGTGAGTGAGGAGTGAGCCACCGAACCAGATTTTTACTCTCAGCGACAGATGACCGATATATCCCTTGTGATGCGCATCCATTAGCCACATCTTGTCATTAGCCAGAACAGGTACGATACCTACCCAACTCACTAAAGTGCACATAACAGCGATGAAATATTTGTGTCTGCAAGATTTGCAATACGCATGCATTACCATTTGTCTGTAAACTACTTTACCTACCCGGTCTAGGTCCAGCAGCAGGCAAAGGTCACCACCCAAAGATTCCTCAGATCGAACTGAGTCATACTATACTACCCCCACATGCCATCTCTTCCCTTGCCCCTCCCCTCCGTAGATCCCAAATCATGACCGCATTTGTTTGTGCACGTCCATCAACCTCTGCACTCCCATTCGCCACTCCTCATAATGGCAGGGAGAGGATAGATAGTACTAGTACCAATCTATCATCGTCTTCTCCTTGTTTTTCTTGCAAAAGTTGGGAGGGCAGGCCAAAAGCGGAGCCTCCTCCTCCTGTTACCAGGTTAGTAGTTGGTACGCGCACTATTATTTCTTGTTACTCCACCACTAGCTACCCACGACGCGCCTTGGGCTCCGGCGTGGCCGGCTCCCACGGATTCTAGCAGCGGCGGTTTGCGCAGCTCGCACCCAGTAGGTGTGGGATCCTTGTCACTCACTCTCGCCCGCTCCCCATGCACTCTGCTCCGCCCCGTCCCAATCTATATATCTGTACCGAATGCTGACATGCCCCGTACCGGCTGTTTCTGCAGGTAGCTAGCTAGCAAGCCTTGCCGCGGGGAGATGGCGCCGGCGCTGAGGCTGAGGCTGGCGCTAGCGCTCGCGCTGGTCGGGTGCTGCGCCTGCGCCGCCGGGCGCGTCGACCTGTGGCCAATGCCGGCGTCGGTGAGCCGCGGGGCCAAGACGCTCTACGTCGCCAAGGACCTCCGCCTCTCCACGGCGGGGAGCACCTACGCCGACGGGAAGGCCATCCTGGCGGACGCCTTCGGGAGGATGCTGGCCCTCGTCCAGATGGACCACGCCATCAATGGCAGCTACAGCGGCCTCCCCGTGCTCGCCGGCGTCAGAGTGTCCGTACACTCCCTGGACGACGAGGTATGTGAATATGTGATGGATGGATGTTTTGGTGGGCTGCACTGCACTGCAGGATGCTTCTAGTTCTCTGTTTTTCTGAAGATGCTCTGCGTCTTGCTCTCCAGCTCAACTTCGGGGTGGATGAGTCGTACAAACTCACCGTGCCGGCCACTGGGAACCCGATGTACGCCCAAATTGAGGTTGGTACTAGTAAGAGATTTATGCCCAATCAATGCCCTTTTATGAATTCTTCGCTGCACATGTTTTCTTTTCCGTGAATGCAATGAATTTACAGAGAACCAGAGAAGAAAAAAAATGTGTGCTCAACCTGACTTATTATGAATCCACCGTATGAAGGATTCCTATTATAAAGTAACAACAATAACTTCTTTTAGATGTCCACCATGCCTACTTACCTTGCATCGCCTGCAACGAATCCTCTGATTGAATTGCACCTGCTTCCACCGGAACCATAGAATTCTCACAGATGGATCCCTGATATACAAATACTAGCATCGACTTTCCTTGAATACGAATAACACTTTGATGTTCATGCAGCACTGTACATACTTGAAAAATAATAATTTGCAGTAATATTTTCAATTTTACACGACGTCTGAAGAACGATAACATATTCAGGACAAAGCAGCATTACTCACTGCCCAAACTGTGACACACAATTGATATGTCAGTTCACCACATTTTGCAGGCACAAACAGTTTACGGAGCCCTTCATGCTTTGGAGGTAACTTGGCTTGATTCACCATGTTTATACAGGACCACTGGATAAAGTCAGGAAACAATATTTACTTCCAGATACCCTAATGCTAAGTTTTTTCACTGCCGCAGACATTCAGCCAATTGTGTTACTTTGATTTTACTTTGGGTATAACTGGACTTCATTCGGCTCCTTGGACTATCATCGACAAGCCCAGATTTCCATACCGGGGGCTTCTTATTGGTACGACGTAATCTGAATTTCGGCCATCGTTTTAAAAGCAGTAAATGTCTTCATGACTCGAGAGTAATAATAGAGCTTATGAATTGGATTCCTCGGAGTTTATTACGTTGCCAATGTAGCTCAACTTCCATTGGTTCCAACTGTGTGTATGTTCTTATAATCACTTATAAATGTCTCTGAAACATAACATGTCACATTGTCACTTGAACATATTGACCACCAAGATGCTATGCATAATAAACATCATAATAAATGGACCAACTGCGACATACTACTATAATGCAGTAAAATTAGACAAACACCGCAAAATATTAACCGTGGCATATCATAAGTCTTATTTTTACACGTTTTTGGGATTTCTCATCATATATTTCCTTCACTTTTGTGTCAACAAACATTCCAAGTAATGTCAAGATTGGTCAGCACATGTTTTACCTTTCCTATATTTGATATGCTTTATAGATAAATACTACATCTAAGAACCTTGAGTTTCATGTTAAGATTAGTGAATATCCGGATGTACATACCCATATTTTTTCCTGTTTTTTTTTTTATATTTTGAAATGTGTTTTCAAACAATGGGTTCATATGCACCTGGGTGAGCCGAATTGAATTTCTGTATAATAGCTTAAATTTTTATCCTTGCACTATCGGAAGAAAGTTGTTGATATTAATTTGTCCATTGCATGCTGCAGATACTGGAAGGCATTATCTTCCTGTCCCAGTAATCAAAGGTGTAATCGATTCGATGACCTACAGTAAGTTGGTATGTTTGACCTTTCCACACTCTGAAGTCTCAAACAAGTTCTTTAATCCTAACTGTCACTTATTTCCTTCATTGCAATGGCCGTCGATGTATTCTTCACAAGTTAGTTATAGTTGCATCATATGATAAGTTTACCCTATCAACATGCAGAATGTTCTTCATTGGCACATCGTGGATGAACAGTCATTTCCTATTGATATACCTTCATACCCAAAGTTATCGAATGGTGCATACTCTTATTCTGAAAAATATACAATGAATGATGCACTCGACATTGTACAGTGAGTTCTTCTTTTACCAGCAGAGCTCTTTCCCTTCAGTTATTGCCTAGACTAGTAACTAGTAAGTACCAAAAGCTGATATGCCAGCAAAACTATGCAAAATAACTTTCACTTAAGATTGCACGGGAAACTCGTAAAATAAACAATAATTTTCTAAATCTCAACCATCTTCTCCTGGGATTCATGTGCTCAAAAGTAGATATCACCCATCTTTGCTGCTACTTACCCTAGCTAAGCTGGTTTATCAATAATTTGCAGATATGCTGAAAGACGAGGTGTAAATGTCTTGGCCGAGATTGATGTCCCTGGACATACTCGCTCATGGTAAGCTACTGGTTCTATGAAATTGTGCAATAAGATATCGTCTTTCTCTAGAATATGTTGCCGGACAAGTTTATTGATGGAACATGAAATCATTTATTCTTGCTTTACTGCATGCTTGCACTATATAATTTGAAGGTAGATTTTACTTATAAATGAAATTATATAAAAAATAAGTATAACAATAAGCATAAAATGTCTCAACATTTGGTACATCTCTGTTTCTTCAGGGGTATTGGATATCCGGCATTGTCACCATCAGCTACCTGTCAACAACCACTTGATGTCAGCAACGACTTTACATTTAAAGTGATCGATGGAATTCTTTCAGGTAATACACACAGACCAAACAGAAATCATTTTAATATTTACATAATCCCGCGCGCCAGCCATCTCTTCGAAAAATTGAATCCGAATATACCTTTGTCACAAAAAGGAAGAAAATTAGCACTCTATATTAAAGCCGCAACAGAAACAAAAGATGGTAAAATGGCCTGAATTAAAGTATCCATTGGCGTAGAAGAACATAACGCAGTGCTAATGTTATCTTTTGTTGTCCATTCAGATTTTAGCAAGGTTTTTAAGTTTAAGTTTGTCCATTTGGGAGGGGATGAAGTTGATACAAGTAAGTTTGCAGAAATCTCAAGCTCTTTACAGTGTAGCGCAGCAATCTACATACTCATTCCTATACTATGAATTTCAGGTTGCTGGACTACCACACCACGCATTAAAACATGGTATGCACTTTACATACTCATAAACAATAATAAAAGCTGATAGCTTCATATGTGCTTGATAACCCCTGTTAATTACAGTCATCAGTACGTATTTGGCTACTAATTCAATTGGGCGTCTTTTTACTCATGGGCAGGTTGATTCAACATGGTATGAATGAGTCGGATGCCTACAGATATTTTGTGCTGAGAGCTCAAAAGATAGCAATTTCACATGGCTACGACATTATTAACTGGTAGGGCAACTGGTACGACTAGTTTCTGCATATTCAAATTTCTGCTAGCCGTTGAACACTTCATTATGCTTGTAGGGAAGAAACATTTAACAACTTTGGGGACAAGTTGGATCGCAAAACTGTGGTGCATAACTGGTATTTCCTAAGTGCCTGGTGCTTTATTTTTCTAAAAAATTACCAGCATCCTTATCGGAAAATAAAGTATAGTCAGTGTTTGTGCATCGGATATTAACTGGTAGTTCTGTTATAATTAATTAATAGGCTTGGAGGTGGAGTTGCAGAGAAAGTGGTTTCTGCTGGTCTGAGATGCATCGTAAGCAACCAGGATAAGTGGTACCTAGATCACTTGGATGCTTTATGGCAAGGATTTTATATGAATGAACCATTGACAAATATCTCCAACCCGGAACAACAGAAGTTGATTCTTGGTGGTGAGGTATGCATGTGGGGCGAACACATAGATGCATCTGACATTCAGCAAACCATTTGGCCACGTGCTGCGGCAGCTGCAGGTATAATGAGCAAAGTATTTATTTTCACCTTCTAATTAATACTCCCTCCGTTTACAAATATAAGATGTTTTAGATTTGTGAAGCAAATGTATCTAGACATATTTTAGTGTGTAGATTCACTTGAACCTAGACACTAAAACATGTCTAGATACGTTAGCTTCACAAACCTAAAACATCTTATATTTCCAAACGGAGGGAGTATCTATATCTACCAGATGTTTTGAATGCTATAGCAGGAACTAAATACAAGATTTTTATCATATATACATCACGACACAATATAAAATAACTTGAAGCGTTATAGTTTTTTTATAATGGGCGTTTTATTACTTAAAAGGTTTAAGTCATTACACCCGGCCTCTGCATAACCAGGATGCACACAGCCGACAAGAATCCGAACAAGAATGTAATACAAAAAAAAAACAAGGCGAGATACATGATACTAAGATACGGTAAAGCGCCTAAGAAGCTAGTGGTCATTAATTGACACAAATTGACGCAATAGCATCTATAGATCCTTCCTGCTGAATTGGTATAACAACTATACCTGGGAAATAGATATAGATTGTCCGCTGTAATCTGTATACGAGTATACCTAGCAGAGGTGATGTTACCTGAGATGCAATGAATCATTCTGTCAGAAGGGAAATCTTTGCATAAACCATGTGGTATGATATGCCACATGGTATTCAAAGATGGGGAGGCACAACCAACACTGTGGGCATAAATTTTTCATAGAAAATTAATATTTCATTTCTGTAATAAACAAGAGTATACACTTTGACAACTAATAGGATAGTGCTACTGTACAGTCAAGCACCTCATATATGCATCATGACTATGAGAGTATATTAATATGCTTTATGCAAACAAGCTTAATTCGATGTATCACTAAATAAGTGACCGAAGGAGCAGGGCATATGTGTGGCCTTATAAATTGCAGCTTAGAAAATTGTATGTTAAGCATATGCTACTTCATATATATTGTCAAAATACAGCATGGAACACATGAAAGCTACCTCTCATCATGTTTCTTTGACTCACCAATTCACTGGTTATTTTGAAGAGCGTCTGTGGACTCCCATTGAGAAGCTCGCAAAGGACCCAACGGCAGTCACTGCAAGATTGGCACACTTCAGGTGTTTGCTGAATGAAAGAGGGGTCGCTGCTGCGCCGCTAGCTGGATATGGCCGCACAGCGCCATCAGAACCAGATTCCTGTATAAGGCAGTAGGGTATGGGTAAATATCATTCATACAGGAATAAACATCGATCCCAGGCATTCTTTTCGCTGTTTTGGGCAATTAGAAAACCCAGATAAAATGTAATTGGGAAAGTTCTGTGCTGCAAGGGGATGTTTCAATAATATTGCATCCCTCTTTTACGTCGCAATAACTGAAAACTGGGTTTGCAGTGTGTGCTCCTGTTTACTTTTGGTGTACTAATCCACCAAAACCAACTACTACCTGGATAGATTCAAAATGGGGAAATAGATTCAATAATCACTGGTTCCATGTTTGCAGCAACACACAACACACCGAAATTAAGCCGTGCTATATCTGAAGGCATGGAATCATTTTCCCTAAAATAAATTTCTACACTGGGTACTGATTAGTGAATACTGTAGGATGAAAAGAGCAATACCTAGTCAGCCTTACGAGGGAAGCAAAGCAAACCCGTCGAACAAGAGGCGATCCCCGCGGGTGGAATGGAACGGTGGCGTCGGTGTCTCAGGCCGCCCAGCGCAACGAAGGTCTGGCGCTAGCTCTACCTTCGGCTGCGGCCGCCTCACCGCGCCGGCGGGTTTCCGGGCAGAAGCTTAAGAGCATCTCCACTTTTTTTTACCCAGCGTATCACCCACGTTTTTGGGTGGGTGAGCAGCGTATCACAATTTTTTTTTGACGTCGGCACAGTCTAGTTATTTACCCAACGGCGCCAGGCCAAACCAATATACAAGGAGACGAGTGGAGGCACTGGATGGATGCATGGCAGGGCGGGTGCAGGGGTGGCTTTATTATTTTGCAGGCCCCGGGGCAAACTCTAACAATGGGCCCAATGAACAAAAATCGAATGCATACATGCATATATAAACTTACTATGAACTCATAAACAACCATAATTTTTTAGTAGCATCAAATATCTGATAATTTTTCTTGCCATTGTTCCAAACAAAGTATCACAAAGGCTACAACGTACAAAACAAGATGGAAATAGTATGCGAACAAACCTGCAAGCCTCGAATAATCATGAGAAGCGAGACTTTCGTGCATTTTTTGATGCAAAGTCATCAATGACAGTCTCAAGATCAATATTATCCATCATATTCCTCTCGATGCAACACATCGCTAAACCATTCAGTCTATCTTATGACATAGTTGACCTCAAATAATTTTTTAGCAGCTTTAATTTTGAGAAACTCCTTTCAGCTGATGCAACAGTCACCGGTACAGTGAAGAGGATACGATAAGCAATAGATACATTTTGATAACAATCTGTAGCTCTAACAAACTCGAAAATTTGATCTGCTGACATGACTGTGTTTGGCAATGTCATCTGCAACACTTTTAGTTCAGAAACAAAGTCATCTAAATCAACATCTGATTTCTTACCATGAGTGAAGGTTTTGGCAAAATTAGTGCAATGTTTTCGTAGATCATTATCACCCAAGGACTTCAATTCTTTCGAGTTGAACAAGAAGCCAAATATACCCCCAAATGACTTCAGCTCTTCAAATCTGTTAGTCAGGGAAGCAATTGCAACATCAATCATCACCAGAAAATATTTAACTCGGAATGGTTCCTCCCCCGTTGCTTGTCCTTCTTGATTCTGATTATTTTCTTCATTACCACTAATTTCATCAAATTGTCTTTTTCTTGTAGCACGCCGCTTCATAGGAAATGAAGGTTGTACACCCATGTCAATTGCAATAGACCTTGCAATATCCAAACTAGTTGCAAAACCTTCATTCCTGTACTTCTCAAAATATGAGATGGCACCTTCAATCTGCTTAAGAGTAACATCAATGCACATAAACTTAGACTGTAGCTTCTTACTCACCATGTTTACCGTGAACAAAATATCATGCCAAATGACCATTCCAAGCAAAAATTCAAATTTCTCAAGTGCACTAGCCAAAGATTTTGCATCGCTCTTAGTCTTGGCATCATCATTAGAAGTTCTCTTCAATTCAAATAATGCCTTTCTTAACTCAGGAGCTTGATATCTTATAGCTTGAACACTCTTTATTCGACTCTCCCATCGAGTGTTGCACAAAGACTTAACTGTCATTTTTGGAACATGATCAAGCAATAGTTGCCATCTTTTGGTAGAGCTTGAAAACAATATGTAAATTCTTTGTACAATACCAAAGAAAGTAATAGCTTTACCACAAGATTTTTCCATATCACTAAGAGTAAGATTCAGGTTGTGACAAGCACATGGCATATACACTTGGATTAGTCACAAGTAATCTGCTCTGTACGCCTTGATTTTTTCCCTTCATGTTCGAACCATTATCATAGCCTTGACCTCGAATATCATCAACATTCAGACCAATAGACTCAAGTGAATCTATCAACACATTATAAAGTCCAAGTCCCGATGTATCATCCACCTTCAAGAACTCCAGAAAAAATTCCCCTATTTTTGTAGTGGTACCTGACATGTTTAGGCACCTCACAATGCGTGTCATTTGTTCTTGATGGCTCACATCAGGGGTACAGTCTAAAATGACAGAGAAATATTTTGCATCCTTAATTATCTTCAAGATAGAATCTTTAACACTGTGAGCAAGACGAGAAATTAACTCATTCTGAATATTATGACCAAGATAATGATGATGAATTTCATTACTCTGAATGCGTCGAAGATGCTCTTGCATTACAAGATCAAATTCTGCCATCATTTCAACTACTCCCAAAAAGTTCCCGTTGTTATCTTGATATAGTTTCTCCTTTTTTTCTCGAAAAGACAAATTGTGCTTAGCAAGGAATTTTACAATAGCAATAATTCTAATTAAAACTTGTCTCCACCGTATCTTCTCCCTTGCAATCTCTTGTTGCAAATCTTTATCAATGGTTTCCTTCTTACTTAGCCTCACTCTCACCTCATTCCAAGTATTCATGTTATTGATGTGCTCAGCACTATTCTCATGAAATCGGAGCTTCTCACTAAGATGTTTCCAATCCCTCAATCCCTCGGATGCTAGTAGACTTTTGTTGTTTTCAGACCTGAATAATTTGCAGCAAAAACAATAAACTTTTTTTGTTCACATGTTTAGAGTATACTAACCACCTCCGATCACTGACCTCACCTGGGCCTTGTTTTCAGGCCGTCGCCCCTTTTGCCCTGGGCCTGGGCCTGAGCTGTGCGTGCGTGGCTCGCCTCCCCTCCTCCCCCATTATAAAAGCCCGCGGCAGTTTCCATTGCCGCCGCACGCACATTATCTCGATGGCGAGCTCCACCGTCTCCTCCCCCAACCTCCCCCAAGCGGCGTCTTCTTCTCCCTCGGCGATGGTGGGCTACGACGGCGCGACGGCCAACGGCTTTGGCCGCCTCTGGCTCCACGTCGACGAGGCGCATGCGCTATGGAGCGCCGGCTACCCCGTCCCGCCGGCTACCCCGTCCCGCCGGCTTTTCGGCTTCCGACGGGGTGGGCGGTGAGCCGTGGCGGCCTCCCTGTGCCGCCCATCCCCACCGGCGCGGCCCGCAGAGCCACGATCTACGAGCACTACTGGGGGTCGCTCACCGACGAGGAGCGCAACGACCCCCAGTGGGATCCCAACAACCTCCAGGCGTGGGTGGCCTTCTTTGCGCGGCAGCGCGAGGACCGCATTGAGTCCTATGACGGCGTTTGCCCGCCGCTGGCGAACTTCAACAGTGAAGGCCGGAAGAGATGGTGGAGCGCTCCGGACGCACCCTCTCCTGGGTCCTGGACCACATCGCCAACGACAACAACCCGCCGTTGGTGATGCCGTCGCGTCTCCCGCGTAATCGCCAGCAGGCCGCCAGCAACTGTTGGGGGCCTCGCCGCGCGCCGTCGGCGTCCTCCTCCTCCTCCTCGCGCTTGTCGGCGTCCCCAGCGCGGTACTTGCCGTACTGCTCGCCGTCGCCACGCTACCGGGGGTTGCTCGCGCCGGTGAAGGACGAGCAGGCGAGCCCACCGTGCAGGCGCCACGTGCCTCCCTCACCGTCTCCGTTTGGGCAGGCCCAACCCCAAGCCCAAGAAGGAGTGGACGCCACCGCCGGAGTACAAGGCGGCATCACTCTAGCTGGCAGACGGCGAGGATCCGGAAGAATTTCCGGGCCGGAGGATGCTGGAGCAAGCATCCTTCAACGCCGTCCTGCCGGCCACCGACGAGTTCGCGGCCAGGTGGTCCGCGCAGGACCGGCGGCGGGAGCAGGCCGAGCGCGCCAGGCGCCACGGCCTCGTCGTCGACATCGATGGCGACGAGGGGGCGGCTGGTCCTTCCACGAGGCCAGCGCGCAGGACCAACGGCGAGGGGTGCAGCCGCCTACCGCCGGCGAAGGACGAGCCGCCCAGCGACGACAAGGACGAGGACGGGCCTGTTCGACTACACCGCGGCGATGTACCGCCGGCTCGGGATCAGCCGTGGTTGCCATTAGATGCGTTTTTTTCTTGTAAATTTTTGTTAAATTTAAACTGTTCGTATATGTTTCAGTGAATTTTAAACTGTTTGTCCAAATTTCTGCTAAATTGAAAATATTTAAATTTCGTTATGGGGGGCACGGCCGGGAGCCGGTGCGCTCCCATTTGGCAACATCGCGTCGGCGCTCCCTATATGGACAAAAAAAAGGCCGCGTCGGAGCCGCACGGGGATTACTAGTCGAGATACTCTAATGCATCGAATGTAGACTTTCTAAAGCTCTTTCCGGATCGTCCGTGTTTGCGTTGAGATATGTGGTAGCTGACTAGCTTCGCTACTTGGAAGTTTCTCTTCTTTTTTCTAGAACAGATAACACATGTACTTTCAGTTTTTTTTTGGGCGCAACATAAATATATGAAATGAAAATATTATTTTAAGTATTTAATTTATGGTGCATAAAGAAATCTTTTTTTTCACATGTTGTGTTTTTAAGTTTTGTCGAACCGGGAAGTTTGAAGTCCATATGCTATTTTGTTGGAAACAAAAAAAGAGAAAACTTTCACACAGAAATGAAAATAAATCCTAATTTGATTAAGAGCAGTTTGGTACCTTTCGATGTCTTCATTAGTGCGAAGAAAGAGAGAAAGAGGAGGGCAGAAGGAGAAAAAAGACTCCAATTCCTCATCGATCAGGATAGCCAGGACAAGAACCCTATTCTCCAATCGGGCGTGGCCACGGTACCGGCCAAGAGCGCGGTGCCGTAGGCGCGCAGGCCACCCCCTACGCACCAGCCTCAGCAGCTAATCGTGGTACCTTGCAGTGGCTTGACTTCTCGCTGTCTACGAATGCGAAGTCGAAGCTACCCTCTAAATTCGCTGTACATGCCATAAAAGTTATACAGTGCTTATGTTGCAATAGTGCTCAGCGTGTTGCTCATGCTTCATTGCCATACTATAAATGTGGCACCTTCTTGCGAAAGAAAACACTTGGATGACTGCAAATGCTCTTCGTTCATCTCCATTAAGCATATGGTGCTGAAGTACGTGAAGGCAACCTTCGAGCTCAGGCATGCCCCCTTCTTTTCATTGCACTGACATTTGAATTTCTTTTCTTTTTTGAGCTGCCTACATAGCTAAAATTTGAAGCGCGCTATGAACGTGTGCGCGCGATGCTACCCCTAGCCACACGATTAGGAATCCGACGACACAACAAAAAACCCAAAGAAAACCAGAAAAAATAAAAAATGCCAAGGAAAAATTGAAAAATACCTTGGCAACTTATATTTGTCCATGCTCCGAGAGGCTAGGGAGGCCACATTTTCTCTTCAAATTTTGGGTAAATTTTAGTAATTGGTACCACATATTCTCCTGTACATTTGAATATTTTGATTTGTGCACGGTTCAATCCGTTACACTTATGCATGTCTGGCTTGTAGGGTTGCAAACGACAACCTGCATAAGCACGTGAAAGCAAAATTTAATTCAAACTAGCTTAATTTTGCTGAAAGTACTAAAACTAGACTAATAAACTTTGACTACGAAACGGGACGGATCGGGTGTCGCATTGCAACCCTACTAGTTTGATCATTGCTCCTAAATTTGATAAACATCTCACTCTTTCTCCGCTCGCACAATTTCTTGTTCACACAACACAAACTATTAAGAAATAGGCATTGTTCCAAATCGTATAGTACTAGTAATCATTCAGATTAAATCTATAACTTACTACAGTAGAATTGTTTGCCACTAAACCTTACCTTAGCACGGTTTTAGGTGGTGTTTACTCCTAAACCCGGGTAGTTAATTTGCGCTGCTATCTAAGGGCATGTACATGCTAGACTCTTAGCTTGGCGCTTACGAGATTTAAAATAATTCTTAGGAAAAAGAAAAACCAGTGCAGCGCTCAATTCTACAACGCCGGACGCTAATCGAGGCGCTAAGTCCGATTTATTTTCTCATGTGTGGATATCATTGGCTGTTAGGAAAACATGCGAAAAAAGTGGAGCGCCCGGCGGCTATGTAGACGTCCGCGCTAGAGGAATTGTCAGGATTAGCCAGGAAATAAACGTAACGGCCAGGAAGCTAAACATATGATCCACACTTAACGTCCGCGTGGTACGCGCATCAAGACAAACTATTCCAACTTTCTCCACTAGAAACCCATCTATTCTTTGGACTTTAACTCGCAGAGAATGGAAACGAAACAACTTTTTCTACTCCCTCCGTTCCAAATATAAGGGAGTAAGTTCAGTGAAAAGTCAAATTCTACTAATTTTGACCAAATAATCAGAAAAAATATTAATATCTACAATACTAAATGGACATATTGAGAAAATATACTTTATGGTCAATCTACTTAAATTGATTTCTTATTGTAGATGTCTCTATTTTTGTGTATAGACTTAATCAAATTTAGAAGACGTTGACTTTTAACTAAACTTATATGTCTTATATTTTGGGAGGGAGCGGTATTTTTTTGTTCGTTCATATTATTCAGTTCTTTTAAGACGCCCAGTTATCGCACAAGATCAAAATACATACTTGGCCATATAAATATTCTTTATATTTTTATTATATACTCTCTTCATCACAAAATGTAGCACACACTTGACTTTGCACAGTCTTCAGTGCACGACATTAACCACTAATATATACTATGTATAAATTGTCTCATTGTATTTTCTTATGAACAACTATTATTTTGTATATTTTTATACTATTTTTTAGATGTATCATAAGAAAAACTCAATTGCATCTTACGTTTATGGAGGGGGAGGAGAGTACATGTCCACTTTCTCTTTCACATTTGTCAACGATTCCTATGTGGACTTCCATATACCATACACATCCTATATCAAGAGCGGCGTCTCTTATTATTCTTACGACTCTCTAATTATTCTTACACCGTTGATCTCAAAATCATATTTCTGGTAAATCCAAAACAAGAACTACATTTCTTGTCTTCCAGTTAATCTCCACAAAATATAATCTAAATAAGATCAAATGGTCGCTATAATATGTGGATTATATGAAATATATTTATATAAAGAATATTTGGATTTTTAAACTAATAGATTATCCCATAAATTGTGACTTCTCCTCCGGAATATTATAATTATCTTCTGCTAAATGTTTACATATTTAAACTAGTTTGTGCATCTGAGTTTATTATAAGAACATTAAGTATGTAGTGTAACTTAATATTAATGGAAGACAACATGGATTTATCGGATCCAACTAATCTTGAGATGTTCTTGCAGTGAAATCATATTAGCAAGCTTAGTGACGACATTACGACAAACCCCGGCATGGAAATAGAAATTAGCAACATTTGGCTCGCCATAGCTGTTTTTTCCATCATGGCAGTACTCACCAACATTGCAAGAGGAAGAATCACCTTTGATCCGGTGCGCACAAAATCACTTCCACCTGTCGTGGATGGCATTACTCTTATAGGACTTTTACCTACAGTTTTGACAAAGGGTATTCAAGCTACAATCCATAATCTATATACAAAGTATGGAAGTGTGTTCACAACAAATTTCTTTGGATCCAAGATAACCTTCTTGATTGGGCCAGAGGTGTCGGCACATTTCTTTCAAGGGCCAGAATCAAAGATTAGCCAGGGGAACTTTTATGAGTTCACAGTGCCAATGTTTGGCCAAGAGGTTGGCTTTGGCGTTGACACGGCCACACGAAGTGAACAAAACCGGTTCTATATCGATGCACTTAAGCCGTCCAAGTTGAGGAGCCATGTTAAGCACATGCTTCAAGAAGTGGAGGTATATACTCGTAGCACAACCCATACACACTTGTATTGTACAGTTAACCTACAATGTAATCATGTGGTTATGTTTTTCCAGGAGTACTTCGCAAAATGGGGACAATATGGAGTAGTAGACCTGAAATATGAACTCGGCAATGTACTTATGTTGATCTCAGGCCGGTGCCTACTCGGAAAAGAGATTCGGGAGAAGATGATCGATGAGTTCTACACATTATTTCATGAAGTTGAAAATGGCCTTAACTTAGTCAGTCTCTTATTCCCTTATATCCCAATCCCGACCAATCGTCGGCGTGACAATGCACGTATCAAGCTCAAAGAAGTACTCTCTGAAACTGTGAGGTCACGTAGAAGCTTTGGCCAAGTTGAGGAGGATACACTACAAAAATTGATAGATTCTAGGTATAAAGACGGACGCTCCACCACTGAAGCAGAGGTCACCGGTCTAATAACTGCCTTGGTATTTGTTGGAAAGCATACGAGCTCCCACACTAGTGTCTGGACTGGAGCTTGCCTACTTAACAATGCAAAGTACCTAGAGGCTGTCATCAAGGAGCAAAAGAAAATCATTGCAAAATTTGGGGATGAGATCGACTACAATGTTTTACTAGAGATGAATATCCTGCATGGTTGTATCAAAGAGGCATTGAGGATGCACCCTACAACGCCAATTTTAGTTCGTAAGACACATGAGAATTTCACTACATGGACAAAAGAAGGCAACAAATACACCATCCCAGCAGGACATACCCTTGTGAGCCCTACAATCTTAAACAACAATATTCCTTACATTTATAAGGACCCCGAGGTATATGATCCAGAACGGTTTGGTCCTGGAAGAGAGGAGGACAAAGTTGGAGGCAAGTTCTCGTACACATCATTTTCTGGTGGAAGGCATGCTTGTCCTGGTGAGGCTTATTCTTACATGCAAATTAAAATAATATTGAGCCATTTACTTAGGAACTTCGAGCTCCGACTACAATCTCCTTTTCCAAAGGTTGAGCGGGGCAAGATTGCACTAGAACCACAAGGGGAAGTAATGGTCAGCTATGAGAGACGTAAGTTGCTCGTACCTAGCTAGTCGATAAACTAGTCTATAGAAGATTCATGAACGTAATTCTGTGTGTGCATATTTATATATCATATACCTATGTCCAAAAGTATATGCTCACTCGCATATAATAATATCCTCGTAATCGTTTATGTATACAGAAATTTGTGTAAACGCATAAAATAGTACATCTCCAAAAATAAGTGCGTCCACATGTATGTAATATCTTTGTAATCTTGTTTCTATATATATTCAGTTTGTATGTTTGTTCTCATGATGGCGATGCATTTGTGTATGTATGTTATGTATAGTCGGCATACCGCTACCGGTTCGTTGGCTCCTACGCCCCCGTTTCGGACGAACAAGTTTTGGAATGCCTAGGCATAACCTAAATGCCGCTGTTTTGCATGGCTTGCGCTACACGACAAAGTGTTTACAGCTGACAACCTGGTCATCCAAGACTGGCTACATGACCCAAGTATGCAAGCTTTGCAACGTGTAGCCAGGGACCGTGAACCATCTTGTTCTCGATTGCAGCTTCACCTCAAAGATTTGGAAGAAGATTTTGTTTTGGACACCCTCCCCCCCCACCCCACCCCGGACAAGTCCATCGCTTCATGGTGGGACGACACAATTGCGACACTTCCGAAGGCGTGAAGCCAGCAGCGCCATCATACACTCTACGTGTGTGAATGAAATAGGACTATAGGAGGGTGTTTTCGAAAATGTGGCCCTTTCGCTGGAGGATGTGGCAGCACTCATGAAGGAGGAATTTGCGCACCGGGCTTATTCCCACACCAAAGATCCGGGAGATGTTGCTTTGCTAGTTCTGTAGCGTCATTTTTATAAAGGCAAAACTATTTACAAAACACTCTTTTTATCCAATCGGACAGCAGATACAAACTGGCTTAAACCTTTTAAAAAGAGTTTAGCACGAATTTTAGGTCTATAGATGGCGGCGATAGAGCCGGCGGGCATCAACATACAAGGGTGGATACATTGTTCATCAAGACGGTGCTAAATCTATTGCCAATATTCAATGTTTCACACGTCCATAGAGGCTTGGCGAGGCAGGGTTTCAATTTTGCTATCGTAACTAATGAGTGATATTGCTCTTGAGTATGTTTGGGGCATTATAGGCAATGTTTATCACGGTTAGTCAATAAAGCTCTCTAGATCTGCGCACACACACAAAAATAGGTAAAAATAAAAATCGGACGAAATAGTTCAACGAAGTTGTAGTCGCATGGTACACGGACAAACTATGAGCGGAAAAACTGCTCTGCGCTATATATGGTACGCCGACTCTTGTGTCGGCCGTCCCGCGAGCACTTCAAGGTATTGTGGCACCGGTGGAATCTCGACGTCCGTCAACCCCTCAAGCGCCTGCACCACCTCCGCCATCGTCGGCCGCGCGTGGACGTCGTGCTGGATGCACCAGCAGGCGACCTTGCACACCCTCCTCATCTCCTCGGCGTCGGCATCCCCTTCCAGCTCGGGATCCAGCAGCTCCATGACGTTCCCCTCCTCCGCCAGCCTACGCGCGACCAGCAACGGGAAATACGTCGTCGTCGTCGTCGTCGTCGCTGCGCCCGTGGTGTCTGCCGCGGAGGACACCACGGACCGCCACTCCTCGAAGTTCCTTCTCCCGGACATGATCTCGAAGAGCATCATCCCGTAGCTGAACACGTCGGCCTTGGCTGTGATGGCCTCGCCGCTGATCCACTCCGGCGCCAGGTAGCCGATAGTTCCCCGCATGGTGGTGATGACCCGGCTGAAGTCCCGGCCGACGAGCTTGGCGAGCCCGAAGTCCGCCACCTTGGGCGCGAAGGCGGCGTCGAGGAGGATGTTCTCCGGCTTGACGTCGCAGTGGATGATGCAGTCCCGGCACCTTTCGTGGAGGTAGGCGAGCCCCTTGGCGACCCCGAGCGCAACCTGGTAGCGCACGTGCCAGCTGAGGACGTAGAGCGTCGTCTTGCGGAAGAGGTGGTGGTCGAGCGAGCCATTGGGCATGTACTCGTACACCAGCAGCTTGCGGTCGGCGGCGCCGTCGGAGCAGAACCCGAGCATGCGGATGAGGTTGACGTGCTGGATCGTGCCCAGCGTGCTCACCTCCGCGCGGAACTGCTTCTCGCCTTGCCTGAGCCCCTCCAGCTTCTTGACGGCCACCACGGTGTTGTCGGAGAACTGGCCCTTGAACACCGACCCGAAGGCACCGGCACCGATCTTGTCGGTGAAGTTCCTGGTGAGGTACTGCAGGTCACTGTACTTGTAGCTCACACAGCCATCGCCGACGGTGAGACCGTTGATTCTCGCTCTTCTTCTCTTTCTTGTTATTTGAACTAGAAGGATGGAGGCAGCGACCACGAAGCAGGCGATGCCGAGTGCAGCGGCGGCGATCTTGACGTTCCTCCATTTGTGGCTTCTCGCGCCTGGGAGCTCTGAGGCGGCCAGCCGGAGGTAGAGGCTCCCCGCGCCGGCCTGGTCGTCGCCGACACCGGCCTCCAAGTTTTGCAGGTCGCCGTGCCAGAGGAGGCAGCTGCCGTTGTACGCGTAAGCGGAGCACGTGCAGTCCCCTAGGCACGCGGTCTGGCAGCCGCCGGTGCTTGCCGCCGCGCCAAGTGTTCGACCATCATCCGGGAACCTCGTGTCATCCATGCGGAGGAACTTGTCCTTCTTGGAGTCAGCAGCAGCAGCAGTGGTGACGCTATCGCTGCTGTTGTTGGCGCACTCCAGCTGGGCGTCACGCACGCATCCGTCGATGAAGTCATCGAAGGCCCAGTTGGCAGGACTCCGCGGGCGGAAGCCCCTGGCGCAGTCGCACGCCGTGGCCGCGTCCTCGCTGCAGACGCCGAACGCGCCGCAACCGCGCGGCACGGCGCACCGCGCCTTGGGCTCGGCGTACACCAGGTTCCACGCCTGCGTGGCCTCCACCCAGAACCAGCCCTTGACCTGCCCCGACACGTCCATGACGAACCGGTACACGGTGGAGTTGACGGCGAAGTTGTACGTGAAGTAGGTCTCCTCGTCGTTGTCCACGAACTCGAAGCTGTACCCGGTGCTGCCGCTCGACGCGGCGACCTCCGGCGCGCCGGAGAAGGACTTGCCCGTCCAGTTGCCCGTAAGCCAGTACTCCTGGGTGCCGTTGGCCAGCAGCACGTACTGCGGCGCCCCCGACGGGTCGAGCTGGAGGGCGTACATCCCCGGCGCGGGGTCGCCGTGCGCCCTCCACGAGACCATCCCCTGTATCTCGCCCGTGCGCTTGTCGCGCCTCAGCTTCCCGCCCGGGAGCCATGTGTCGCCCACGTGGTCGAAGCTCTGCCACAGCACCGCGGAGGCGTTGGACGCTGGCGATAGCACGAGGTTGCCGGAATCGAGGAGGACGGCGACCGTGTCTGTGGCGTTGGCTATGCCGCTGGTGTTGGCTTTCGTCGTGGACCAGGCGATCGAGCCGGAGCCGGAGCCGTGGAAGAGGGCGAGGTTGCCGTCGGGCGCGATGGCGAGCCGTGACGAGGCTGCGTCGGAGACCGGCGCGCCGCGGTTGGCCACCCAAACGGGCGTCTGAACCGCGATGTTGTGGTACCAGATTCCGATGTACCAGCTTCCGGCGGCTCCTCCTTCTGGCGGATAGAATATAGAGATAAGGATCACACCACACCGAACTTGCACGATCGAGCAGTCGCGCGCACATGCATCATGTACTCACCTGGCTGGAAGAATCCTAAGGCGAACTTGCGGCCGGAAGAGACGAGCGTCTGGCCGACGGAGAGCGGCCGGTCCACGGTGACCGTGTCCGCCGCGCGCACGACACCCACGCAGAGGCAGAGCAGAGCGAGCAACACACCCAGCGGCGGGAGAGCGCCTGCTGCCATCTCGTTCGTGTACCTCCCCGCTCCTTCCGGTGCAACGGCACCGGCTATCTGTACTTGTACATGCGGAACGTTCGCTGGCGGCGGACAACGAACACGCACTGGATCGCAGTCCATGTCTATCCCGTCCCGAGGGGCACGGTGGCGACTGGCGAGTCCACATCAATGAGGCTGCAACAAGTGTTTGTCAACCACAGAAACTGTTAAGGCGGACGAACGAGTCGCGGACGTTTCTAACCTGTTGACTGGCCAAGGGAATTCTCAGCCCGGACGCCGACTGAACATTCAACCGCTTTTGCATAACCACGAAATGATTGACCGAGCCCGAGTTAGGAAATCGCGGTCACGGATCGGGGACAGCGATAGATCATGCTCTTTGTCTCTACTTCAGCTGGTATGTTTATTCCAGAATCCTGAGAGACTGCTACAGTGGGTGTGCTGCTCTCTTGCAGCCGACGGCTGCTCGTGTTGAGAACGTATCCACGGCGGCTTGAAAATGTCGTTCTCGGGGTGTCCTCAGTTCGAAATCGGTCGCCAAAGAATAGAAACCAAAACTTGAACTGAAAATTTTAAAAAAGAACACATTTTTACAATCACGCACGAGTTCATCAACGATACACTTCATTTTTACATCGAAACTTAAACCAAAATATGCAGGGGTCATCACCGCTACGCCGCCTGTGCAGCTCGCGCAGAGTGGCACTCTATCTTCTCCAGCGCGCGGCGCTCCTCCTCGTCGCCGGCGACAAAATCACTGTGCACCACGTGGTCCCGCTCCGACTCGTCGCACGATGGTACATACTCATTCGGCAAGGACAGCGGCGCATCGAAGTTGGAGAGCTCCACGTAGGGGCTGGGTGAGGGTGACCTCCAGGTGCAGCGAGCTCCCCGCTTCTGCGTAGTTGCGCGTCCGCCGGTGGACGCAAGCGAGAGACGACGGGGAGCGAGGCCTACAGGCGGCATGGCGTACCATGCTCCCCGGCTCCACGTCCTCTGCCCCATGCCGACGCAAGGCCTCCAGCACCGGTCGGTCATGGTAGATGTAGCGCAGGGAGGCGCGCTTGCATGCACCGTCAACGGCGATGCGACGCTTGCGCTCCTACTCAGAGATGGGGACACCACGGGAGGAACCACTATGACCGATTTGACCTCCCCTGACTCTGATTGAGCGGTGGCGGAACGACATCTGGTGCTTGCGGCCAATTTGTCCTCCCCAACTTTGGTTGAGCAGTGACGGAACGACATCTGGTGCTCGCGGCCGTTGATCTATTGCACGACGGACGATTGCACGATGAAGGTGGCGAATTGCGTGGCGGCAGAGCGGTGGAGGAGGACAAAGAGCACTCGGGTTGCGACCTGAGGATTTCCCTCTAAAAAGTATATAAAGGGGTGCGGGAGGAGATTTTTTGGTCCACCGAAAAACATTTATGGGACGGGTTTCGTTTACAGGATCTGTCCGAGTCAAAAAAATTGACCAAAAACTAAAAACTCATGGATTTTCTCAGTTCAAGCCTTTTTTCAGTGTCTGCTAGAGATACTCTGATAAAGAAATCATAGCAGCTAAACACGACGACTTTCAAACAACTGTCACCGAGCGCTCGGCTACCACACCATATTCGTTTCGTTATATATATAACTATTCTACACCTTGGGTGCTGGATACGGTTTATATATATATATATATATATATATATATATATATATATATATATATATATATATATATATATACCTATATATATGGGAAATAGCCAGCTAAACACGGACGTAGCTGCCCATAGGGTATCAACCGTTGATTCTCTCCACTTTTGATATAGGGAGCACATGTTACCATACTCAAAAGGCTTGATCCCCATATGATATTTCTAACGCCGTTATTACCATGTAAACCCTATGTTGTTCTATGCACAAACCCTAACCCAAATAAGCCTTATTCATTCTTTCATCAAATTAGCCAGCTACACTCAAGCAACATGCGCACTAGCACAAACCGAACTAAGCCTTATTCAATGTTTCATCAAATTAGCCAGCTACAAAAAGGCTACATGCACAAAACCCTAAGCCAAATAAGTCTTATTCATTCTTTCATCAAATTAGTCAGCTACACAAAAGTTGCATGTACAAAACCCTAATCGTTGTTGTTTTTAGTTATAGTAGCAACAACCCAAAACGAGGGTATTAGCTACTCGTTTAGCCACAACCGTATTTGCCATAACAACACTTAGTCATTCTTTCATCGCCAAAAAAAGACACTGCACTCTCCCGTCTATGTCTTATAAGCCTTGTTCTCGATACACCCCCATATTAGGTGCTAAATTTTTCTCAGCCAAACAGCACTCTAAAATTTTAGGGTTTGCCAAATAAGGCGGTACATTCTATAGCCGGATAGTTAGGATTTCCATACTAGCACAACCACTTTGCCATGAAGCATTTGCATGCAAACCTATTATAAGCCTTGTTCTCAATACATTCCCCTTTTAGCTTCTAGAATTTTCTAGGACAAACAACTCTCTAAAAGTTTTAGGGTTTGTCCAAAACTCTAGCATTGCATGTATACACAATCAAATAGACACCGTTAGACGCCTTTTATGCAATGAAATAGCCAGCCACTAACATCTAAAAGAGCATATATATGTGATCTCTATATCCAACGGTCCTAAGCCTATGCACAGCTATGCCTGTGTGTAGAAAATCCGCGTCGATATATATATATATATATATATATATATATATATATATATATATATATATATATATATATATAGGACATATTCATATTACTCCCGGGTGTAACTACACCGACGTGTGTTTCGCACCATGTAGACAGTATCTATCATACCGAAATGTACGTGTAGTATGAAGTATTATAAGACTATTTTAGTAGTATATATACTACTTTTGAGGTTGTATGTATAATTTTTTTATATACTCTTATTTTACGTACAAATATGAAGGGTATTTTGGAAATATAGTGCAAACTATGGCTCCACTTGCATTTTTTTTCACGTAACTTGATTTGAACTATTTTAGATGTAGTATATAAACATACTCAAACCAAAAAAATATCACATATACTAACGTATAGAAGTATATGAGACGTGGGTGTAACTACACCCAGGAGTAAGAAGTATATATATATGAAAAATACTTCTTACTCCCGGGTGTAACTACACCCGCGTCTCATATACTATCTTATGGAAGTATTTGTAATACTTTATCTGTTTGAGTATATTCATATACTATATCTAAGATACTTTCAAGCAAGTTCGGTGAAAAAATTGCAAATGCACCCATAGTTTTCAGTATATATGTAAAATATCGTCATATTTTTACGTACAAAAGGAGTATGTGAATAAAAATTACATACTACCCAAAAAATAGTATATATACTACCCAAATATTCTTATATACTTCATACTACCTATATATAGTCTCCGGTATGATAGATACTGCCTAAATTACGTGAAACACACGTGGGTGTAACTACACCCGGGTGTAGTATGAATATGTCATATATATATATATATAGAGAGAGAGAGAGGGTGTAGAATAGTTATTCTACATCCACCCTCTATCTTCCAAACCATATATTATTTTTACGTCACGTAAATTTTCTGTTATCTCAGAAGTCGAGAAGAACATAAGAAACTTTAGACATGTCGTAATTTTTTTTGTTTACATGCCATATAAAAATACGACGTAAAATGCATATTTTCTATGTTTTTTACACTATAATGACTCATAAATCATATTTTTATGTCAATCTTTTTACGTTTCTGATAAATACGAACATAATTATTAGTATACAAAACATAAATATCTATATGTGAGAATATAAAAATATGTGGGGTGCAAAATAACTATTCTACACCCCGAGTGCTGAATAGGGTTTGTAAATATACACATAAATTTAGGTTTTGTATACTAATAATTATGTTCATATTTATAAGAAACGCAAAAAAATCGACATAAAAATAAGATTTATGAGTCATTATAGTGTAAAAAACATAGATAATTCGCATTTTACGCCGTATTTTTTTACGGCATGTAAATAATTTTTTTACGACATGTCTAAATTTTTTTATGTTCTTCTTGACATCCGGGATAAGAGAAAATTTACGTGACGTAAAAATCATATACGGTTTGAAAGATAGAGGGTGGATGAAGAATAATTATTCTACACCCTGGGTGTCAAATAGCGCCACTATATATATATATATATATATAACTTAAGCTTGGCGGGCACACAGGCATTTCAGGGTACCTCCCATGCGTCCTGCCGTTTAGTGTCTCTGCATGTAAGCCTTTGTTGGTATCGTCACTATTTGTGGGCCTGTAGAGGCATTGCTTCTATGCTACTTCGCGTGGACAGCGGATGGGCTTGTGCGTGCATTGTTCCAGGGTTGGGTGGGTGTGCGGCATGTTTTTTTGGCTAACGGGTGGCCCTTTGTTTGTGGGCCCGATTTGTCATTCACGATGTATTTTTGGTGGGGTATTTTTTCTTGTGTTGGTTCATGGGATGGGGGATCGTCTTCTCTGGTACTCCGGTGCTTTGACCCGGTTGATGGGTTGAGTTGATCACGGTGATGGGCATGGGCATTGTTGGGGGATCTGTCTGGTCAAGATCATACACGGCTCCCTCTTCTTCTCCGGTGTAACACCCCGTCCACTCGGTCTCGGGAGTGTCACTCCTGACAACTTAATAGGATATCTAGACTGGTCCCATAGACCAACACTAGTCTTTTCTGCGCACTTTGTCCCCACTCGTGCGCACCCGATACCCACTTCCCGATCAGTCACCCATCCTAAAATTTCTCTAGGCCAAACATGCTTAACCTTAGAGTTCTTTTCGAATGAGCTTCTGGAAAAGAAGTTGCAACTTGTTGGTATGAGTATCCTATCAATCCTATTAAGCCATGTGCCTGGATCTTACATACACCCACCCTTTAGAAGATCGATACCCTCATCGATAAAGCACACCCCAGAAACTTCCCCTCTGGGTACATGTTTGTGCGTCCAGTGCCGGCACATGTGTCATGACGTGTCCACTCTGGGCCACACGCGCCATGCTCCACATGTGCCGCCACTGACCCGCATACGCCCGTATAACCGCGAGGATCGACTCCGATACCACTTGTAACACTCCGTCCACTGGGCCCTAGGGGTGTCATTCCTGACAGCTTAATAGGATATATGGACTGGCCCCACAGACTAACACTAGTCTTTTCTGCGCACTTTGTCCTTACTCGTGCGCACCTGATACCCACTTCCTGGTCGGCCACCCATCCTAAAATTTCTCTAGGACAAGGACGCTTAACCTTAGAGTTCTTTTCGAATGAGCTTCCGGAAAAGAAGTTGCAACTTATTGTTATGAGTATCCTATCAATCATATTAAGCCATGTGCTTAGATCTCACATCCGGTGACCTGCTCACTCCATCACGTTAAGGTTCTTCTGCGGGCGGCAACATAGAGGAGGAAGGGGTTCGCCATCCATGGTGAGTTCTTGATCCTCTCTCCTCCATTCTCAAATTAGCAAAGGGAGTTATTTAATGGCAATTGGGTAGCCTTGCGTGTGCTAATTTATTTCGTCCCAACCGTTCTCATGTGACTTTTTAGTTTTGTACAACAGTGGCCCTGTCTGAAGCACGGGGATAAATTGGCATGGCACAGGTGCAATACTATAACATCCCAAAACTTCAATCCAAGCTTATCTAGATCAAATCAATCAAAATGGGGTTAACAAAAACTTTTCCAAATTTAAAATGAAAGCATTCATATATGGGTGCATTTAAAATAGGAGTTGTTTTGAATTGCCATGATTGTGTGATCCTTTACTTGTAAAATGTTTCTTAGGTGATTTAAACATCATCCACATCATTCCCAAACTTTTCCTAAAGAAAATCAAATAAAAAAAATTAAAAAGGAGGAATGGTCATTTTGGCCATTTTAATCCACTACAGTACTTTGAGTGTTCCTAGCACTCATTTCTTAACAGAAACAATGCTTGATCTTTGTACCCCTTGCTAGTACACATAATGAGGTACCAAGGCCCACCTTTGGATCTGCTAAAAATATTCTGTTACTTATTTTAAATTGCATTTGAAAATTGAATCTAATGCATATGCATAGATCACCCATTTTTCAAAACCCATCTATTTGAGCTCCACTTTCAAAACCCTTGCAACCAGAGACTACCTAGCACTACTGGAGATCATTCAAAAAATTTGAAACCAAAATTCAAAAGTTTAGTTCTTGCGGCCATTTAATCAAACACTTGGCAGGCAGGTTTAAACCTAAATCATAGCTCACTGTTTTGAACAGGGTTTTGCCCCCATTTGATATCCATTTAACTCCTATGTCCCCTCTTGATCTAACCAGGCCCTTAGCACCCACTCCCCTAGCCCCTAGTGGCAGTGCGAGGCCATGCTGAGCCACCCCTCGCCGGCCAAACTTGCAACCGCCGCAGCAGACCGCCCCTCTCTCTCTCCATGTCTAGGAGGTAGCCAACACCTCACCGCCCCTCTCTGTCCCCTGCCCGAGCCAAGTGCTGTCGTGGACCACCGAGGAAAACCCGCGCCCAGTGCCACCGCACCATGCCGGTGCCGCCCCCAGAGCGTGCTCTGTCCCCGCTCGACCAGACCGCCCCTTGGCCGCAACCCGCGCCCGCCGCTCCGCCTCGACCTGGAGAACACCCCAGACATCCCCGTTGGCCGCCCAACGCCTCACAGCCACCGCTCGCCATGGACACCGCCGCCTCTGCCGCGCAGAGCGCCACCTCGCCCAGACCGCGTGCGACCGCCCCTACGGTCGCATTCAATGCCTAGAGCACCGCCAGGGAACCGCACGTCGATCGCCACCCGCAGCATGCCTCTACCCTGCCGTAGCCATGTCGCCACCGTCGCCTGCCCATCCCGCTCGGTCTCACCGTCGAGCCTATAAAAGGAGCCCTTCCCAGCCTCTTCTCTCCACACCATTCCACTCCCCTCACCTCTCTGAACCTCACCCACCTCTCGCTGGAGCAAGGCGAGCTCTGCCTCGCCGGAATTGGAGCCGGAGCAGCCGCGGCAGGAGGAGAAGGGCGCCGCTGATTGCGACCACCCCAAGCTCCACCGCAACCACGCCTCGCCTCGCCATCGTCTTCCACGTCGTTTGGCCGCCTCGCTGACCCCGCTAGAGCCCTGTTACGTCCCTAGCAGACCCCCACCGAGCCGTTAGGGTTCGAGCTCGCCGGCGACCTGTTCGTCGTCGACGACGACCCTCAGCCGTAGATCTGCCTTCTAATCCTACGGCCCACAGCACGCGTACCGTTTCGCGTGTTAAGTGATGCTGACAAGCGGGACCCCCTGTCAGCTGAGCCCCGTGCCGCGGAGCGCCACTGGGCCGGCCCAAGTCGTTTCCCGCGCTAGCCCACACATTCAAATCTGGATTTTTTTCTCTTTAGTTAAATCTAGTTTTGTCCCCTATTTTAAAATTCAATTCTGGGAGTTTTTCAAATCCAAATTGCATGAAACTAATTTCGCCTGAAAGGTATTAAGATGATCTATCCAAGCCTATTGGATTTAATTTAATTAGAGTTATAGATCTCTCCTAATAAAAATGAGAAGACAGAAGCATTTGCAACATGCAACATTTTTATAAAATCAACCAAGTTAGCTTTTGAGTTGGTTCCAACTCTCAAAAATCACATTTCATCATATCTATCCAAATATGTAATAATATTAAGGTTTACATATAGTGACTTTGGACTAGTACCAAAATAATGCTATATAGGCATTTCTAGTCACTTTAAATCATTAAATAATGAACTTAAACCAAAGTAATGTTAATCCAACCTTTAAATATCATTCCCACATGTTAGAATATGTGGTGAGGACATGTGTCCACATGATCCCATATTTTAGTGGTGAATATTAAATTTTAGTTAATTTTTCAATGAGTAGAAATTACTTTTCTAAAATAAAAAGGATGAAACTATGGAATTAAACTTGTGATGCTTATGGTGATAATAGATCATCAAATGTGTGTCTTAGAATGCTACTTAGCCTAGTTAAGTATTGTTTAGTGATTGTGTGCTCCGTATGTATTTATAGACGATAGTACCGACCAAGCTTTCGAGGAGGAGTTCTACCAAGAAGAAGGAGAAGAAGAAAATTTCAACCACTTCACCAACCAAGGCAAGCTACTATTAGCAAGCTAGCACTATTTAAGTGCCAGCCACCATTAACAATGCAAGCTAACACTTGCAAGTTTAGTGTTAACAGGCTAGGATCAACTAGATGGTTTAGCTAAGATGCCTTAGGCATGTCTTGATCACACCCCCTTTTACCTATTGGTACCCCAAGCCTTAGTTACAAGTTTTATCCTCTTAGTGTATGCAAAGTTCTTTACTTGTTTAGAAGGTAGCATAAAAAGTATAAAACTTGACCTATTTAGAACCCTTTAGATGTCATTCTATGGCATGAGATTGAACCCATCTTTACCACCTTAGTGAACACTCTTAACTTAGTACTTTAGAGTAGATCCAAAAACTTGAGCCACTTTAGATGGGAATACTTGGTGAAAATGAATTATGAAAACCTTGGAATGATGAGTCACTCCATTGAGATGTTTTGACATGTGTTGAGAAACACAAATGGTTGATGATGATGAAAAAGTTGAGGCATGAGCCTTAACCCTTCTATAAATCTGATGGTTGGATTCGGGTGCGATACCATTCCAAATTTACCGTACAACCACATTACCTGAATTGGGTAAGGCTTAGCTGGAAGTTTATATGCATTAGTATTAGTTCCCTCACGGGACAGGTCTGAACTGAGGCTACCTCTCATGTTGTCCACCTATGCAGTGCCCAAGATGACTGATGGTCATGGTTGGGAGGCCATGCTCATAGGAGAGGTGCTTATACTAGGGTGTGTAAAGGGAAGATTATGTTTGATTATCTGCATACTAAGTATGATGATTCAGGGTTATCCCTGACAGATGTATCGAATCTTGTGGTGAAAGTGTACCACCTCTACAGAGTGTCAAACTATTCGAATAGCCGCGTCCGCGGTTATGGACAGTTGGAATGGCCATACTGTTTCGTTGTCAGATGTTTTCTAAATAACCTGAAATGAATGATGAATCTTGACTTGACCACAACAGGGTTGTGTTTATGACAATAGTTTCCCCAACTTAAGTGATTCTAGAGTTTTACTTTATCTTTCTTTGCTTCAGAACTCAGCTTAGGTTTCAAACTTAATTTCATAGTTAAGCATAGATTTAGCACTTTAACTTAGATTTCATAATACTTGTTAGTGGTAGTTTGCGAGTACTTAAAGAGTACTCATGGCTTTTGTCCCTGGCTATTATCATGGCCAAACTATGAAGAAGACTATCAAGATGATGGCCAACAGGACGGCTATGATAACTAGGACTATCTGCCTTCGTCAGCATTGCCTGTGCCCCTAAAGATGGACCCCACCGCTACGCTTATCTTTTATCTCCGCTGCTTGTTGTATTAAGACTGGATCATGAGATTCTTATTTGTGTAAGACCTTATGTATGGTTTGTAATGGATGATGTACTGTGATATCCAATCCGTTATGTCTCGCAAAAATGGTAATCCTGGGATTGCGAGATATGGCATAACAGCATCTGGGATTAAAAATCCGGGTGTTGACAAAGACGATCTGTATACTATCTTGCAGATGTTTAATGGAATGTCCCATATGTGCTAATGTTCAAATATTTTTTATTACTCTTTTCCTCTATTTTAGTTGTTACTTAAATACTCATCTCTAGGTGAATTTTGTCACATAGTAGTTTATCGATCATGGATCTTATGCTTACTAGAAGAAGAGTGGTATTATTTTCTTCGGGGGTTAGACTATATTTGAATTGCTCCTAAGGTCTATTTTTAAATGGGGATCATAGCTCCTTTCTTCATGTATAAAAGGTGAATTATTAGAATCCATGGACATTGTAAATTTAGAGTCTTTTAATTACACCCGAGATTCCAAAATTTCACTTTTAGGTATGATATTTGCAGCCTTATGAACTATTGGTTACTAAAAAATGCATGCTTTTAATGTAGAGCTTCTGTTCAGATTAATTTGATGTCCCAATGCTAGGCTATGTATAGATGTGGAATTGGACTTCCAAAACAATGAACAAAGCAATTTGAAGTGTCACATAAAAAGCAAAGGACCTTCTATTCTCCGAGGTAGAATGTTCATAGCTACGCACATCTAATTTATTGATGTACACTAGACCCAAATCTAAGAATCTGATTATCGAGTCACGCATTTATGCATTGAAAAGTGCGTGTAAGCAACCTTCTAATTCGTATATGTCGCATGAACATGGTGGCGGCAGCTCAAGGAGGAGGTCTGGCATGAGCTCATTGTCTAATATTGTCCAAATTCTCCATAATGGCACATACGATTGAGGATCTACTCACGATCGCCAGAGGTGCCAATAGCGCTCGAGGTTTTTTGCTCAGCTCTCCCACCTACTTGTATACAAGTATATTACAACACCAATGAAAAGTTCGCCTTAATCCTTTCTAAAACATTAGTAGCCATAATTGCATATTAGTAATTGATCTCACCATTGGTTAGCTATAGGTGAATGGTAGTGCCAAATTTAGGATATACCCATTCTTATTTGAGAGATCATGCAAGCCATGTTAGCTTTTATCTGCGTCAGATGAAACATCAATGTGTGCGAGAGTGCATATGCATGTAAAGTTGATTTCTGTTAGTGCATGTAATTTTGTGATTTCTCTCTTTTTTCTATGAATATGATGTAGGGTAGTTAGTATAGACATAAATTAAACTTTGGTCTTTTGGATAAGTTCTCTTAATAGGCATTGGTTTTTGATTTAGGCAAAACTATGCCGGGCACTATTGGTAAGGCTGTAGAGGTGGAGGTTTTTCGTTTGCAAGTTCATGATGACACTATCTACTTTACTGATTATTAATTAATTTCCACATGAGATTAGTTACCGAAATCATCAAAATATAAGCACTAGCAGAGCTAAACACATGCAACCAAATATGCACATCTAGTAGATCTATAAATCTAGCGAGAACTAGTGCAAACAGAGAGAAGAAGAGAGGGGAATAGTACATACATGTTGACCGAAAAGGTGGTCACCGTAGCACCACCATGGTCATTGTTGTTATTGTCCATGGTGTTGTTGAGGTCGCTGGTTGCCATATTTGTAGAGGAAGAAGAACTAGAACCGACGTGACGCTCTCCAAAAAAATTATCGCTTGTCTCCCCAGTGTAGAATCTCGGCGGACGGGGCTTCCGAGACCTTCTCTCTCAGAAGGTCGTGCACACGGTCTCTGAGATAGAGAAGACTAGAGAGTAGTGTAGCAAAATAAACAAGAGCCAGAGATAGGGAAAAAATGTAACGTCTAGACCCGTTATGCCTCTCTCTATATATAGCCTCAGAGGTGAGCCAACTAATCCCCACGCGGTGAAAGACGAGGACACGCGTCAAGGGTACCTACCCAAACAGTTGGTGCACCGTACAAAAATTTAGTCTTCCACAAAACTAGTCTCTCACTCGACTCAATTCACAAAACGCATCGTGCATGCGGGGCGGGTGGAGGAAGATGATGAGTGCGCATGGAGTCATCTTCTCACTCACTTAGTGGGAGTGGCTCACCTTATAAACTGCTCGAACTCTCTTCCAGCTAGCAATATGAGATAAAACTTTGTCTCCCACACAGCTTCCAATCTGTCATACTAAATGGGCCTTGAGATTTTAGCATTACATGGGTTGCCTACATGAGCCACAACCCATATAAATCTAATTGTGTGTTTGTGATTACATAGTGTTCACATTACTTCTAACCATTAAATAGGTATAATTTGTGTATATGTGTCTCTCGTCCTATGAAAATGTTTACTTTTATCAAATAAAGTGCTCACGTATATTAAACTAAACATAAAATTATTTTTAGAGTTCTTTTCCTAGCAAATAGAGTAACTTTCTAACTATAAACCAAAGGAGGGGGATAAAGTTAAAAATTAACAAAATGATGCATAAATAGAGAAATATAACACAGGAAAAGGTAAAATAAAAATGACTGAAACAAAAATTGTCAAATAAAATAAGAAAAACCAAATAAACAAAAAAATAAGATAGTTAAATTGCACCAAAAAAGAGAAACACAATTTATTTAAAATAAAAATTGCTACGTGAATGCGCCATGGGCCATACATGAAAGCTACCAATTCTAATTCCATCGATAAATGGGCCGCAGTATTCTCATCATTTCTCTCTCTAGGCCACTTGAACCCCATCTATAGGTGAAGGCCGTACGCAGCCCAACACTCTTGCTTGTAATATTTTCGATTTCTAGCCCAGCCCGGCTTGCCAATTTTTGTAGCATTGCAAATCGAGCCTCCCAATAGGAATACCATCTAGCGTCGAGTCGAGGCAGTGCCGCAGTGGAGTTTGGAGCACGATGCTGCGGCGCCGGCGGCTGGTGTCGCCCGGCACCGGAGACGACGGTAAAGACGTCGCACTCTTCGGTCTGGCACAAAACCTGATAGCTTTCGCGGTGCGGCTTGACGTACGCTTGTAAGGGAGACGAGACGAACTCATCCGTGTGCCGATCGATGGCTGCTCTCGCTAAACTTGGCAAAGCTCCTGCCATCACGTAGCAAATTTTCCATTGCTTACGTCCATACTCATCGATCGATGGGTTCATTTTGGTTCAAACTGATTGTCACTCGTCACTATCTTTAGTCAAAGATATGCATCCAAGGGCTGGGATATAGTGATAAGTAATTTGTGGCGACGCTAGCTAAGCTCAATCATGTGCAGCAGCAGTTGGGAAAGGGAGACTAATATTCGACAGCTCTCGGCAATTTGGATACTACTGGTGCGGTGCTGCCGAAGCTCCTATTACGGGATGGCATGGAAGGAGGCATCAGGCATGAATATGAGCACCGTCGGAGGAATGCCTAAACGAGCACTCGCTACTACTCCCTCCGTTTTAAAATATAAGATGTTTTAGCTTTGTGAAGCAAATATATCTAAACTTCCTTTAGTGTGTTGAAACGGAGGGAGTAGAAGAGAACATTTGGGTGCGTTGATCATTGATTTGACGATTAATTTTTTTCCTTTTATAAAGGATGTATACGCAAAAAGAATCTCGGTGCAAGTCTACCCTTTTCCACAAGAAAAAGAAAGGAACAAATAGATCACACTACTTTGTACAGCAATGCAAAAAAAAAAGAGATACAATGAATTTACAGAAAAAAACACTTTGAAGGACGGGCTTTATGTAGCCTGGTTTTGAATTATTTAATCAAGATTTTGAAGTTTTCACAAATTAGGAAAAAACAAGATGTTTTCTTTTGAGGAAAGTAGCCTAGAGGTTGACAATGACGTATAGTACTGTCCTGCAAAATCTCAACCCGAAATACTTTGTATTCCAGCCTACACAACAATGGAAAATCCTGACAAATCTGAAGGTTTTCAAACTTTGTATTGTTCTATATCCCAGGTACGGTCTTTTTTTTACTCATTTTTGTATGGTCTAGAATATAGAAATATTCCGGTTTGGTCTTTTTGTACACAAGTACAAGTCATTATTTTTTTTGCGAATCCAGCGATCTATTAATAATCATTAACAACACTACAAAGAGGCCTAAAAGTAATAAAAATTACAAATAGGTCATTATTATATATAATTAGGATTTTTAAAGATTTTTTTGAAACTTCAAAATATCGGTTTCAAAAGAAAACCCGTCCTCCAAATCGATGCACTTTTAATTTACACACCTATGATATAGCGGTCATGCAGATTGTGGGCTAGTTTGGCCGATGTGCTCCCAACTCCACTCATGAATGAATGAACAGATTAGTGAGAGAATTTTATTTTTGATAAAGGACGCTTTATTGCTTGCAAAGTTTTGAGTATTACACCCGGTCTCTGCATAGTTAGGATGCACACAGGTGATACAAGTTTACAAATCTCAAATAGAAAAAATAGACGAATTACATATCCGAATGAGTAATTGTAAAAACGCCTATGGTGGTGTATGATAGATCTGAAGATTACACCATCATCTATGTTGGGTAATAAAGTTACGCGCCATGTTCTCGAAACTCCACACGTCGTAGAGACGAACATAAACTAGTCGTAAAGAGAATAATTTTTATCGCTAAACAATTTATCATTTCTACATAGCCTAAGCAATCAAATAATAGCAATCGCTTCCACCGAAACAAAAATTCTGAACATGTGATTTAAAATTGGAGGAGAATTTCAATTCCCCGGCCTCTACAACAACTAGGGATGCACAACACCATTAAGCATGAATAACATGATTTTTAATCTTGGTAAAACACCAAACATGGTCCTCAGGGTTTTTTTTATTAAAATGTATATATGGAGTAATATTATTTTATAAGTATAAAAATACATATTTGTAAAACATCGTGTTTATGTAACTGAACCGACAATTAGGAGAAATTGTTATTTACATAAGATAAGAAATACAATAGTACTTGACATTTTGGACAACTAAAACTTTACGAAGTTATCTGTAATACCGAAGGTAATACTTAAGCCCAACCAAAAAAAATCATAAAGCAACCAAAAGAAATGCGTAGATTCATGAAATTGGGGTAACCTTGGCTTCCATTGCTGCTCTCACGCTTTCCCCGAGGGCCGGCCAGAGCTAGCAGAAACAACACGTACGTTGAGGCAGGTTCGTACGATCGATATCCGTCAAGAGGATTCAGTGACTGGCACCCCGGCACCATCACACGCTTGCTCTGGATCTCTTGCTGATCAGACAAAGAGAGGGAGAGTGGCAGGGTACTACTAGCAGCTAGGCAAACCATCGATATCTTTGGGCGTCTGCAGCAAAAGGATGTGGAGCAGCAGCAGCGAGGATTAGATGATGATGAGACGAGCACACGCCATGATACGCGGCCGGGGTAGTGCACTGCATGCAGATGCATCATGCATGTAAATCCCTTTTGTTCCTCTCCGGTCTTTTCCTCCTTGTAACCTTCCGCTCACCTTCTTCTCCCCACGCCCTCTCTTTCTCTCTGGTTCGGTCTGAATGCCGCGGAGGATTCCGGTGTGTAGGGGCCGGCATTGCCTTTTTCTGTTCAGCTCCGAGTCACCGATGAATAAAAAAGTGGCGAGATGGTAGCAATGGACACACATATACACGGCGACGGGCAAACTCCAAGAAGGAATGGTCAAATGCAAACCAGCCTCGGGGCTGCCATGGCATGGTACAAGTGTAGTACTACTAGCTTGAAGCCTTGGACAGTCAGTCGGTCATAAAAACAGGCATCCGGTGTTGGCACTGTCTACTTCAATGCCGTCCGTCCATCCCTCTCCCTACCTCCATTCATTGCGTGTGCGCGAGACAGACAGACAGACTGCCATTTTCTCTCTGCTTCTCGCCATGAAGGAGAAAAGCGGGCTTAGGTTTTGGAGGAGGAGGCAGAAGGCATTTCCCAGAGCGGTGACAGAAGACAAGTCGCACGCAGAGAGCAATGAAGTTAAAGCAGGCAGGCCTCCCCGAAATGCCGTTCTGCAGGAGATATTCAATGCGGTTAGTGCATGTATGTTCAATGTCATGGCTCCGCACCAACACAAGCTCCTTCTCTCTCCAGCCACGCTCTATGCTCCAGCACGCGCGGCGCGTCCCTCCACTCCACCAGTCTCGCTTCACATCTGCAAACTGTGTATAGTACGATGCATGTACGCGCATGAGATACAGTGGAGTGGAGCTCTCGTTGCGCCCACGCCGCGGTGCGCGTTCAATGCGAATGCTTCAGCTCCGACCCGGACGGCCCCCCTGTTCGTCTAGCTAGATGATGGATCGATCGATTGATCGGTCTCCTCGATCTCTGTCGCTCCGTATTATATTGTCTGAAACTCTGAATACACCATGCGCCGGTTTTAATGCTCGATCGCAACAATCTCAGCTGCAATCGGGAATTCAGGATACACTACCTTCCCCATGTATTCCATTCAACGGATTTGCTACTAACCCGTAGTGGATCAAGAGTTCAAAGCTGAAGTGCATATATACCCGCTGTGCTGACTGCTGTATACTTAATTAAGTAATTCTCGTCCAAGCCAGGCAGCAGGGCAGAGCGTGGACTGACGGCCGGCTAGCACTAGGCACTAGCAGCTGGCAGCAATGCCAGCACAACAGTGCAGGGAAGTGTGGCGCCAGTATATAAAGATTTGACTTGCAGGGTAGCTGCTGCAGCAGCAGGCAGCAGGGCTTGACGGTGACAACATTCCACGGACGCAGCGCCAAGTTCGAGGGGCCGATGCCGATCTCGATCGATGCAGCCACCGGCCGGCCGGCCCAGGTCGCGTCAAATCAGATCAGACGCGCGCGGAATGTACTGTAGTACGTACGGGCTATAGCGGCTGCGATTAGACAGGGTATATTGTATGAATCTGCCACCATGCCCGCCCATACGCCTCTCCGGCTCCCTGCTCCGTACGATGCGCAGACACTAAACGCAGCGCCACGGTTAAGCTGCTGACATGCAGCCCAGCGGATTTTGCAAATCATGGTCAGATCGCTTGACTGATTAGCTTGTCTGCAAGCATCATTGATCTGGGAGCAGGCATTCACAAATTTCACACATGTAGACAGGAGAGCAAGTGTACCTAGCTACCTGAGGATGGCACGCACGGTCACCACAGCTAGCTAGTCTTCCTGACACTGTAGTGGTGCTCACTTCTCACCAGCTTTTCTTCTGGGCCGCCTAGCAGGCTAGGCTGTGTTGGGGCAATTGGCATGGCCCTGCTGCGTGCACTGTGCACGCATGCATGCGACGGCCGTGCGATCGATTCATATCTATCAGCCGTGCATGCAGACACGGCTTTCTGTATGGAATATGCACGCATGCATTTAGTATCAAGGCCATTTCCAATGGTGGTTTCCATGCGCAGCATGGCCATCTCATATTCTCGCCGATTAGGATTGAAAAATACAACTAGATCAGTCCCCAAGTGACCGAGGATACTCTTGAATCCTATAGTTTTGGAAAACTATGAGAATTAGCATAAAGATGTCACAAAACACATGAAACGCAAAAAACGAAATGTAACAAGAGATTTGAGTGGATGCAATTTCCTTCTAAAATAAACCACAATAAATTCATATGAAAAGGAATTCTCTTGATTTTTTTGAAAGAGAGGTCTAAGCCCGGCTTTAAGGGTACACCAAGATCTAGGCTTAAGTTCATTACAGAGCCAACATAAAAGATATTGCCTCCCGCATAGGGGAACATAAACTACCAAAACAGGAATCACCACTAATCTCTAAGTTTGGTGTATAAGCTTCTTATAGTGGACTACATTACAGCATCCATCTCCTTCTTATTCCCTCACATGCCTAGAAGCTTCCATTTCTATAGAGAAATATCATTTTGAAGAGACAATCAGCAGGTTGGGAGACAAATATCTACTCAGTTGCCATCTTATTTCCGAGGTTCCACAAAGTCTGATACGAAACCCGCAAAACAAATCCATATTATTTTACACGTAGAACCTAAAAGACTTTGTGAGAGGGCAATGAATTACCCGACAGGGTTCCAGTCACATCGCAAGAATTCCCTTTTTCGATAAAGTGCGATTTATTATTGGATGCGATATTAGGGTTTCGAGATCAAACCTGGACAGTCGATATGGGCGGATGGTACGGGTGGCTCCGGTCGTACCACTGGTCATTAAATCGCTAGTACCCTGAGAGAAGATCTTCATATTTCCTTCGAAACGCAGTACAAGCGGGTGGTACGACCCCCTCCGGTCGTACCAGTTCTCGTTAAGAGCTCTGCCTCGAAGAAGTAATCCGCTGCTCTCTTTGCTCTCTCGGTACGAGCGAACAGTACGGGTGGCTCGGGTTGTACCACTGGTCGTTAACTCGCCAGTACCTTTTCTTCTTCTTTACTTTTCAATACTTCCTTTTCAAACTCAAACCTTAGCTTCATGATAGCTTGTTTTCTCTACACGTAAGGCTTCGAAAAATTATTAGAATAACTAAACTAAAATATTTTAAAAATGGGTTGACTCCCATAAAACATTTTATTCAAAAAGGTTAGTCTTTGCTAATTGTCCTCTGAATCTTTAGCACATACCTTGGGCTGCCCTTCATCGAGGGTACTTACCACTTGAATACGCTTACACGGAGGTATATATTTCTAACACTGTTCTTGTTTCTTAGGAAAATAACGAACAATCTGATCATCATATATGATGAAGACAATTTTCCCGCTAGAGCAGTCCACATTAGCTCCTGCAATAATAAGAAAATGTCTTCCAAGAATGGTACGAAGTTTGTCATCTTTAGGAACATCAAGTATAATAAAGTCAGTGGGTTTGACATGTTGATCGATTATAAGTAGGACATCCTCGATCATATCAACATGTTGTTTAGTAGTCTTATTAGCCATTTTTAAGGTAATTGAACTAGTAGAGTAATCCCCAAGGTTTAATTTCTTAAAAAGGGAATAAGGCATGTCACTAACACCTACACCTAAATCACACAGAGCATTAAGGATGTTAAGCTTATCATGAAAGCTTGTCATGATTGCTACTGTCTTAGTTATATTTTACTTTCTATTAAAAATATCTCGAATGAACTTTTTATAAGTAGAAACTTGAATTGCATCAGACAGAGGAAGTTCTAAACGAAGATTCCCAGAGCTTCGGCAAAAGAGTCGTAAATGGTCTAATCCGGTTCATACTGAACACGGTTAGTGGAACTTTCTTCCTTGTTGGTATTACCTTTTCTTTTACCTTTACTACTCGTTCAACACCCTTTTTATTTTTCTTCTTTGTTGTATGCTTTTGCTTCTTGGCTTGTTTCTCACCTAAGGTGATAACCGCTCTTCTTGTTCCCGTCTAAGTCCATCCTCCTCTCTTGGATCAATAGTTTCAGCATCAGAGTCATATCGTTTATCTTTGTCTCCTGCCTCTTCCTCTTCTTTTTCTTTATTTGAAGCTTCTCTTCTTTCCTTTGAGCTTCATAATCAATATCATCATGTGGATCAACCTGGTCCTCTTCCTCTTGACTCATTTCTTGAGTTTCTCTTGATTTCCGGACATGTTCCTCTTGATACCAAGGTGGCCCTTCAGGTTCCTATGTCTCTGTACCACGTCTAGTGACAATGTTAATAGAAATAGTATTATGATTATAGTGACTTTGATTTAAGATCAAAGCTTGAGTTTTAGCTATCTGAACGCATTGGGTTTTCACCATACTTAAATGTTTATTAAGGTGCTGAGCGGCGTGTCCTAGATCTTTAAAAAAATTGGTTAATTCTTTTATATTTTTCTTTTGAATCATTAAATGTTTATAATAATTTTCATGAAATTGGCGTTGGTGTCTAAACTTTTGAATTACAAGATTCATTTCATCTTATAGAACGAAAGTTTATAGAACATCCACTTTACTTTCTTTAGCAAGCTCCGCTACTATTCCTTTTTCTTTCATGGACTTTTTAACTTCAGGCATAAGTTCTTGAGGTATATAAAACATACCTTTTCTTCGTTCGATATACTCAATAGGGTTATATTGTTCATCATTGAAGGATCTTACCTCGAAAAGCTTAATGCACTCGGGTAGCGTAATGTTGCTAATAGCTCCTCCTATAGTTAAATCAATCATATGTTTCGAATCATCAGTAAGCCCATTATAAAAGTATTGAACAATTAAATGTTCTTTAAAGCCATGATTTGGGACTTTCATGATCATCCCATAAAATCTTTTTCAGGCTTGATAAAAGTTTTCTTCGACCCTTTGGAAGAAATTTGCAATGTCGCGCTTGATTTTCATTGTTTTAGTAAACGAGCAATATCTATGCATAAATTCTCGGATGTAATCTTCCTAACTTTTTATGTGATTGGGCAAGGATTGTAACCAGGTAAAAGTTTTATCTTTTAAAGACCAGCAGAAAAGTGGAAGGAGTACAAACTCCTTTGGTAGCCCTGTTGGTTTAAGAGTATCGCAAAGGTCATGAACCTTTGCCAAATGATCACTTGGATCTTCATCTTCTCTTCCAGCAAAAGAAATTTCCTTCATCATATGGATTAGCTCAAGATATATTTGAAATTCCAGGCTTTCAAGATTAGGATAGAGAATAGGCATTTTCTCAAGTGCCTAGATGGATTTCCATATTATCCTAGTAATTGTTTAAGCTCTTTGGTCTCTTGGGTGATGGTAAAATCTTCCATCATAGGAATCAGACTGTTCATATCTATAGAACGTGAGTTAGAAAAAAATCAAAAAATCCTAGACGTCTTTGAGCAGAAATACGGTCAGTGTAAGGAGCTAAATAAGTTCTACTAGAACGCGTATTGGTTCTACCAGTGCACTGAATCAAAACATATGAGAGGGGGAGCTAGGTGGATGCCTAATGCTTCTACCGATGCACTGAATCAAAACATATGAGAGGGAATCACGCGAAAACAAGGTTGCTGTCATGGCGTCCAATCTAGCCAGAGGTAGGGAGATGAGAACCCTAAAGTGAAACATAGGAGGTCTAGGGATACAGAATAGGGATTATTACAACTATGGCCTTAGTTCGCTCTACAATTATAACTGTGTCACTATGATCCATCGAATTGTAGTAACACCATCAGAAATTACGGACTCCTTACGTCTATGCCCCTGGTTCCGTCTGTTGCCGGCTGCCACCATTACTACTGCATCATCTGGCATCTAGTTGACTCGCATCCTGACATGTGGGTCCATCACTTGCCAGCCAGCATCTCAGAAAACTGATATATTTGTCAGCCTTCTGACCTGTGGGACCAAGCTGATGTGCGAACCTCTTTTGATGTGTGGGACCGCTTTTGACGTAGGGGTTGCAACAATATCCCTTCTGACCTATGGGTTCTCTTCTGACTTGTGAGACCTCTTCTGACGCGTGGGACCCATCAGTAGCCCTTCTGACCCGTGGGGCCTTTCCTAACGTGTGTGACCCAGTACACTTGCCATGCCAGCATCTCGGGAAACTGATATATTTGTCGGCATTTGATGGCCTACAAGAGCACAGGTTCGTCAGAGCATATTTTCATGAAAGTATTAATTCCAGTTTTTATATCGATCCCAATGAGGAGGTTAGGAAAGTGTCTATCTGAGGCATTTCCGTCACACTCAAGGTATCGGGTTATATTGAGAGAATTGACTGCAAGTGTTGAGGATGGAAACAAGTGAGTAAAAAATGTAGTAGATTTAAGTACTGAAAAGAACTGGAAGTAAATAACATAAAAGTAAAAGTGAAGAAATTGTTCGGGATTCCTATAGATGAGAAGTTAGGCACGGAGAGAAACGGTACATGGTAATAGTGAATGTGCCAAGTGGATAAAATTGGGATAAGTGATTTATGATACTTCTTATTCATATGTGAGTAGGCAGGCAACCCATATACTAGTCAGGAGTCATGTTGGTAGATTCTTCCCAGCCCCAATAATGCGTATGTCTGCTACCACAGTAATGGTCAGCACATCAATTAAGGTCTTCCGACTAGATCAAGGCTTTAGACTTGATGGTTCCTTGTTATACTCGAGTTGTACTAGCTCTTCTTTGATATCGGTCGTGTCACTCGGAGGTTGCCGATTCACTAGTAAACAAGTTTATACCTATGAGATCTCGAGATCATGTTATCCAGGCCCTTAAATTGGACAACAGGTATTAGGCAAACATAGATAATCATGTTTAAAATATAATAATCATGACAATAATTCACAAATAGATGGAAATATAAGAGGCACAATACATCTCACCAATCCCCTACATCTCCCACGCCTATGGAAATTTATTCAGACATGAGAGGGAGACAGATCAGAGTCATAATCATATTGTAAATGGAAATCATCTCAACTTACCCTAGCAAGCCACAATACCATTGAAGATCAGATCAAGTACAAACCAAAGTGGAATAGAGGTTCAAACCCTAATCTTACAAGTGTGAATCTCTCTCTCTCTCTCTCTCGGTACAAGTAGGGTGGTGGTATTGATGATGAAGAGGTTGGGGATCGTTAAAGGATGATATGGTGTTCTTCTCCTTCTTCAGATCTGATCTCCTCTCTTCTTGGACTATTTACAGCGGCTGTCTTCGTATTTTGCCTCTCTTGCCTTCACGAAAATTTCTTGTATTGATATAATAGAGACAAAGGAGAGTAGTATGGGTGGACATTACAGGTGGCTCTTGATGGTACCAGTGGTCGTTACAACTTCTAGACATCTCGAATGAAAAGTTCTTCAATCGGGGATTTGCTCATTTTGGTGTAAATAGCCCATAAATGCTCCCATATCTTCCATAAGTGCTCAATACCTGAAAATTAATATAAGAAAACAAGATTTCGCTAACTTGCGATGTTAACAATAGTTGAAAGAAAATCAACGAAACCTAGTGAGAACCAATGGAAAAACCTTGATAAAAAGTATCAAAATTTGGAGCTATCAACCTTCTGCTTGTGGGATCAAGCTGACATGCAGGACCTCTTCTGACATGTGGGACCCCTTCTGACATGGGTCCCAGCAATAGCCCTTCTGCCCTATGGGCCTCTTATGACTTGTGGGACCTATTCTGACATGTGGGACCCGGTAATAGCCCTTCTAATAGGGCCGACTCTATATTTTGTAGGGCCCTTGGTGAAATTGATGTCATGGGCTCTAAGGCTAATATATGTAGGCATATCTAGAAATATTGTGTATCTATTTCACTTGCAAAATATTGAAAGTTAACATCCAACCGTCTATTATTAGTCGAAGATATATATAAATTATTATTAGGCACTTAAAAAATGTCATGTTACGACAGAAAGACTAAAAGATTAGCAATGCGACCAACGCAAGGTCGCAGACTCGCTGATATGGAGACGAAGAGCCTAAGAGGTAGATTAATTGTAGATAACTTTGGCTGTGAGCGTGAAAGCGATCACATCGTTGCATAGTAATGTGTATTTTCCCGTCTCCTATTCTTTTCGATAGGTCCATATGTCTTCTCTCTATTTTCTGCATTCCAAAATAATAAAACATGTATGGTTGAATAGTCTAGAGGACGGGCCCTCCCGATCGTGGGCCCTAGGCGGTGGCATAGGGTCGCCTAGGGTCAGATCCAGCCCTGATTTCTGACCTGCAGGGCCTTTTCTGACGTGTGGAATCCAATACGTAGCACGTAGCACCTACTAACCTGTGGGGTATTTTCTGACGCTACAGACCTAGAACATAACCCCGTCAGGAGCGACAAAAAATGGCCAACGCAGTCCCGACGTGGCCGCTCTGGGCCTGCCGAGCGGTTACACAGGCATGGCGGTCGCATTCTTCCCATTCCTACCACCTTTATGATTGACCATATGCTCTCGGTACCACCTGTCTATTTTCACTGAAATATAATCTGAGTGAAAAAAACCAATTTGAGTCAAGTATTAACTGAATACGAGAACTAATGGAACAAATATTAAAATATCCCGATTAATAAATACGTAGAGATAAAAACATGCAGTATTGCAAAGAATGTATGGAATTCCATCATTTTGTGTTTGCCCATATTCACAAACTATCCATGTCCTCTTGCACCCGTACTTTCGTCTACTCATTTTATTATACAGGAACGAGCAAATACCCACGTCCGAAAGGATGACGGTACGTTCGAGAAAGTCTATCAGGAGCCTCACGAGCTGCGTCGCGGCAGCACTGGGCATGCCGAACAGGTACGCAAGCATGCCGATCACGTTCCTCCTATTTCTACTATTCAATATGATTGACCTTTTCCCACTCGTTACCACGCGTCTATTATCGAGGAAACATAATGTCCAAGGAAACATAATGTCAGTGCAAAGAAACGAGTTTGAGGCGTATATATCTACTCCTACACGAGTACGGAAAAAATAAGTAGGACACGAAATGCGTAATTTACAGAAGATAGTGTGCCAGAGGAGGCGACGATGTGAGCAGCAATGAGGTTGACATGGTTTAATTTTCTAATGCAAGCATCTGCAAGACGAGTATGTAGTTATCGCCTGACAATTTCACGAGGATTGCAAAGCTGAGTACGAATGAGGTATAACCATGAACAAACACTTCATTCAAAAATAAGATAGGGACCCCTTAAGATAATAAAAAGATGAATTAACATATATAGGACTTGGTAATGAACCACTACAGGTCCGACGCCTCGTCGCGACTAGTCTGACACCTCCTAGCATCTACTCCCGCATGCATGTGGCAGCTCGTTAGCCACCGGCCCCAGCGCCAATACCAGCTCTGGTGCCACCGCCGGCTGCTGGGCCACCAACACCTATGGCTTCACCACAGTATGCTAGACCACCGACACGTCGGGATAATCCAGTGGCATCACCGCAGCCATCAGCAGCTCCAAGAGGACCCTGTGGATGAAGTTGCCATTATTGGGGAACTGGTCCCAGTAGTTGGTGAACATGTTGGTGCGGGTGAGCACCACCATCTCATAGCCGCAATTGTATACGTGGTGATAGAGAAGATGGTTGTCCCTGAAGTTAACGAACCTGACTGTCGCCATCCCGTCCGAGTTGTTGGAGAGGTTGTACATGCGGTTCCCGTGGTGGTGGCTACTAGCCGGCATCGAGGAAGGCGCACACGAGCTACCACTGCGTCCTCCTTGGGGAGAAGGCCCAAATGCGCAGGGCATTGTCCTCCTTTGGGTGGAGGATGGTGTCGATGCACTCTGGAACGACGAGTAGCGGGTTGAAGCTGGCCATGGATGCCTCACAGAGTCACAGGGACAAGATGTTTGCTGGAAATGGGTGATTGGAGATGGTTTGGTGCTCTGCGATCGTGGAAAAGGGAAGATAATAAATAGGAAGGGGTGATTGGAGATTGATGTGGCGGATGAACGGAATTGAGGAGAGAATAAATGTCGCGGATGAAGCCAATGCGAGAATCAAACGTCGCTGACAAAGACAAGGTGAAGCTGATGGGACGATAAGTTAACTCTGCTCCCAACACTTGATGGCACAATCATAATTTTGAAGTACACCAGAGGAGAAGGAGACGAGCGTGCCACATGTTGTTCGAGATGGGAATCCAAGGTGAGCCTTACCCACTCGATGGTACGGCCATAATTTCGGTCGTTAGAGGAGGGGGAGAGGAGGCTAGTGATCCACGTGTCGTTCGAGATGGGAAAGTTTTTTTGTTGAGAGAATCGAGATGGGACTAGTAAGACAACTGGCTGTGTCAATTTACAGGTAAAAAAATCCATGATTTTAGTTTATAGATAATTGAGGCCACGATTTAAAAATTAATGTAATATTTAACTACTCCCTCCATTCTATTGTGTAGGTCTCAATGCCAAAATCAGTTTGTTTCGAGGTGGAATAAGGCCTATCTAGCAATTGATTCTCCCTCTTTAGTGCCCGGTGGCCCATTTTATCCTCCTCTAATTACTCCTAACCATGTCACTCCTTCCTTTAATTGCTGTGGTTGGAAACTGATTGGATGTGTATGTGGCTCTAGTTGACACGCGTTGCATCGAGGTGAGCCTCCTAGGCTGTTGGCGTGCCCTAATTTAACGGGGGATTGATATGCTTAGGATCAAGTTTCCAATGACCCTTGCATGGTTGCACATGATGTCAAGTTTGGCCTATTTTTTGAAGTCTGGCAAACAAAATTCAAAAATTGAAAACTTACACATGATGTCATTATATGTGACCCACTAGTCATTAAAAATAATAAAAAAGACACACCAAGACTAGATTGGAAGGCATCACCCGATGGCTATCGAGTAGGAGTTAACTTGACTTTAAACCCTAGTGGTCATGCTCAGTGCCAAAAACATGGAACCCCTCCAAGGCTTGAGCACAAACTCGGCACATAGATTCCTCTAGGCATTCCAAACAACTTCTCAAACTAGAGATTTTTGGATTATGTGAAAAATCTCGATTTTCCATTTTCAGAACCCAAAATTTTGAAGTTTTACAAAAAAAATTCAAAGGAGGTGCAAGAATTGAGCATGGGTACTACATCACTATGTATGGCCATTCCCGAGATATGGGTATTTGTTTCGTGGTGCAACCATATAATGTTTTTTTTTTCGAGGTGAGCCTCCGTAATTGTGGATTATAACTGTAGGTATCCTAAGAAATACACTCCAATTTCGGGAAGAAAATAGTTTAGGGTGCCCCATGGGATACCTAAGAGGATCCATACTTAGGACCAAGTTTCCAATGACCATTGCAAGGTTGCGCACATTGATAAGTTTGGCCTGTTTTTTAAGCCTACCAAACAAAAATAAAAAAAGTTGGAAACTTGCGCATGAAATCCTTATATGTGACCCACTATCCATTAAAAATAATAAACAAGACATACCAAAACTATAGACATGAAATGCATTACCCGAATGGCTATCGAGTAGGAGTTAACTTTCCTTTAAACCCTAGTGGTCATGCTTAGTGCCAAAAATATGGCAACCTTCCATGGATTGAACCCAAACTCAACACATAGCTCCCTCTCAGCATTTCAAACAACTTCTCTAACTAGAGATTTTTGGGTTATGTAAAAAAATCTCGATTTTCCATTTTCTGAACCCAAAATTTTGATTTTTTTCAAGTTTTATCCAATGGAGGTGCAAGAATTGAGCACAGGCACGACCCGTATGCAATTTTCACGCATGATACATCACTATATATGGCCATTTCTGGGATATGGGTATTTGTCTCGTGGTGCAACCATTTTTTAGGCGAGCCTCCGTAATCGTGGATTATAACTATAGGTACCCTAAGAAATGCACTCAAAATATAGGAAAAAATGGTTTGGGGGTGCCACATAAGATACCTAGGCTGGTCCATGCTTAGGATCAAGTCTCCAATGACCCTTGCATGGTTGCGCACGCCGACAAGTTCGGCCTATTTTTTGAAGCCTCGCAAACAAAATTCACAAAAAATCAAAAAAAGAAACTTTTGTATGAAGTCCTTATATGTTACCCACTACCCATTAAAAACAATAATCGAGACACACGAAGACTCTAGACATGGAAGGCATCATCCTAATGGCTATTGAGTAAGAGTTAACTTGACTTTAAACCCTAATGGACATGTCCAGTGCCAAAAACATGGCACCCTCCATGGATTGAGCCCAAACTCCACATATATCTCCCTCTCGCCATTTCAAACAACTTATCCAACTAGAGATTTTTTGGGTTATGTGAAAAAACTCGATTTTCCATTTTTTGAACCTAAATTTTTGAAAATTTTCAAGTTTTTTTTCCAAAGGAGGTGCAAGAATTGAGCAAGGAAATTGGCCAAATAAAATACCATGGTTGCTAGGTCACATAAAGCGACGGTTCCCACAGTTTTTTTCCTTTTTTTTGTAAAATCGCTAAGCTCATTTGAAATTTGGCCAAACCATAAAAAATTCCGTTGACCGGCTCAAAACCTCGCAGGGTTTCACGTAACCCCAACGCCCAATTGTGGTGATCAGGCCACTTCTGTCTCTGGCAGTTGGATCGAAGCGCGTGGACAATTAAGTTCGGGTTTTCTCAAGGTGATCCGCAAGAAGGTTGTTTCCGTGATCTCATTGGCTATAAAAATGCAACAGAATTCTAGGATCATTTTCAATGAAAATGTTTCTAAAAATCACAAATGTTGTCCACCCACATCACATACATGTTTAGTGCACAGGATAAAAATGTTGTCCGCACACATTCAAAGACACGTTGCACGCACTAGATACAAATAAAGTCTCAGTTTCAATAAAAATTCCACAAATAATGTTACTGTGCCCGCTTCTTTCTTCTCCTATTATTAGTCTTCAAGCTCGCGCTGCATTAAATAATAGTTGATGTGGATTTAAATAAAAATGAACAAAACGCCAAATAAAATAATTTTTAAGCTTACCATTCATCTGGAGAATTGTACAAAGATAAAATTGGCAAGAATTTATTACTTCGCCTACAATTAGCCGAAAGATCCTCAAGAATATCCTTAATCACCCCAGCAACTTCTTCACATTCTAGTTCACCTCTATCATTTTTCTTTTCCTTCCCCTTCCCTTTCCCCTTGCGCTGTCGCTTACCCTTCTGTTTCTTTTCACCCTCTGTCGGCACCTCCACTTCTTCATCAACTTGCTGCTCACCGACATTTTCCTCCACATGCTCAACATTGTTTTCCTCCACACGCTCAACACCGTTTTCCTCCACATGCTCATCACCATTTTCCTCTACCTGCTGCACTTTCTCAAGTTCATCGTCATCTCGTTGTGCTTCCTCCAGTTTTTCGTCAACTTAAGCCTCATGTTCTGCCCGAGAAGCCTCATGTTCTTCCTTCAGGATGTGAACAAGGATAGGGTCAACATCATCAAAATCATGTGGAACTAGGTTTTTGCATAACCTCTTGATATGGCCCAATCCTCCACACCGTTTGCATTTCCTTTTCCTTGATCCATGCCTTGAAAGTGGATTCTTTGATCCTTAGATTTCTAGGCCTCCTAGGTGGCCTTCTAAGAACTAGTGGTTCAAGTTTGAACCCTAAATCGACTATATCCCAATCATTTTCATCAGCCATAGGTGGTACGTTTTCTGCATAAGTTGCATCAAACTTTTCCACGGTGAAATAGTTATGAACATAGTTCTCTATTTTAGCACCACTATCTCTCATCTTTAAGATGAAGTAGATTGCATGGTGACATGGGAAACCAGTAATCTACCACTTCCTGCATGAACAAGTCTTGTTTCCAATGTCTATAGGATACCCCCGTTCAGTTCCATGCTTTTCTTTTGCATAAACCTCTGCCAATATACTAGAACTTCTGACCATAATCATCTTTATCGTTCCCATTGCCCTAGTTCTTGCATTCCGTAACAAAACCACCTTTGGAACTATTTTATGGCCTACAATTTTTTTGCACAAATTCTTTGCTAAAATCTATCTTCACCGTTATGCATTGTCTTATTAAATCTAACAAAATAATAATTGCAAGTGACTTCATGCTCCTAATCTTAGCATTGAAACTCTCTACAAAATTATTACAAACATAATCCACTTTGCTTAACTAACCAAACTTCCTTCTAGCCGATAGCTTGTTGTGATGTTCTTTAAGGAATTCTTTCACCTTTGGCATTATATACATGTTCTGCATGTAAGTAGCATGCCTTCTTGGGGTGTATGTGTATGCTGATGGCTACAAGTTGTTTTCAAAGATCTTTCCTTTGAACTTCTTCGTGAAGTTAGTCGCGAGGTGCCGCATGCATTCCCTATGATCAACCCTAGAAAACACATCATCAACAACATTCTCAAGCCCCTTGCATGCATCAATGTGTATCATCAAGTATTTAGGGTGACCAATTATCACACGTAGTCTCTGCATGAACCATGCCCTACTTTCATTTGATTCACCCTCAATAACAACGTAAGCTACCGGAAAAAGGAAATTATGCGCGTCCACAACATAAGTAGTAGCAAGCTACCCCATGAACTTCCTTGTTAAATAAGTTGCGTCTATTGCTAGGTATGGCCTGCAGCCTTCGAGGAACCCCTTCAAGCATGCCTTCAAGCAGACAAAACATCTCCTAAAACATTTTTATCTGTCTGCTTATACTTGACCCCTCTTGAGACATTTTATCTTCCTTTCACAACCTCATAATCAACATCAACAACACTACCAGATGATGTCTTCTCTACCTTAGCTTTGAAACTATACAACATGTGAAAACTGTCATTCCACTTGCTTTGAATAAAGTCTAGATCCATCTCCTTCCCATCAAAGACTCTATGGTAAGGAATCAATTAAACTTATCGCTAAGGTCCGTTCTGAGTTTAGCAGGTCCAATGTTATGATCCCGCCTCACCTAGTCAAGTATAGTAGCAGCAACCCACTTGGTTGTCGCCAATCTAATTTTATCACTTAAAAAAGTATTAGGACATTTGTGTTTACCTTTATCTGTATTCGATAAGAATAAAAATAAATCACAGAACATATCAGTAGAATAAATATGAGAAAGACTAAAACTAAATGTAACTATTGCAACTAGAAATGGGTGTCCGCCCCGGATTGGAGATGTACACACCTTACTTTCCCTACAATGCACCCTAAATCTCTTTTGGTCGCTCATTTTAATGATAAATTTGAACCCAACTCTTATTGCATAAGTAGCAACAACATATCTATAGTCCTCCACAGTCTCAAAGACAGTCACATCATCAATTGTAGAGTTGTTCCTATCAAAGTGTATCACTGGCCTTTCTTCGTCTTCGTCATCGTATCTGCATCCTATTTCCGCATCTTCATATTCCTCTTCCTTATCAGTCTCATATTCAGGCTCAAATTTTGAATCAACCAAATATTCTCTACTCTCCATCCTATCAAGGTCAGCAGCTACATTTGTATATGCTTCCTCCTCCTCATCATCATCATATTCGAGCACAAAATCATCCTCATTGCCACCATTTCAATGTCTTCATGCTCTCTTCACAAAGCATCATGATCAAGGATAAGTTGGGTGGCCGCGCTCAGTATCACGAACATAGGCTGCTCTGTTATGGTCGGTTCAGATGTTCGTGTTGTACATGGTCCGAAATCATTGATGATAATCTCTTCCCCTGTATATTTATTAACGATGTGCAGAGACATCGGCATGGTCCTCATGCCTAGGTGTTTACCCCACATCATGGCTAGTGCCTCCCCAGTCCTAATGTCACAAAAAGTCTATGAATTTGTGTCGTAGTACCTACTTATGAATCCATCGTGCTCGCCAATCGGAAACTTTCCAAATTCCATATGCAATTCACTCAGAGTTAGGTCCTCCGCGTCTACTGTCATCCGATAATCAAAACCAATGGTAACTACAATTCTACCGTCGGACAAGGTTTTAGTCCGACAACCATGCCAAATCTTTAACAGAAATCTAGATACGGCAGACATCCTACGGTTACCAACACATATCCTTACCATCACCACGGGACTAGAAATACTAATTGGGGAATACAAAGAAGGAATTATAGTTCTTACCCTTCAGGGAGGATATATGACACGTTCACCAGGTTCCAGACCTCCAAAGCTTTGCACTTCGTGCCCCCTTCCCCTGTTTCGTCCTCCTACGTGCTCTCCAGCCTTGAAGGATCCATCTATGTTCTCGTCAGCTGCGTAGAACCCATATCCATGTTCTTCGAACGCGCAAGATCCATCTTTGGATGGGATCCGTATCACAGCCATCGTCGTTGGGCGAGAATCCAATGCCCGCCTCACGCTTTTCATTTCCAGACGCGCCTGGGCGGGGACAGCGGCAAGGAGACAGGCCAGGAAGGGGAGGGCAGGGAGGGGATGGTGAGAGGATGATGGACCAAGGGGAGAACAAGAATGCAGCACGACAGAATGGAGTGACGGTGGGAGGACTAGAGCAGTGGAGTGGAGCGGAGCTGGGAGCAACAAAATATGGAAAATCGCACAATAATAGGGGCACTACTCGGATGCGCGCCGTCAACGGTGGAGGTGGTAGGTCCCGCCAGTCAGACAACATGCCACGTAAACAAGTGAAACAAACTGGACCCATATGTCAGTAAACGAGTCAAGCAGGTGGCAACTAAGCTAGACTGGACCCACGTGTTAGCAAACGAGCGAACCCACGTATCAGTAAACGAGGCAAGCATGAGCCAACTAAGACAGACTGGACCCACATGTCAGCAAACGAGTGAACCCACATATCAGTAAACGAGTCAAGCATGCGGCAACTAAGCCAGACTGGACTCACATATTAGGAAACTAGTCAACTAGATGGTAATTGAATCAGTCATAACGGCGGATGGCGGCAGACGACAACATATGGAACCAGGGACATAGACGTAACGAGCCCGCGATTTTTGACGGTGTTGCTATAATTCAACGGATCGTAGTGGCACATTCATAATATCGGAGCAAACTAAGGGTTAGGTACCATCATACGCTCATGGGTTACTTCTTTGGAGCCAGGCCTCGGTCCATCAGGCTTACATGTAGGCACAATTGGAAGGAATATAATTTGGGGGGCACTTTCACAAATAGCATGCATGTCTCATACTACTCGTAGGCCCTATCGCTGACCATACTACTCGTAGGCCCTATCGCTAACATGGCAGTGGTCAAAGCGCCATCTACACATGTCAAAGTGGTCAGGTCAAAATAGGACCTCGCATGAACTATTTATGAAACATTTAAAATCTAGATGTGCAATTTCAATGAAGTACGCCCAAAGTGAAGGCGCAACAAAAGAATTAGGGCCGCTTGTGTGGTTTTCTCCTTTGTTGTTATCAACTATCATGTCTGGCTACTTGACTTTGTTATAAGCTTTCTCAAAGTCAATTTACAATATAACCCCATTCAACCTCATCGTAGCATGGCTGATCCCACAGGACACTTTGAGATAGATTGATCTAGTTGAGATACAACCCGATGTTTCCTACGACCACTTTACCTCATCGTTTTGATCGATTCATCGACACGGCTCAACTTCACGACCAATTACCGTGACATAGCTGGGGCCTACCAGCGTGAGCACACGACTGTTTGCGAATAGCTGACCAGCATCTGGTCAGGACATGACTCTTCCTGGTGGCCTCTGATCGTATCTGACGCGGATGCATGCTAGCTACTCATTGCCTCGTCTGCCCTAGCATGCAGCCTAGCAAGGAGAGAGGTCCCGGTGCTACCTAGGTAGCTACCGTGCTAGTTCATCAATATCTATGCACGTACACCTCTGAAGTAAGCAAAGTGTAGTTGCAGTGTCTCTCCATATTCATGTTTCTATTCTACAGAAATCATCATCTAAGTACCTAGCTTGGTCATCAGAAGTCAAAGTCAAAGTCTTCTATATATACTACTTGCCTATGTCCATTTGGTACGTACTCCTGCTATGACCATAACAAAAATTGCATGCACGTACATATCTGTACATGTGTCACTGCGTAAGGAAAAGTCAAGCAGGCAATTATATATGAGTTTCATGTTTGATGCACTAACATTTGTAATGCAATACTCCATATAAATAAAATCAATGGACAAAGTCGGGACGAGAAAGCAACACTACTAGACCATAATGCAGCAAACAACACACACAGCAGATGCTGGGAAATCAGGATACATATATGGTTCGACGTACTTTATGGATGGAACAAAAGAGATAAAACACCAACAAATTAAACAAGCGATGCTAATTTAATTCAAGAACTCTTTTTCTTCTGCACTTAGTAAAATGGAGCAGAGACGGACATGCATAAATGATCTTCAGGATGTTTCACCAGTTTAGGCTTCAGTTCTTGGTGGGTATATATATATACCTCCTGGAGTGATTTTATCTGCGGGGATGTTGACAATTGAAGTAGAGGATCAATAGATAGGAGAACTAACAAGTTAGCATGTATAGTATACAAAAATCTGGATCGACCTCTAAACAAACCAGGTAAAATGGTACTACTCACAAACTGTAGTAATTGGAGAACTCACAATAAAATACAGTTCTCTTTTGTGTTCAGTTTAATAGAGTAAATTATGCCGCCGGCCGGCCAAGTATTTTGTAAAAGAATACACATATTCATATCAGGGCAATAACGACATTGATTTTCTTTTGAAATATATTCAACCTGCGATTAATTCGTAACAAATATCGGATCATAGCAGAATTAATTTGCACATTCTTTTCACAGAGAAGATCATGCCTGGTTTAATAGATTTCTTGACTGCAGCACAATATAATGTGTCAAAGAGGCCGACCATGATAGACTAGCTGTAGGTTGGCACATGTACAGAATACTGACAAACGTGTGCCAGAGCGTTCCAAGTACTCATGTGTTTTTAACTTACTCATCCCTTCTACTTCTATGATTGTCTTGAGTCAAAGATTTTAAAATTTGACAAACTTTATTGTATATAGTACTAACATAATATGACATAAACTTGATATATTATAAATCTCTATTTCAAAACGGATCTAGTGATACTATTTTGGTATCATAAATTTGGCTACGTTTCTCAAAATAATTGGTAAAACTTTAAAATATTTGACTTAAGACAAAGCTAGAAGTACACTTATTTGCAGACGGAGAGAGTACGGGAATAGGCATGCTTGCATATGTACGACATGAAATATCAGCTATCGTACGCATCCAAATTTCCATAGACATATAGTGCAGCAGCACTCTTTGCATTCATATGGTTATATTGCAATGCATAAACTAAAAATATATGTAGTCACAGACTAGCTAGCAGACATGCAGATGCTAGAGGAGAGATATGTAGTTTTGTATGCTTATAACATAATTAACTAGGTACTACGTATCGATTAGCAGGTGAGCTGCCAAATATTACCACGTACAGGGCGTCCTCATCCATATTGCCTAACAAAATTCTTCCTCGCAGGGAATATATGAGCATGCATGTAGTAGCTTCATTGTGATTGTTCAACAGTAAGCAATCCGTTCAAAAAAAGAAAACAGTAAGCAATCAGAAAGCCGAAACACACATAGTTCAGGGCTTGTTGGATTTAAAGGAATCTCATAGGAATTTAGAGGATTTTGATCCTTAGGAATATTTTCTTTGTGCATCGTTTGATTCGTAGGATTAGTTAGATCCTTATAAAGTTTTCCCATAGGATGGCATTGCCTATGTTTTGCAGGAAAATTTTCATTTACCTGGACCTCATGTTACAATTTTTTTTGTCTTTGCTCAGATTTAAACACTCCTTCAAAAAAAATCATATAGGGTTGAAATCCTGTAGAATTTAATTGGATATGACATTCTAATCCTGCACTTTATCTATACTTATGTTTTTCTTATCCCGCGAATCAAACAAGTCCATCTGAGCTGAAAGTACTTGCCTAGGTATGTGCCCGTTGTGTATACACAGTGAGACTCTAAATTAGCAGACCAACGAACACCCTCTACCAACAGGAGCACGGTCCACGGTACATGACCGCATGAACATCCCAATTGGCAAAACGACTTGGGCTTGGCCGGATTTGCATGCAGTGCTGCTAGTATTCCTACGACTGTCCATCTAAAAGAAAGTACTGTTTACTATACCATGTGAAAATAATTATCCAAAATAAATTGAGGCAGATCTGCATGAGCAGTACCAATGTACAACAACGATATATATGCGAGCAAAATGTTCAAAATAAAAATAAAATTATGCGAGCAAAAGAATACTGCATGCGAGCAATGAAAATGCATACTACTAGAATTTCGCAAAAAAAAAAATGAAAACACATACTAGTACTGAAAGTTAAGAGAAATCAAACAATTATGTATATTGGTAGTAGGAGAAGCCTAACCTGCGGAAGATCGAACACGCGGCTACTGCCCGGCTGTGTGCCGCTCGTCTCCGCCGGCAGTGCCAGGTTTCAAGTAGGGCCCGGCGCCTAGTGGACCGAGGCCGACGGCGCCCATGGCCGACGAGTACCCGAAGTCGTAGCCTCCGCCGCCGTTGACGCTGAGCCTGCCGATGGCGCCCTCCGCCCCCTCGTAGCTCCTCGCCAGCATCTGCACGGCCGCGAACTGGTCGTGCCCGAACCCACCGACGCCCGCGCCGATCGCCGTGGAGTGGCTGATGTTGATGAAGTTCTGCGTGCAGTTGGGCACCGCGTTGCCGATGAAATCCGCCATCGCCGGCGTCCCGTTGCACGCCGAAACCGCCGCCGCCGCAGCCGCCGCCTGCAGGACACACATACAGACTCAAGTCTCGGTTCGCAGCATCTATTTCTGTCTAGCAATATGTCGTGTATGCGTATATGTACCTGGAACTTTGAGAGTTCGTAGCGGGTGCGGGCGAGGTCCTGCTGGAGCTGGCGGAGCTGGTGCTGGAGGACGGAGATGACGCCGACGCAGCCGTAGACGGGGTCGCGGAGGCGCATGTCGGCCTCGTAGGCGAGCGAGTTCACGGCGTCCTCCCGCTGGTACGGGTTCAGCTCGTGCAGCAGCTTGGTGACGTTGCTGGCGCCGAAGACGCGGTGGACGTGCACGAACTTCTGCGGGTTGTCCGGCGGGAAGTAGGGCGCGAACACGCAGTCGGGCTGGCACTTGCGCCGGAGGAACTTACAGGCCGCGCAGGGCGAGCCCGTGCCGGGCGGCCCGGAGCTCGCCGCGCCGACCGCGGACGAGGCCATGGTGATCACGGAGCCTGGCAGCGACGACGCCGACGAGGATGCCATCGATCTCGATCGGTCTAGCTTGCTTCCTGGCGAAGGAGAGATCCAAACCCCAAGCAAGGAAAGGGAAGACAGACGGTCAGGTCACGGTTTCTCTCTTCTGGAAAGTTTGGTATTGGCAATTAGGAAGCGGGGGAACGGGAGAGGATCATAAATTTATTCTTGCCATATCTGCACACACTGCCCAGATGGCATGAAACCATTCTAAGAAAGTGCAGATTATTCTCCGATATACCTCTACAAAATTAGAAAAAACTTGGACAAAAAGCGTAACTGTACATTTCTTGTCAAAGAAAAGGATCGAGCGAGACAGATCAGTAAAAACTTCACTGTTCGTTGACCATCCATGATCCTAATTTTATTCCTCCCCCAAGTTTCTTCGCACATCCGAACACTAGAATCGAGCAACAAGGGAGTGGATAGTTTAGACATTGTATCTGTTCGATAGGATCAACACTTCCACAGATCACAAAAGACGTGGAATTACTACTTAACGGCCAGGAACCGACAGAGAGAAAGAAGCACCCGCGAGGAAATCGAAGAACCAAGAGAGAGGAAGAGACAAATTAAAGAAGGAAGAAGCAATTGGATCGGGGGCCGAGGTACGGCGAACGCCAGAGAGAGTAGAGTAGAGTACGCACCCTTTCCGTGGGACGAAGTTTTCTGCTCACTTCGTGCGGCTGCCGCGCGCTAACCTGAATCGCCTCTCTCCTACTTTTCCTTCCTTCCCTCGCGCAAGCGGCTTCCTCCTCCTCCTCCTATTTAGCTTGGCTAGCTCCTGCGTTGTTCCAACTTGCCTTTTTATTTCCCTCTCGCTCTTCTTCTCTAGCAGCTTGGCTGTTTGTTTTGGAGAGAGAATGGAGTATGAAAGTGACGACCAAAAGACGGTGTGAACTGCGTGTGGTATATGAGAGGGAAGGGGGGACACGTACGTACGGGGTTGGAAATTTCACACACAAAAATGATCTCTGTCTTTATTACTGGATGGTGGGAATCAGGAGGAAATGGGGACCTTCTGGGCTTTGGTGTTTTCCGAGATCATCGTGCTAGCTGATGGATGAAGCACACCAATTTATATTGTCATTCTTTTTATGTTTTACGAAACATATTGCATGTTACATATCGATCAGTATATTATTCTTGGGATTATTACGACAATTTATATTGTCATTCTCTTTTTGTTTTACGAGACCTATTGCATGTTACATATAGATAGACGATTATGTTGGATATATTAGTGATCTGCAGTTTTCTATGATTAAATTAAGTCAATATAATGGCTTTTAGGGGTTGTTTAATTACAACCATTGGATGTCCTGATCAGGGGCATCCAAACCATCCATCCATTGTGTGTGGTTCCCCTGGTGCAGGTCCTATATAAAGGGGTCATAGGGTTTGAGGAGGATAAGGATACAGTTTTGCTCTCTCTCACTCTCTCCCCTGCTCACTAATCAAGCAAGGACTGAAAGCACCAGAAAGAACCACTCACTGTTGAAGATCAAGAACACAAGTGGAAGAAGAAGCAAGAGGAGGCCATGGCTGGACCTCCAGATCAAGGTACATATCCAAGATCCTTCTCTCTGTGGCTTATTTCTTGAACTAGATGATCCTATGGGATCTAACAGTGGTATCTGAGCAACCTAGCTGCAAGTTTGAGCCATCTTTATTAAAGTTTTATCTTTAAGTGAATTGTTCTTCTTGTTGGGATCAAGTGTTCTGTTGCTAGAATTTTGATTTCGATCAAGTTCTTGCTCAGAACTGAATAAGGTTGATGTTTTAGCCCCACTTTTTTCTAAGTTTAAACCCTAATAGATGAATCAATGGGTCTAGGGTTTTAATTATGTTAATCTGTTGTGGGGATTGAGGTTTTGGTGCAAAATCTAATCGAAAATCCCCAATTTATTGAAGAACCCTAACCATAGTTCATCAATTACTGAAGAATCGTAACCCTAATTCCTAAACTGAGGTACCTTAACCCTAATTTCTTAACATTAAGGAGCAGCGGGCACTTACATGAGGACCCTGCCGTCGTCATTGGCCACGGCGGCGTCGGGATCGCCACCTGAGAAGGGCATGCCTGCTCGGGCTCATCCCGAGCGGTCTCGCCGTTTGCTGCACCGGCTGCTGGCCGAGCCTCCTTCCACGCTTGTCGCCATTGGAAGCTCTTCACCATGCCGGGTCCAGCATCGTGCTGTCGCCGTCGTGGGGACGCCCATGTGGGCATGACCGCCTCGCAAAGGGCGCCGTCCAGAGCCGCTCGACGGAACTGCGCGCTTGCCAAAGCCACACGTAGCTCCCGCGAGGGGGCCTGGTCGATGCTGCCGCCGTCTCTTTCCTCTGCTGCATCTGCTTCGCTGGGCTGCGTCGCTCGCATCGCATCGGGAGGCAGAGGAAGGGAGGGGAAATGGGGGCTAGGGCTCGGGGGGGGGGGGGGGGGAGGGGGGCGTCGCTGCAGGTCGTCTTCGCTCCCGACCGAGCGCGTCCTCCACTGTTGGATGTAATCCAACGGCCCGCAACCTCAGCTTCTTAACGGGCCCAGTGGGCCGCTAAAGCGGAGGAAAAGGGGTATGGGTTTTCGGCCCAATTCGGAAGTTTTGTCTTATGTTTTCCCTTTTTCTTTAAAATTTAAGAAATAATGTTTATAAGTTAGGGTTTATATAAATGGTTTTTGGGGCTAAGTTTTTGGCATGTTTTTATTATGTCTTTTATGGAATACAATTGTCTGACAAATTATTCTTTTGGCATGCCATAATGTATCTCACTTAAGTAAGTTTGATGTGTTTTATTATGATAAGTTGTTTCTTTTGATGTCTTTATTATACTTAGTTGTTTATTTTGTGTTGTTTTTAAAAATAAATTGTGGTAATAATGTTTTGCTGCAAAATAAAGTTTGATATCGTCAAATTAAGCATGGACTATGTCTATCATTCTGGCCAAAGCTAATGGATGGACATTTTGACCATGGAATTTTATTAGGATGATTCACTTCTGGCCAAAGCTGATGTGTTCCAGACTGATAAAAGGAATTTTATATGTGAGAGGATTTAATTAAGTGTGGCTTATATCTGATTTTCTGGCCAAAGCTGATTGGCAGATGTTTTGATCACAATTTTTTTATTGATCATGTCTATTTCTGGCCAAAGTTGATGTAGACTAGATTGATGAAAGGAGTATAAAATGTTGATGCTTAATCAAAGCATTTGTTTTCTTTTGTAGCATCTAATGCCTCTCAAATTGCCAGAATTATTAATGGCATAGAACAGTTGACTGGTAGAAATTTTGTTACATGGAAGGAAAAGCTTAAGATTACTTTAGCTTTGCTGAATATTGATTATGCCCTCCTTAAGGATCCTCCTACTGCACCTACTGAAGGTGATGACAATTATGATTCCCTGAAAAGGGTTTATGATGATGAGAAAACTAAGTGGGAGGATTCAAATCGTAAGTGTCTCATGATCATTAAGGGCTCCATCACTCAAAGTATGGGGGGAGCCGTTCCAGACTCTCAGACTGCCAAGAGTTACCTTGGAAAGATTGAGGACCAGTTTAAGGGATCATCCAAAATTTATGCAACAAGTCTCATTAGAAGGTTTATTGATGAAAGGTATGATCCAACTGGGAGTCTGAGAGAGCATATCATGAGAAAAATCAACATGGACACTAAACTTAAGACAATGGAAATGGAAATCTCTAAAGGTTTCCTTGTCCATTTTATTATGTCATCCTTGCCCATGGAGTTTTCTCCATTTACCATCAATTACAATGCGATGGATTCTAAATGGGACATGGATGAAATGATGGCTAGATGTGTACAAGAAGATGAAAGGATTAAAGTTGGACAAGTTGATCATGTTAACCAGTTCAAGCACTCTCATAAGAAGAAAAATCAAAAGTTTATGAAGCGTAATCCTACTCAGTTTAAGGATAAAGGGCAATCTTCTAAGTTCTTTCAACAAAATAATCCTAATAGAGCTCCTAATGCAGATGCACACCCTAATGTTGATGGTAAAGATCCTAATGGATGTCGCTTTTGTGGAAAAAGCGGACACGTTCAGAGGGGTTGTATTGTGTTTATGAAATGGCTCAATAAGGAAGGTACTAATGTTATAACCTTTGTTGACGAATCCCTTTATGTTAATTATGCCACCAATACATGGTGGGTTGACTTATGTGCAACAATTCATGTTGCAAACTCCTTACATGGATTCGATACGAAGAGGACCCTAAGAAGAGGGGAAAGAACCATTAGAGTTGCTAATGGTGTTGAGACTGAGGCTGAGGCTATTGGAGAGTTCTCACTTATGCTCCATAGCGGCTTTATGCTTTGTTTACATAATGTACTTTATGTACCCTCTGTGAGACGAAACCTTGTGTCTATCTCATGCTTTGATGATGATGGTTTTCGCTGTGACTTTGGGAACAAGAGATGTATAATTATGTTTAACAATAATAATATTGGTATTCCCTTCCAACAAGACAAACTTTATCTTGTTTCCTTAAGTGATTCCCTAAATGAAGTTGATGCCTCTTCTAATATGAATGTTAGTACCAAGCGTAAGCGCTATGATGATGAGACTTTTTCGAAACTATGGAACTATTGTTTGGGCCATATTTCGAGGGGGAGAATTGAGCATCTCATTAAGGAGAAAGTCCTTCATCCTTTGGATTTCTCGGATGCGTATCTGGATCATTGTATTGATTGCATCAAATGGAAATATACTAAGAGAATCAAGAAAGGTGCAAATCGAAGCACATGAGTTTTAGAAATTGTTCACACAGATATCTGTGGTCCGTTCAATGTGAAATTAGTGGATGATTTTGATTCCTTCATAACATTCACTAATGACTTCTCCTGCTTTTGATACATCTATCCTATCAAAGAAAGATTTGAGGCATTAGAAAAGTTCAAGATATTCAAAGCTGAAGTTGAGAATCAAGTTGGTCAAAAGATCAAAGTTGTAAGGTTTGATCGTGGTGGTGAGTACTACGATAGACACACTACTTATGGCCAAATTCCTGGACCTTTTGCTAAGTTCCTACAGGAAAATGGTATTGTTGCTCAGTATTCAGCACCAGGCGAACCTCAGCAAAATGGAGTCGCTAAAAGGCAGAATCGTACTCTTATGGATATGGTAAGAAGTATGTTAAGTCACTCCACTTTGCCGCTTGGTTTATGGATAGAACCTCTAAAGACAGCTGCACATATTCTTAATAAGGTCCCCAGTAAATCAGGGCCAAAAATGTTGTATGAATTATGGACTGGGAGAAAACCTACCCTAAGTTATTTGCATGTGTGGGGCTGCCCTGTTGAGGCAAGAGTTTTTAATCCAATTATGGGAAAGTTAGACCCCAAGACTGTCAGCTGCCACTTCATTGGTTATCTTGACAAATCTAAGGCATATCGTTTCTATTGTCCAAAGTAATTCACAAAGTTTGTTGAAATAAGACATGTTGTGTTCTTGGAAAGTGATATGATGAGGGGGAGCATGACTCCCATGGAAATAATCTTGGAGGAGAAACGGGATTATGTTTCGATCCCTGTGATCCAAGAGCCAGTGTTTCCTGTTCATGTTGAGGTTACACCTCTAGTTGAAAGGACTGCTAATCCTATCCTTGTTGAGATACCAGTGACTCCGCCAGAGTCCATACCTAATGATACTTCTACGGAAGATGCTCAGCAGCCTAAAGTTGTGGTTGTGGTACCAAATAATGTACCGCTCAGAAGGTCTAAGCGGGCTAGAGAGTCCGCTATTTCTTGTGATTATGTCACTTATATGAGTGAGGATATGAATGAGTCGATGTTGGATGATGATCCTGCATCATTTAAGGAAGCTATACAGAGTGATCATTCATCAGAGTGGCTTGATGCTATGAAAGATGAAATGAAGTCCATCAGCATTAATGATGTATGGGACTTAGTAGAAATTCCTGAAGGAGCCAAAACTGTGGGCTATAGATGGATCTATGAGACCAAACGTGACTCCAAAGGTGATATCGAAAGGTTCAAAGCAAGGCTTGTGTCTAAGGGATTCACTCAAAGAGAAGGTATTGATTATAATGAGACTTTTTCACCTGTCTCTTCTAAGGATTCGTTTAGAATTATTATGGCACTTGTGGCTCATTATGATCTGGAGTTGCATCAGATGGATGTCAAAATAGCATTTCTAAATGGTGATTTACATGAAGACGTTTACATGGCTCAACCAGAAGGTTTTGTTATGGAAGGGAAGGAACACTTATGATGTCATCTTAAGAAATCCATTTATGGATTAAAGCAAGCCTCAAGGCAATGGTACTTCAAGTTTGATCAAGTGATAAAGAATTTTGGTTTTAAAGAGAATAAAGTGGACAATTGCATTTATGTGAAGTTCAGGGGAGCAATTTTTTCTTTCTGATACTATATGTCAATGACATACTCTTAGCTAGTAGCGATAACAATATGCTACTAGAAACTAAAAGGTTTCTCTCTTCAAAGTTTGATATGAAGGATCTCAGTGAAGCCGCTTATGTCTTAGGCATTCAAATTCACCGAGATAGATCCAGAGGAATCTTTCGGTTATCACAAAGAGCATATATTGAGAACATACTCAAAAAGTTCAATATGCATAAGTGATCAGCCTCGCCTGCTCTTATTGTCAAGGGTGATAAGTTTGGGACTTTCTAGTGCCCAAGTAATGATTATGAATCTGCGCAGATGAAGTCAATTCCTTATGCTTCAATTATTGGAAGTATGATGTATGAAGAAGTGTGCACTCACCCTAACTTAGCTTTTATAACCGGGATGCTTGGCAGATATCAGTCTAATCCAGGGTTGGATCACTAGAAGGCTGCTAAGAAAGCTTTGCGCTATTTGCAAGGAACTAAAGGCCTCATGCTCACATACAAGAGAACTGATAACCTCGAGGTGGTGGGTTATTCAGATGCTGATTTTGCGGGGTGTGTTGACACTAAGAAATCCACATTGGGTTATATTTTCACCCTTGCAGAGGAGCTATTTCTTGGAAAAGCACCAAGGAAAGTGTTACTGTATCGTCAACAATGCAGGCAGAGTTTATGGCGTGTTATGAGGCAACCGGGCAGGCAGTATGACTGAAGAATTTCATTCCGGGTTTAAGGGTGATTGACAGTATATCTGAGCCACTCACTCTTTTCTGCAATAATCAACCCGCAGTGATCTATTCGAGTAATAACAAGTCAAGTGGTGCTTCCAAACACATTGACATCAAGTATCATGTTGTGAAAGATAGAATCCTGGATCAAACAATAAGTATTAAGCATATAAGGACTAACGAAATGTTAGTGGATCCACTTACGAAAGGCCGGCCACCTAGTGTGTTCAAAGAATATGTTGCTAGCATGGGATTGGCAGAATGCTTTTGATCCTAGAATTGGAACCGTTATGACACCATCTCCCCATAAGTCTAAGAAGCGTTCTTGTCTTCGATGGAACAATGTATTGTAGTCAATTAGTTTGATGGAACGATGTCTGTATAATTTTTAACAAAGAGTTGAGCTCATAAGTTTGTAATAAGTATAAGTTTATGGAGCTCTTAAGTTAAAGGAGTTATGTTTTGAAATAAAGTGGTGTATTGTAGTAACTGGGTTCTATGGCACTCTATAACCGTTGTAATTCTGTTGTCTCATATGTTTTTTGTTGAGAAATGGGCGTATAAAGTTTATCCTTATGATCAGGGGGAGAATGTTGGATATATTAGTGATCTTCAGTTTTCTGTGATCAAATTAAGTCAATATAATAGCTTTTAAGGGTTGTTTAATTACAGCCATTGGATGCCCTGATCAGGGGCATCCAAACCATCCATCCATTGTGTGTAGTTCCCCTGGTGCGGGTCCTATATGAAGGGGCCCAAGGGTTTGAGGAGGATAAGGATACATTTTTGCTCTCTCTCACTCTCTCCCCTGCTCACTGATCAAGCAAGGACTAAAAGCACCAGGAAGAACTACTCACTGCTGAAGATCAAGAACACAAGTGGAAGAAGAAGCAAGAGGAGGCCATGGCTGGACCTCCAGATCAAGGTACATATCCAAGATCCTTCTCTCTATGGCTTATTTATTGAGCTAGATGATCCTATGGGATCTAACAGATTATTCTTGGGGTCATTACAACTGTGGTGTCAGTTCACTCCTAAATTATCACTGTGTCACTATGATCCATCGAATTATAGAAATACCATCATAAATCACAGACTCTTTTCGTCTATACCCCTGGTTCCGTCTGTTGTGGTTGTCGCCGTCCGGCATTACGACTGCATTAGCTGCCGTCTAGTTGAATCGCACCCTAACATGTGGGTCCATCGCTTGCCACACCAGCATCTCGGGAAACTAATATATTTGTCAACCTTCTGACTAGCGGGACCAAGGTGACGTGTGGGACCTCTTCTGACGTAGGGGTCCTAGCAATAGTTCTTCTGCCCTGTGGGCCCTCTTCTGACTTGTGGGACCTCTTCAGACGCGTGGGACCCAACAATAGCCCTTCTGACATGTGGGGCCTTTTCTGACGTGTGTGACATGTGGGACCTAGTACACTTTCCATGCCAACTACTTGGGAAACTGATATATTTGTCGGGCTTCTGACATGTGGGACCAGGCTGATGTGTGGGACCTCTTTTGACATAGGGGTCCCAGCAATAGCCCTTCTGTCCCGTGGGCCCTTTTCTAACTTATGGGATCTCTTCTGTTGTGTGGGACCCAGTAGTACCCCTTCTATTTTGTGGGGCCTTTATGATGTGTGGGACCCAGTACATAGCAACTACTGACATGTGGGGTCTTTTATGACGTGAAGGACCTAACACATAACCCTGTCAGTAGCGACAAAAAAGGGTCAATGCATCTATCCTGACCTGGCTACTCTAGGCATGCCGAGCGGTTACACAAGCATGTCGGTCGCATTCTGCTCATTCCTACCACACTGTACGATTGACCATACGCTCTTGTGACCACACGTTTATTTTCATTGAAACATAATCGGAGTAGGAAAAACCATTTTGAGTGAAGCATTAACGGAATATGAGAGCTGCACATATGGTGTTTATTTAATGACCTAGACGAGAACTATTGAAAAAAATCTTAAAATATCCTTGATTAATAAATGTGTAGAGATAAAGACATGTTGTAGAGAAAGGAATGCGTGGTATTTCACCATTTTGTGTTTGGCCATCTTCACAAACTACCCACATTCGCTTGCGCCCCTATTTTCATCTAGTCATTTTAGTTACGCAGGCATGCCGGTCATGTTCCTCCCCTTTCTACCATTCTATATAATTGACCTTTCTTGCTTGTTGCCAGTTTACCACGCGTCTATTATCAATGAAACATAATGTTAGTGAAAAGAAACAAGTTTGAGGCAAGTGTTGGTCATTTATGAGGATTGCACATTAGCTGTTTGTTGAATGAACTATATGGGAACTATTTGAGAAAATCATATATATCTCCACCTCCTACACGAGTACGGATAAAAGACAAGTAGAGCACAAACTGCGTAATTTACATAGGATTAGTGCGGTAGAGGAAGCGATCAATGTGCAACAATGAGATTAGCAGAGTTTAATTTTCTAATGCAAGCAACTACAAGATGATTAGGCGGTTAGCCCCTAAAATTTCACGAGGGCCACAAAACTGAGTACAAACGAGGTGTAACCATGAACAAACACTTCATTCAAGCATTAATATAGGGGGTCCCTTAAGATAATAACAACACCAGTTAACATATAGGACCCACGACTGAACTGTTGCAGGTTTGGCGCCTCGTCATGACTAGTCCGACGCCTCCTAGGACCTACTCCCGAACACTTGTGGCAACTCGTTAGCCACCAAAACCAATGCCAAAACCAGCTCCAGCGACACCGTCGGCTGTTGGGCCACCGGCACCTCCGGATAATCCGGCTGCACCACCGCAGGCATCGACAGCTCCGGGAGGACCCTGTGGATGAAGTTGCCATTGTTGAGGAACTGGTCCCTGTAGTTGGTGAACATGTTGGCGCGTGTAAACATAATCATCTCGCAACCGCAGTGGTAGACGTGGCCGTAGAGGAAATGGGCGTCCCTGAAGTCGATGAACATGACTGTCAGCGTCCCGTCCGAGTTGTTGGAGAGGCCGTACATGCGGTTCCCATGGCCGTGGCCAGAGCCGATGTCAAGGAAGGCACATACCAGATGTCACTGCGCCCTCCCTAGGGAGAAGGCCCAAATGTGCAGGGAATTGTCCTCCTTTAGGTGGAGGTCTATGTTGATGCGCTTCGGGACAACGGGCGGCAGGTTGAAATAGGCCATGGTTGCCTCACAGCATCATAGGGATCGAGATGTTTGCTACAAAATCGGGGGATTAGAGATGTTTTGGTTCTCCACGATCGTGGGGAGGGGGGAATAAATAGGAAGGGGTGATCAGAGATTAAATGTGGCAGATGAGCGGGACCGAGGAGAGAATCAAACGTTGTTGACGAAGACAAGGCGAAGCTGATGGGGCAATACGCTGACTCTGCTCCCAGCATTTTATGACACGGTCATATTTTTGGAGTGCGTTAGAGGAGAAGGAGACAAGAGTGTCGCATGTTGTTCGAGACGAGATGGAAATCCAAGGAGCCTTACCTACTCAATGGCACAACCATAATTTGTCCTCCTCTAATTACTCCTAACCATGCCGCTCCTCCCTTTTAATCGCTCTGGTTGGAAACTGATTAGTTGTGTATGCGGTTGCACTTGACTCGCGTTGCATCCCGGTGGTCCTCCTAGCTGTTAGCATGCCTTAATTTAACGAGAGATAAGAGATATGCTTAGAATCTTGTTTCCAATGAACCTTGCATGGTTGCGCACGCTGGCACCCCTCCATGGATTGAGCGCAAACTCGACACATAGCTCCCTCTCAGTATTTAAAACAACTTCTCTAACTAGAGATTTTTGGGTTATGTGAAATAATCTGGATTTTCCATTTTCTAAACCCAAAATTTCATAGTTTTTCAAGTTTTCTCCAAAGTACATGCAAGAATTGAGCACGGGCATGGACCCTATATCAGTATGTATGTCCATTCCCAGATATGGATATTTGTCTCATGATACAACCTATACTGTTTTTAGGTGAGCCTCCGTAATCGTGGATTATAACTGTAGGTACTCAAAGAAATGCACTCAAAATTCGGGCAAAAATGGTTTGGGCTGCCCCACTGGATACCTAGGCTGGATCCATGCTTAGGATACCAATGACCCTTGCATGGTTATGCAAGCTGGAAAGTTTGGCCTATTTTTGAAGCTTGACAAACAAAATAAAAAAATAAAAAGGAAACTTGCGCATGAAGTCCTTATATGTGATCCATTACCCATTATAAATAAATAAACAAGACACACCAAGACTCTAAACATGGAAAGCCTCACCCAAATGGCTATCTGATGACCCACAAGTATAGGGGGTGTATCGCAGTATTTTCGAGGGAAGTGAAACCCAATTTATTGATTTGACACAGGGGGAGCCAAAAAATATTTATAAGCCTTAACAACTGAGTTATCAATTCAGCTGCACCTGGAAACGATCTTGCTCACAGCAGTCTATCAGTAGCAGCAGTTTTGTAGTAGCAATAGTAAAGTAACAGAAGTAGTAAAGTAAAGACATCAGTAACAATAGCAGTACAGTAGGATTTGAGTACGGTAGGCATAGGGATGGATGGTAGGGCTTTGCATGGACAAGACAATTCACATAGCAATCCGAACATAGGGCAATTGCAGATAAATAAGATAAAGCATCCAAGTACTAGATAATCATAGGCATGTGTTCCATATATAGTCATACATGCTCATAATGAGAACTTGCACAACATCTTTTGTCTTGCCAGCCCGTTTGTAGCGGGGCCTCAAGGGAACTACTAGCAATTAAGGTGCTCCTTTTAATAGAGCACCGGAGCAAAGCATTAACACTCTGTGAACACATGTGATCCTCACATCAAAGCCATTCCCTCCGGTTATCCCGATTTCTGTCACTTCGGGGCCATTGGTTCCGGACAACAATGTGTGTAAACAACTTGCAGATAAGACCATAAACAATACTATCATAATGAATCAGTAACATGTTCAGATCTAAAATCATGGCACTCGGGCCCTAGTGACAAGCATTAAGCATAACAAGTTGCAACAAAGTCATAAATCACTAATGGAAGATACTAGGCACCATGCCCTAACAATCCGATGTCATTACATGAACGATCTCATCCAATCCCTACCACCCCCATAGCCTACATCGGGGGATTACTCACTCATAGATGGGGGAAACATGGATGGTCGATAGAGAAGCGATGGTGATGATGATGGCGATGATCTCCTCCAATTCCTCGTCCCGGCAGGGTGCCAGAACATAGTTTCTGGTGCCGTTTCGTGGAATCTGGTGCTGGCGGCGGAGCGTAACTCCTTCTAGAAAAACATCGACCCCCCTGAGTTTTTAGGTTAGAAGGCAACTTATAGGCGAAGAGGGAGACCAAGGGGGTGTCTAGGGCGGCCAGACCATCCCCTGGCGCGGCCAGGCCCAGCCCGCGTGGCCAGGTGGTGTGGCTGGGCCCTATCCCCACTCCTTCTCATATTCTGGCTCCAGAAGTCTTCTGGTGAAATAGGATTTTTGGCTTTTGTCCCGTCCAATTCCGAGAATATTCATTTTCTGACTTTCTTGGAACCAAAAACAGCAGAAAACATGCAACTAGCACTGTGGCTCTTGTTAATAGGTTAGTCCAAGAAATCATATGAAAAGTAATCCAAAGTGTGGACAAAACACAAGAAAGTAGATAAAACCAAGCATGGAACATCAAAAATCATAGATACATTTGCAATGTATCAACATCCCCAAGCTTAACCCCTGCTCGTCCTCGAGTAGGTAAGTGATAAAAAGAAAGAATAATTTTTGAGGTGACATGCACCATCATAAACACTATTAGAAAACAGCTAATCCGTGGCGCACCTGTTTTGATCATCCGTGGCGCACTAGGGGTGCGCGACAAGGCGCACGCTACGGGTAAAAGTTAGCTGTGGCACACTAGGTGGTGCGCCACGAGTATGAAAAGTTAGCCGTGGCGCACTACGTGGTGCGCCACGAGTATGAAAAGTTAGCCGTAGCGCACTAGGTGCTGTGCGCCACGGGTACGATTTCAAATTTTAAAAAAAGCGGGATTTGATCTAGATCTAGATCTAGATCAACCCGCCGGCCGCCGTTGTCGTCGGAGGAGGGCCCGGTCAGAGTATGGTGGAGGAGATGGCATCTGGAGGTGCACGGGGCAGGGCGCCATCAGAGGATGGTCGGGGAGGGTGTAGCCAGAGGTGGTCAGAGGAGGGCGCCGTTGGAGGATGGTCAGAGGGTGGAGGAGTGAGGCGAAGAAGAAGGTAGGAGAGGTGGAGGAGTGAGGAGAAGAAGAAGGTAGGAGAGGTGGAGGAGAAGGAGAAGGTGGAGAAGGGAGGAGAAGTGGAGAAGGAGAAGTGGAAGTGGAGGAGATAAGGGGTGGGTGGGGAAGATATATATGGAGGGTTAGGTGGTCAGGTGGTGATTCGAATTTCGAATCCCGCCCAACTTACTCGTGGCGCACTAGGGCTGGTGCGCTACAAGTAAGTGGCCTCCATTTTTTCTGCAGGAAAAAACGATCTTTTTACTCTTTTCGAATTTTGAAAATCTAAAAAATCGCCAAACGACCAACGGTCATTGCGAGCGGATGAGAAATCTCGTTCTCGTCATTTTGGTATATTAAACGTTTTTTTTCGAATTTGTATGCAAAAGTTACGGCTATTTTACCATGGCATTATCTTTTTTTGCATAAAAAGTCGAAATTCATGTTTGTTAATTTTCCTACACACTAGACCACATTACCTACATATATGTGAAAGGATTTTATTTTTTGAATTGTTTATCATTTTCTTTTATTTTTTGCAAGGCTAAAAAGGCGATCCACCTGTGTGTGTGTGTAGGGAGGGGTTGGTGCAGGAAACTTTCCTGTGGCGCACTAGGCTAGGGTGCCCTACGGGTAAGTTCACCCAGCTACACAGCATGCCGCAACCCACATACCCGTAGCGCACTATATCAGAGTGCGCTATAACTAAGTTTCACACCTGTAGCGCACCGCGCGCAGGTGCGCTACGGCTAGGTTGTCTGCGGCCACGTGTGCCCTGGACCACAAGTAGCCGTGACGCATCACCCCCATGTGCGCCACGCTTACGGCAGTTAGCCGTAGGGCACCTGTAGGCAGTGCGTCACGCCTATTTTACCCGTGGGGCACCACTAGCACGTGCGCCACGGATGTGTGGATTACCTATAGCCATTTTCCTAGTAGTGAAACTTGATCAAAGTATTTGTAAAACATTCAAAGTTGGGATCATAGTACTTCAATCATAACATGAAAGACAAAGTTCTAGCAATAAGACAAAGAAACTATGTTGCAACATGAAATGGCACAAACAAAAGATTTATGAATAACAATGCTTTGCAAGACGTTTGTTTGTTTCACATAAAGAAAACATAGCATAGTGGCATTCAGCTTGTCCCTCATAGAGTAGCAAACATAAATGCATAGGACACCTTCAAAGTTCATAAGAGTGACTAGATACAAATAGTTTAAAACAAGCAATATCAAGGTATGCATCAATCAACAAGTCTTGGGACAATGCACATAGAACTAAGAATGACCACTATGCTCTCAAAGTAAGTGCATAAAGGTAGAAGGTGGAGACTCAATATATATAGTGGAAAAAAGGCCTTCATAGAAGGAAGTAGGGATTCAAGTCTCATAAAGAGCTTCCAAAAATTATGGTACTTATAGCTTTCAGCTCTCATTGCCCCTATCATAAGAATCTTGAAGGTGATTAAGGTTAAAGTGACACAACTAAGAGGATATGCTTGACAATTTATAAACTGAAATCTCATGCCCCTTACTTATGAAGACCGAACCTCATGCTACTCAACTTTAGTCACGAGTAAGCTCTTATCATTGTAAGTCCTGTTGGAATTTTGCTTAATAAAGGCCCAACCCATTTATATTATTCAACAATTCCTGAAATCCTAGAGGCCCACTTGGCCCATTCATGCAAGGCAAAGAGGTGGGACAAGAGTTTAGTCTCACATTGCTAGTTGAGTGGAAGTTGGACCAGCTTATTAGGAGAGCTCTTCCACCACTTGTACGAGCTTGAGAAGAGAAGACATATACACGCGTGCTCCTCCTCCTCCTCCGCCCTCCTCGCCATGCCTCGTCTCGTCACGACGCGCGCGCGTGCCGCGGGTTGCGGGAATGCCTCGAGCCGAGAGCTTCTCTTTCTTTTTTCCACGCATAAATGGATAATAATTTGAACAGTCTGCATGAGTGTATTTTTAATACGCCCAAACTCAGTGGAGATTTAATTCGAGATTAGTGGAGGCTGTTTAGCTTCGGTCGATGCCTGTTCGTTTCCTCTCTCGACGCCGACTGTTCGCCTGCCTACCCGTGCCTATAAGAGTGAGAGGTCGCTCCTCTCCTCAGACACACCAACGCACACACCCTGCGCCTCCAGTTTCAGAGCATTGCGCTGCTTAGATCTTTCCCATCCCGTCTTGCGGCGTGCACCGTGAGCTGGGACAGTAGGCCTCCGAGACCCCGCTGCTTCGAGTCCTGTACGGGAGAAGGGTGATAAGGTTTTTGGGGAGCGCTACCAGCGCGACTACTGGCTTCATCATGGACTCCTTCACGGATAGCGACTGCAGCGATGTCTTCCCCAATGACGACTTCTTCCCCGACATCAATAACCTTTTCCTCGACGACATGGCTGACGATAGTGCCAACGCTAACGAGAACACCGACGGTTCCTCTAACGTGATGTATATCATATTTTGGTCATTTTATATTATTCTGCCTATGCTTTATCTGCCTTTTATTTTGGTTAAACCTCTTGGAAAATTGCTCTATTTCTCAACAATCCAAAAACCTTATTATAGGCAATTTGCTCCAAGTGGTTTCGTTGCTTCTGTGAAGCCACCTGTTTTTGAGGGTACGCATTATAAGAGGTGGCGCGTGAGAGCAGTTCTCTGGTTTCAGAACATGAACTGCTATGATGCCACTCTTGGCAAGCCTGAGGGAGAGCTTACTCCTGCTCAGGAACAAGTTTTTCGGAAAAATGATACCCTGTTCAAGGTTGCTTTGCTGTCTATTCTAGGGGATAACATTGTTGAACCCTATATGTCATTTGATAATGGCAAGGACATGTGGGCTGCGCTCGAGGCCAAGTTTGGGGTCTCGGACGCTGGCAGTGAACTGTATGTCATGGAACAACTCTATGACTACAAGATGACTGATGACCACTCCGTGGTTGAGCCGGCTCATGAAATACAGTCACTGGCCAAAGAGCTTGAGCACTTCCCTTGTGTTTTACCGGACAAGTTCATTGCCGAGGGCATTATTGCCAAACTTCCCCCTTCATGGAGGAACTTTGCTACTTCCCTGAAACACAAGAGACAAGAGTTTTCCGTTTCGGATCTCATTGGTACTCTTCCCCCTTCATGGAAGAGAAGGCGAGAGCAAAAGACACACGTGCTCGAGGTGCTGAGGGAGGTTCAAGTGCCAATCTGGTATAGAAAAAGAACTTCCAGTCACACAAGTCCAAGAACAAGGGAAAGTTTGATGGAAAAGGAAAGTTCGATGGAAAGAACAAAGCCTCACAATCTACTAGCTTCAAGAAGAAGACTGGTAAGAAGAAAGGTGCTTATCACGTGTGCGGTGATCCTGATCATTGGGCTCCTGCTTTCCCCAACCGCTTAGACAAGCGCCAACATGGAAAAGGCAGCAAGACTGCTAACATTGTCATGGGCGACGTTGAGATGAAAGAAGTTGGGTATGGTATATTACCTACTGTTCTTTCATTATGTCATTCTCCTGATTGGTGGATTGACACGGGCGCTAATGTACATGTTTGTTCTGATGTTTCCATGTTTTCTTCATATCAGGTCAGAGGGGCTTAGTCCGTGTTGATGGGGAACGGCTCGCATGCTTCTGTTCATGGTGTTGGTACGGTCGATCTGAATTTCACTTCGGGAAAGACCGTGCGCCTGAAGAACGTGCATCATGTTCCCTCAATAAATAAGAATCTTGTTAGTGGATCACTTCTATGTCGTGATGGCTACAAGATTGTGTTTGAGTCCAATAAATTTGTACTGTCTAAGTTTGGAACATTTATTGGTAAAGGCTATGAGTGTGGAGGTTTGTTCCGCCTGTCACTGTCAGATGTGTGTAATAAAGTCGTGGATCATGTTTCATCTGATCTTGTGTCAAATGTCTGGCATTCACGTCTTTGTCATGTTAATTTTGGTTGCATGACGTGGTTAGCTAAAATGAATATAATCCCAAAATTAACTACTGTGAAGGGATCTAAATGCCAAACTTGTGTGCAAGCAAAGCAACCTCGCAAGTCACATACGACTGCAGAGGTGAGAGATTTGGCGCCACTAGAGCTCATACATTCAGATCTTTGTGAGATGAATGGTGTGTTAACAAAAGGTGGAAAGAAATATTTTATGACATTGATCGATGACTCTACGAGATATTGTCATGTGTATCTTCTGAAATCAAAAGATGAGGCTTTGAGTTACTGCAAAATCTATAAAGCTTAAGCGAAAAACCAACTTGATCGAAAGATTAAGAGGCTTAGGTCTGATCGTGGTGGAGAGTACTTTTCCAACGAGTTTGATTCTTTTTGTGCGGAACATGGTATAATCCATGAGAGGACGCCTCCCTACTCGCCCCAGTCAAACGGGGTAGCCGAAAGAAAGAACCGTACTCTAACAGATTTGGTTAACGCCATGTTAGACACATCGGGTCTCTCCAAGGAATGGTGGGGGAGGCATTACTGACTGCATGTCATGTCCTAAACCGAGTTCCCTTTAAGAACAAAGAGATTACTCCATTTGAAGAATGGGAAAAGAAAAGATTAAATCTTTCTTACTTGCGAACTTGGGGCTGTCTGGCAAAGGTTCATGTGCCAATCCCAAAGAAGCGCAAACTTGGACCAAAAACCGTGGACTGTGTTTTCTAGGATATGCTTTTCATAGATTCTTGATAGTAAAATCTGGAGTACCAGACATGCATGTTGGTACAATCATGGAGTCAAATGATGTGACTTTCTTTGAGGATATCTTTCCCATGAAGGATATACCTAGCTCATCAAATCAAGAGATACCTGACTCATTGAATCGGGAAATACCCACAATTCCTGAACATACCATTCCTATTGAACACTCGGAAAAACCTGAGGAGGATGATAATGAAATTCCTAAGAGGAGTAAGAGACAGAGGACTGTAAAATCCTTTGGTAATGATTTCATTGTGTACCTTGTGGATGATACTCCTACCTCTATTTTAGAAGCCTATGCATCTCCTGATGCTGACTGCTGGAAGGAAGCCATTCGTAGTGAGATGGATTCCATCTTAGCGAACGGAACATGGGAGATCACTGATCTTCCTTATGGGTGCAAACCCGTAGGATGCAAATGGGTGTTTAAGAAGAAACTTAGGCCTGATGGTACTATTGAGAAGTACAAGGCAAGACTTGTAGCCAAGGGTTATACCCAAAAAGAAGGTGAGGACTTCTTTGATACTTACTCACCTGTAGCCAGATTGACCACCATTCACGTACTACTATCTTTGGCTGCCGCACATGGTCTTCTCGTTCATCAAATGGACATTAAGACGGCTTTCCTAAATGGAGATTTGGACGAGGAAATTTATATGGATCAGCCAGATGGATTTGTAGTGAGTGGTCAAGAAGGAAAAGTGTGTAAGTTGTTGAAGTCTTTATATGGCCTTAAACAAGCACCTAAGCAGTGGCACGAGAAGTTTGAGAGAACCCTAACCACTGCAGGTTTTGCTGTAAATGAAGCTGACAAATGTGTATACTATCGCTATGGTGGGGGCGAGGGAGTAATTCTTTGTTTGTATGTTGATGACATACTGATTTTTGGGACCAATCTTAATGTGATTAAGGAAGTCAAGGATTTCTTATCTCGGTCTTTTGAGATGAAGGATCTAGGAGTAGCTGATGTTATTTTGAACATCAAGCTATTGAGAGATGATAATGGTGGGATCACACTGCTTCAGTCTCACTATGTGGAAAAGATCTTGAGTCGCTTTGGGTATAGCAACTACAAGTCTTCTCCAACACCATATGATCCTAGTGTGTTACTTCGAAAGAACAGAGGCACTACTAGAGATCAATTGACATATTCTCAGATTATTGGGTCGCTTATGTATTTAGCTAGCGCTACGAGGCCTGACATTGCTTTTTCTGTAAGAAAACTCAGTCGGTTTGTTTCAAATCCTGGAGATGATCATTGGCAAGCTCTTGAGAGAGTCATGCGCTATCTAAATGGCACTGCGAGCTACGGCATTCACTATACTGGGTACCCAAGGGTGCTGGAGGGATATAGTGATTCAAATTGGATATCTGATGCTGATGAGATAAAGGCCACGAGTGGATATATATTTACACTTGGTGGTGGTGCTGTTTCTTGGAAGTCTTGCAAGCAGACCATCTTAACGAGGTCAACTATGGAAGCAGAACTCGCAGCATTAGACACAGCCACTGTCGAAGCAGAGTGGCTTCGAGAACTCTTGATGGACTTACCTATGGTTGAGAAACCTATACCCGCAATCCCAATGAACTGTGATAATCAAACTGTGATTGTTAAAGTTAACAGTTCTAAGGATAATATGAAGTCCTCAAGACATGTGAAGAGGAGATTGGAATCTGTCAGGAAAATGAGAAACTCCGGAGTTATTGCATTGGATTATATCCAAACATCTAAGAATCTGGCAGATCCCTTCACAAAGGGTCTATCACGTAACGTGATAGAAAATGCATCAAAGGAGATGGGTATGAGACCCACAATATAAGTTTTCCACAGTGGTAAACCACTCTATGTGATCGGAGATCCCGTGAATTAGAATTGGGAGACAAGCTGTTGGTTAACTGAGAGGAAAGTATCCCTACTTTAAAACACCACTCCGTGAAGATGCAATACTTTCCTATTCTGCATGGCAGGTTGATTTATCTTAATGTGTTCTAAGTTGCTTAGTTTAAGCAGAGATGTTGTCTTGCAGAACATCTTTTGAAGAACACACCTATATGAGTCTGATTGTTAAACGTCGCAGTCTATGAGAGTTGGGTGCTCTCTAATAAACTCATGAAAGGCTATGGAGTATGACGCATAAGCTCCACCCGAGGGGAAGTCCCACGGCAGCCCAGTATTGGTCAAGGCTTTGTGTAAAGCTAGAATGCAGCAAACTTGCAGTTCAAGGTGGAACATAGAGTTCTAGGTGGAAGTTCAACTTAACAGTCTCCACTAGTACCAGTATATAAACAATGTTTTGGAACCATAGGCAAATTTATGTGTGCCTCTGGGATCTGGTGGGGGATTGTTGGAATTTTGCATAATAAAGGCCCAACCCATTTATATTATTCAACAATTCCTGAAATCCTAGAGGCCCACTTGGCCCATTCATGCAAGGCAAAGAGGTGGGACAAGAGTTTAGTCCCACATTGCTAGTTGAGTGGAAGTTGGACCAGCTTATAAGGAGAGCTCTTCCACCACTTGTACGAGCTTGAGAAGAGAAGACATATACACGTACGCTCCTCCTCCTTCGCCGCCCGCCTCGCCACGCCTCGTCTCGTCTCGTCACGACGCGCGCGCGCGCGAGCTGCGGGTTGCGGGTTGCGGGAATGCCTCGAGCCGAGAGCTTCTCTTTCTTTTTTCCACGCATAAATGGATAATAATTTGAACAGTCTGCGTGAATGTATTTTTAATATGCACGAACTCAGTGGAGATTTAATTCGAGCTTAGTGGAGGCTGTTCAGCTTCGGTCGATGCCTGTTCGTTTCCTCTCCCGACGCCGACTATTTGCCTGCCTACCCGTGCCTATAAGAGTGAGAGGTCGCTCCTCTCCTCAGACACACCAACACACACACCATGCGCCTCCAGTTTCAGAGCATTGCGCTGCTTAGATCTTCCCCATCCCGTCTTGTGGCATGCACCGCGAGCTGGGACAGTAGGCCTCCGAGACCCCGCCGCTTTGAGTCCTGTACGGGAGAAGGGCGATAAGGTTTTTGGGGAGCGCTACCAGTGCGACTACTGGCTTCATCATGGACTCCTTCACGGATAGCGACTGCAGCGACGTCTTCCCCAACGACGACTTCTTCCCCGACATCAACAACCTTTTCCTCGACAACATGGCTGACGACAGTGCCAACGCTAACGGGAACACCGGCGGTTCCTCTACCGTGATGTATATCATCTTTTGGTCATTTTCTATTATTCTGCCTATGCTTTATCTGCCTTTTATTTTGGTTAAATCTCTTGGCAAATTGCTCTATTTCTCAACAAGTACATGTGTATCAGAAAGAACCGCCAACGGGGTACCCCTTGCACATGATACATGAGCTATCCCATAATCAAAATGACAAGGCAAGCAGACAATGAGCATCTTAGCAATCTTTTTATTTGCTATTTGCATAGGTTTTTATTGAGGATGCTGCATAGAGTTATCATTATGGTGATGTTGCAAGTTTCCACCATGATTAGGCATGTCTTAGGCTAGCGGCCCAGGCGTTTCTCTAACACACATACAAACTTCATGATCTTACAAGTTCCACTTTTATTTCACACCGCCGGGATCCATAAGCAAAAGAACATGATATCAACGGGGTACAAAGTACAGGTGCAATGTTGAAAGCGTTCCCCATGATACATGGTTCTGCTAATTTCAACTTATAAGGCGCAAGCATATACGCAACAAAGAAGGACCCAATGGTTCAAGTTTATTAAATGTAAAAAAGTAAAGTGTGCCATCAAGAATAAAGCCAAAACAATATCAAGCATGGCATGACAAAGCATAGGCCACAGTCAAAAACAAACTATTTTTACCACTTAAGCATGAGCTTTCCTACTCTTTTCCAAACCAAACCAAACTATTTGAAAACCAATGCATGAAAGAGGAGGTACAACCAATTTATCCAGAAAACTAAGCAAACAAAAGCAAACGAAAAACCAAAACAAAAACGAAAAAGAAGACGCTCCAAGAACAACACAACCGTGCATGAAACAATAAAAATGAAGCGTTTGGAAGAAACCTGGGATTTTTATTGATGAAGAAGGAGATGCCTTGGGAATCCCCAAGCTTTGACGCTTGTACTTCTTGGATATTTCTTGGGGTGCCACGCGTGGCATCCCAAAGCTTGAGATTTAGTCCATCTTTCATCTCATTACTCATTCCTTCCATACACCTGAAATTTTTCCTTCATACAAAACTTCACACAATCTTTATTAGCAACATTTGTGCACTCAAGATAATAGGTCTTTGGGTTCAGTTCCAACACCAATAAAACTTCCATTAAAACACAAGCTACTGTAGCACTTCCCTCAAAAAGCTCAATTCCCCAAAAGAATTCAAAAAGGAACCAACAAGAAGCAAATGCAGAAAATGGCAGAAATCTGTCAAAACAGACCAGTAGGTAAAGACGAATTTTTTCGAAGACCTTCAGTTGCTCAAATCAAAAAGTGTTGAACTAACAAAAATTAGATAACAACCTGGGGCAGAAGCACAAAAATTCATGCCTCAAAAATACGTTCGGAGATTTTACGAATTTTTACGGTGAAGCACATAAATCTGTTTCGGGACAGCAACTTTTCCAATCATTACTTCTCTCTCATCAGAGGTTACTCTTGGCACAAAAATAAAATAAAAAGGAGTAATAACCTCCAAAACTCATCTAGAAAATTTGGGTTATCTCCCAATAAGTACTTTTCTTTAACGCCTTTAAGTTAGGCATAAGCAAAAACTATAATGGATAGAATAGAAGTAAGTGGAGATAATCATGGTGAAAACATTGTTTTGTGCAATGAAATCCTTTTGTTAACAAGGTTGATCAGGTCTCTATTACCAAAACAATTTCATATGAGACAAAACTTTGTATTCCACTAATGATTATGTTACCTCAACCTTGATAGCAATGGTCCCAATCATAATAGTTTTTGATTTTTCTCTTGGTATGGGACAATATATTTCTCCAACTCGAATGCCCTCAACATGTTCAATTGAATTCAAAACCATAAGTCCTATCAATCTTTTTGGGGAAATAGAAAGTATGTTCCTTGTCATTAACATTGAAGGTCACCTTCCCTTGATTACAATTAATAGCAGCTCCTGTAGTATTTAAGAAAAGGTCTCCCAAGAATAATAGACATATTATTATCTTCAGGAATGATAGTTTGAGAGGATGCTCACATAAGAAATATGAGTTGAAGTAAAAGAGAGCATCAAGAAGCAAATTCAAAACACATTTAAGTATAACCCACTTCCTATGCATAGGAATCGTGTATGCAAATATATTCACAAGGAACAAAGTGACAGGCATAGGAAGATAAAACAAGAGTGACTTCAAAACTTTCAGCACATAGAGAGATGTTTCAATACCATGAAAACTTCTACAACCATATTTTCCTCTCTCATAATAATTCCAGCAGCCTCATGAATAAACTCAACAATATAACTATCACATAAAGCATGCTTTTCATGATCTACAAGCACTAGAGCTTTATTATAAACATTTTCAAAAAATCCTTAGGAGCATAACATTCATCCTCCTTTAGTAAGCATGGGGGACAATCAAATAATGTAAGGGATAAAGAGTTACTCTCATTAGAAGGTAGGCATGGGTAGAAAATCCATTCTTCCTCCTTTTGTTCATAACTCTCCTCCTCTTTTTCATCTAATGAGATTTCAGGTCTATCAATTTCTTCTTCCATAGGATCCTGCAAGGCATTAGTCTCTTCCATTTGTGGAAAGCATCTATTAATATATTCAAGAATATAGCCATTTTCTTCCTTGTAATTATCAAAGAAAAATTTAAGTATATCATAAACCTCATATTTATAAGGTGAATCATCAATATTTTCAAGCGAACTAGCAAGTTCAAATGCTCCCTTCCAAGCAATAAATTCCTCAATCTGTTCCACATCATAAAAGTCATAATTTCCCTTAACATAAGAATATATGGTAACATCATCATTATACTCACATTGAAAAGGGAGATGTTTGTACCTCCTACAGCAACAAGATTTATCAAAGCAATAAGTAACACTATAAGTAGAGCACACGTTTCTAGCAATGGTATACAATTTATCAATTTGTTCCCATAAGTGTTTCCCTTTTTGTGACAAGCGATGTTCCTTATAATAATATTTGTGTTCTTCCATGAACCCACCTTGCCAATAAGATTCAGTTTCAAAGAAACCAACCATTGCCAACAAGCATGATAAAGCAATACAATAACAGACCAACGAAAATAACAACTAGAGTAGGAACTAATATTTTTTTGTATTTTTGATAAAGAAATAAGCAAACAAAGAAGAAATAAACCAAGCTTGAACAATAGTGATTCCAAGTGGACTTGATAAATAAAGCTATGCTCCCTGGCAACGGCGCCGTAAAATAGTCTTGATGACCCACAAGTATAGGGGGTGTATCGCAGTATTTTCGAGGGAAGTGAAACCCAATTTATTGATTCGACGCAAGGGGAGCCAAAGAATATTTATAAGCCTTAACAACTGAGTTGTCAATTCAGCTGCACCTGGAAACAATCTTGCTCACAACAGTTTATTAGTAGCAACAGTTTTGTAGTAGCAATAGTAAAGTAACAACAATAGTAAAGTAAAGATAGTAGTAACAATAGTAGTACAGTAGGATTCGAGTGCGGTAGGCACATGGATGGATGGACGGGCGTTGCATGGACAAGACAATTCACATAGCAATCAGAACATAGGGAAATTGTAGATAAATAAGATAAAGCATCCAAGTACTAGATAATCATAGGCATGTGTTCCATATATAGTCATACGTGCTCGCAATGAGAACTTGCACAACATCTTTTGTCCTACCATCCCGTTTGCAGTGGGGCCTCAAGGGAACTACTAGCAATTAAGGTGCTCCTTTTAATAGAGCACCGGAGCAAAGCATTAACACTCTGTGAACACATGTGATCCTCACATCAAAGCCATTCCCTCCGGTTATCCCGATTTCTGTCACTTCGGGGCCATTGGTTCCGGACAACAATGTGTGTAAACAACTTGCAGATAAGACCATAAACAATACTATCATAATGAATCAGTAACATGTTCAGATCTGAAATCATGGCACTCGGGCCCTAGTGACAAGCATTAAGCATAACAAGTTGCAACAAAGTCATAAATCACTAATGGAAGATACTAGGCACCATGCCCTAACAATCCGATGTCATTACATGAACGATCTCATCCAATCCCTACCACCCCCATAGCCTACAGCGGGGGATTACTCACTCATAGATGGGGGAAACATGGATGGTCGATGGAGAAGCGATGGTGATGATCTCCTCCAATTCCCCGTCCTGGCAGGGTGCCAGAACGGAGTTTCTAGTGCTGTTTCGTGGAATCTGGTGGTGGCGGCGCATCGGAACTCCTTCTGGAAAAACGTTGAACCCTCCCTGAGTTTTTAGGTCAGAAGGCAACTTATAGGCGAAGAGGGAGACCGAGAGGGTGTCTGGGGCGGCCAGACCACCCCCTGGCACGGCCAGGCCCAGCCTGCGCGGCCAGGTGGTGTGGCTGGGCCCCAGCCCACTCCGTCTCATATTCTGGCTCTGGGAGTCTTCTGGTGAAATCGGATTTTTGGCTTTTGTCCCGTCCAATTCCGAGAATATTCATTTTCTGACTTTCCTGGAACCAAAAACAGCAGAACACAGGCAGCTGGCACTGTGGCTCTTGTTAATAGGTTAGTCCAAGAAATCATATGAAAAGTACTCCAAAGTGTGGACAAAACACAAATAAGTAGATAAAACCAAGCATGGAACATCAAAAATCATAGGTACATTTGCAATGTATCACTATCGAGTATGAGTTAACTTGGCTTTATCAGCATTTTCCTCCACATGATGCACTTCCTCAAGTTCTTCGTTGTTTTGCTGCACTTCCTCCAGTTCTTTCCATTTGCCATGCTTCACTAACGAAAAATCCCCATCTTCTATTTGAGAAGCATCATCTTTTGCCTGAGAAGCCTCATGTTCTGCCTCCGAGATGTGAATAGGGATAGGGTCAGCATCTTCAAAATCATATGGAACTAGGTTTTTGCATAACCTCTTTATATGGCCCAATCCATCATACCATTTGAATTTCCTTTTCTTTGCTCCAAGCCTTGAACCTTTTTCAGTCGAGGCTTTGGTCCTAAGATTTCTAGGCCTCCCAGGTGGGATCCTAAGAACTGGTAGTTCAAGTTTGAACCCTGGATCGACTATCTCCCAATCAAATTCATCAGCCATAGGTGTTACTTTTTCTACATAAGTTGCAGTAAACTGGTCCATAGGGAAATAGTTATGAACATAGTTCTCTATTTCAGCACTACTAACTCTCAGGTTTAAGTTAATGTATAGTGCATGGTGACATGTCAGACCAGTAATATGCTACTTCCTACATGAACAAGCCTTGTTTCCAATGTCTACAGTATAAGTCCGTTCAGTTCCATGATTATATTTTGCATAAACCTCAGCCAATGTACTGGAATTTCTAACCATCCCCATCTTTATCATTCGCATTGCCCTGGTTCTTGCATTCAGTAACAAAACCACCTTTGGAACTATTTGATTGCCTACAAATGTTCTTGCACAAATTATCTGCATCTATCTTCACCATTATGCACTTTCTTATTGCATCTAACAAAATAAAAATTGCAAGTGACTTCATGCTCCTAAGCTTAGAATTGAAACTCTCTGTCAAATTATTGCAAACATAATCCACTTTGCTTAACTCACAAAACTTGCTTTGTCCTCTAGCTTGTTGTGATGTTTTTCAAGGAGTTATTTCACCTTCGGCATTGTATTCATGTTCAACATGTAAGTAGCATGCCTTCTTGGGGTATATGTGTATGCTTATGGCCACAAGTTGCCTTTAAAGAACTTTCCTTTGAACTTCTTAGTGAAGTTAGTAGGGAGGTGTCGCATGCATTCCCTATGCTCAACCCCATGAAACATAACTTCAATATCATTCTCAAGCCCCTTGCATGCATAAGTCTGTATCACACCAAGCCTTTAGGGTGATAAATTACTACAAGTAGTCTCTGCATGAACCATGTACATCTTTCATTTGATTCACCCTCAAGAACAACATAAGCTACGGGAAAAAGCCAGTTATGCACGTCCACAACACAAGCAGTAGCAAGATGTCCCCTAAAATTTCCTTTTAAGGAAGTTGCGTCTATTGCTAGGTATGGCCTACAACCGTCTAGGAACCCCTCCCAGCATGCCTTCAGGCAGACTATCTCCTGAAGCATTTCTTATCTGCATGCTTATACTTGACCCCCTTGAGACCTTTTCTCTTCTTTTCACAACCTCGTAATCAATGCAAAGAACACTACCACGTGATGTCTTCTCTACCTCACCTTTGAAACTATACAACATATGAAAAATGTCATTCCACTTGCCTTGAATAAAGTCTAAAGCCATCTCCTGCCCATCAAAGAATTATGGTAAGGAATCAGAATGTTAAACTTATCGCTAAGCTTAGTTCTGAGTTCAGCGGGTCCAGTGTTATGATCCTTCCTCACCTAGTCAAGTATAGTAGCAGCAATCCACTTGGTTGCCGATGTTCTAATTTTATCACTTAAAGAAGTATTAGGGTGGTTGTGTTTCTTCATGTTTACCTTGATCTAAATTCGATAAGAATAAAAATAAATCAAAGGACATAGCACCAGAATAAATATGTTTCAACATCTCAAAACTTCAATCCAAGCTTATCAAGATCCAAATAATCAAAAATAGGGTTAACAAAAACTTTTCCAAATTTAAAATGAAAGCATTCATGTGTATGTGCATTTAATGTAGGAATTGATTTGAATTGCCATGATTGTGTGATCCTTTGCTTGTAAAATACTTCTTAGGTGATTTAAACATCATCTACATCTTTCCTAAACTTTTTCCAAAGAAAATCAAATAAAAAAGAATTAAAAAGGAGGAATGGTCATTTTGGCCATTTTAATCCACTACACTACTTTGAGTGTTCCTAGCACTCATTTCTTAACAGAAACAATTCATGATCTTTGCACCCCTTACTAGTACAGATAATGAGGTACCAAGGCCCACCTTTTGATCTGCTAAAAAACATTCTTTTGCTTATTTTAAATGGCATGTGAAAATTGAATTCAATGCATATGCATAGATCACCCCTATTTGAAAAACCATCAAAATGAGATCCACTTTCAAAACCCTTGCAACCAGAGACTGCCTAGCACTAGTGTAGATCACCCAAAAATTTTGAACTCAAAATTCAAAAGTTTTTCTCTTTCGGCCATTTTATCAAACACCTTGTGGACAAGATCAAAGTGGCCTAACTATTACTGTTTTGGGTTGATCTTGTCTAGCAATTTTAAGTGCTTTGATCATCTTTGTCTCCCTCAAGCCTAACCAGACCCACACCAGCACAGCCCCTACCTCCTAGCTGCACTACAATGCCATGCCAAGCCACCCCTCGCCGGCCGACCATGCACTCGTAGCAGCAGACCGCTTCCCCCTCTCTCACCTTGTCTAGCACGTCGCCAGTGGTCCACCTCCACCGTCCAACCAGCCCTAGCCTAGAGACAGAGAAAAGAACGGCCAGGAACCGCCGCGCCCGGAGCTGGTCGACCATGCCGACGCCGCCCGCAGAGCACGCTCTGTCCCCGCGTGCATGAACCACCCCTTGACCCCAGCCCACGCCCACCGCTCCGCCATGACCTAGGGAACACCTCAGACACGCCCGTTCGCCGCCCAATGCCCCATAGCCACCGCTCGCCGTGGACACCGCCGCCTCTGCCTCTTAGAGCGCCATCTCACCCCGACCGCATACCACCGCCCCTACACCCGCATTCACTTCCTAGAGCACCGCCAAGAGACCGCCTGTCGATCGCCACCCTCCGCCATGCCGCTAGCCGCCCGTAGCCATGTCGTCACTGTCGCCAGCCCATCCCTCTCGGTCTCACCGTCGGGCCTATATAAGCCGGCCTCCCCCACACCATTTCTCCACACCCACTCACTCCCCATCTCTCACTGACCGTCCCACACCATTAGCCGGAGCAAGGGGAGCAGCAGCTCGCCGGAATTGGAGGCGGAGCCGCCGCCTCTAGAGGAGAAGGGCGTCGCTGATTGTGACCACCCCCGGAGCTGCCTCGACCGTCCCTAAGCTCGCCGTCGACCACCAGTTCGTTTGCCCGCCTCGCCGTTGTCTCTGGAGCCCTGGTACGTCCCTGGTAGACCCCCACCGAGCCGCAAGAGTTTGAGCTCGCCGGCGACCTGTTTGTCATCGACGACGACCCTCAGCCGTAGATCCCCCTTCAAATCCTATGGCCCACAGTGCGCGTACCGTTTCGCGTGTTAAGAGCCACTGACCAGCGGGACCCCCTGTCAGCTGAGCCCCGCGCCGCGGAGCGCCACTGGGCCGGCCCAAGTTCGTTCCCGCGCTAGCCCAGCCATTCAAAATAGGATTTTTTCTTTTTAAGTTAAACCTAGTTTCTGTCCACTAGTTTAAAATTCAATTCTGGGAGTTTTACAAATCCAAATTGCATGAAACCAATTTTTCTTGAAAGGTATTGAAATGATTTATCCAATCCCGTTGGATTTAATTCAATTAGAGTTATAGATCTCTTCTAGTAAAAATAACAAAACAGAAGATTTTGCAACTTGCAACATTTTTGTGAAATCAACTAAGATAGGTTTTGAGTTGTTTCCAACTCTCGAAAATCACATTTCATCATACCTATCTAAATATGTAATAATATCAAAGTTTACATGCAGTGACTTTGGACTAGTACCAAAATAATGCTATATAGGCATTTCTAGTCACTTTAAATCATTAAATAATAAACTTAAACCAAAGTAATATTGATCCAACCTTTAAATTTCATTCCCACATGTTAGAATATGTGGTGAGGAAATGTGTCCACATGATCCCATATTTTAGGTGGTGAATATTAAATTTTAGTTAATTTCTCAATGAGTAGAAATTACTTTTCTAAAATAAAAAGGAAGAAACCATTAGAATTAAACTTGTGATGCTTGTGATGATAATAGATCATCAATGGTGTGTCTTAGAATGCTATTTAGACTAGTTAAGTATTGTTTGGTGATTGTACACTCCGTATGCTTTTATAGACGATAGTACCGACCATGCTTTTGAGGAGGAGGAGTTCTACCAAGAAGAAGAAGAAGAAGAAAACTTCAACCACTACACCAACCAAGGCAAGCCACCATTAACAGTGCAAGCTAACACTTGCAAGTTTAATGCTTAGCAAGCTAGGATAAAACTAGATGGTTTAGCAAAGATGCCTTAGGCATGCTTTGATCACACCCCTTTTTACTATTACTACCCCAAGTTTTAATTACAAGTTTTACTTCCCTTAGTTTACACAAAGTTCTCTACTTGTTTTGAAGGTAGCATAAAGAGTATAAAACTTGACCTATTTAGAACCCTTTAGATGTCATTCTATGGCATGAGATTGAACCCATCCTTTCCACCTTAGTGAACACTCTTAACCTAGTAGTTTAGAGTAGATCAAAAACTTGAGTCACTTTAGATGGGAACACTTGGTGAAAATGAGTTATGAAAACCTTAGAATGATGAGTCATTCTATTGAGATGTTTGACATGTGTTGAGAAACACAAATGGTTGATGATGATGAAAATGTTGAGGCATGAGCCTTAACCCTTTTTATAAAACTGATGGTTGGATTCGGATTACCATTCCAAATTTACCGTACAACCACACTACCTGAATTGGGTAAGGCTTAACTGGAAGTTTATATGCATTAGTATTAGTTCCCTCACGGGAGAGGTTTGAGCTGAGGCTACCTCTCATGATGTCCACCTATGCAGTGCCCAAAATGACTGATGGTCATGGTTGGGAGGCCATGCTCATAGGAGAGGTGCTTATACTAGGGTGTGTAAAGGGAAGGTTATGTTTGATTATCTGCATACTAAGTATGATGATTCAGGGTTATCCCTGATAGATGTATCGAATCTTGTGGTGAAAGTGTACCACCTCTGCAGAGTGTCAAACTATTCGAATAGCCGTGTCCGCGGTTATGGACAGTTGGAATGGCCATACTGTTTCGTTGTCATATGTTTTCTAAATAACTTGAGGTGAATGATGGATTTTGACTTGACCACAACAGGGTGGTGTTTATGACATTAACTTCCCACTTAAGTGATTCTAGAACTTTATTTTATCTTTCTTTGCTTCAGAACTGAGCTTAGGTTTCAAATTTAACTTTATAGTTAAGCATAGAGTTAGCACTTTAACTTAGAACTATATTACTTGTTAGTGGTAGTTTGCGAGTACTTAAAGAGTACTCATGGATTTTGTCCCTGGCTATTATCATGGCCATACTATGAAGGAGACTATCAAGATGATGGCCAGTAGGATGGCTATGATAACTAGGACTATCTGCCTTCATCAGCATTGCCTGTGCCCCCTGAAGATGGACCCCACTGCTACACTTATCTTTTATTCCGCTGCTTGTTGTATTAAGACTGGATCATGAGATCCTTATTTGTGTAAGACCTTATGTATGGTTTGTAATGGATGATGTACTATGATATCCAATCCGTTATGCCTCGCAAAAATGGTAATCCTGGGATTGCGAGGTATGCCATAACGGGCATCTGGGATAAGAAATCCGGGTGTTGACAAGAAAGACTGAAACTAAATGTAGCTATTGCAACCTGAAATGGGTGTCCACCCCGCATTGGAGATGCATGCAATCTCCATTTACACACCTTACTTTCCCTACAATGCACTCTAAATCTCTTTTGGTCTCTATTTTCAATGATAAATTCGAACCCAACTCGTATTGCATAGTTAGCAGCGGCATATCTACAGTCCTCCACAGTCTTAAAGACAATTCCCTCATCAATTATAGGATTGTCTCTGTCAAAGTGTATCACTGGCCTGTTCTCATCTTCATCATTGTATCTACATCCTATTTCTGCATCTTCACATTCCTCTTCCTCATTAGTCCCATAGTCAGGCTCAAAGTTCGAATCAACCAAATATTCCCTACTTTCCATCCTATTAGGGTCATCAACCTCATCTGGATATGCTTTCTCATCACCATCTTTGAGCACAAAATCATCCTCACCGCCACCCATTTCAATGTCTTCATGCTCGCTTGACAAAGCATCATGCTCAAGGACAAGCTGGGTGGTCACACTCGGTATCACGAATAGAGGCTGCTCTATTATAGTCAGTTCAGCTGGTCCGGGATCATTGATGAAAATATCTTGATGTTGTGCATAGACATCAACACCGTCCTTGTGCTGAGGTATTTACCCCACATCATGGTCGGGGCCTCATCGGTCCTAATGTCGTAGAAAGTCTGCGAATTTGTGCTATGATACCTGCTTACGAATTCATCGTGCTAGCCAATCGAAAACTTGTCAAATTCCATGTGCAAGTCACTTAGAGTTAGTTCCTTCGCGTCTATTGTCATCCGATAATCAAAACCATTGGTAACTGCAATTTTGCCATTGGACAAGGTTTATGTCTGACACCCATGCCGAATCTTCAACATAAATCTAGATGCGGCAGACGTCCTACGGTTACTAACACATATACTTTCCATCACCATGGGACTAGAAATGCTAATTGGAGAATGAAGAGAAGGAATTATAGTTCTTACCCTTCAGGGAGGACGTACGACACGTTCATAGGCTCCAAACCTCCAAAGCTTTGCACCTGACATCCTCTTCCCCTATTTTGTCCTCCTCCGTGCTCTCTAGCCTTAGAGGATCCACCTCTGTGCTCTCTAGCAACGCATGACCCATCTCTATGTTCTCTGGTCACGCTGGATCCGTCTCTGGACGGGATCTGGATCAAAACCATCATCGTTGGTCGAGAACCCAATGCCTGCCTCACGCTTTTCGTTTCTAGACGCGCTTGGGCAGGGAGAGCGGTAAGAAGATAGGTCAAGGAGAGATGGAAGGAGGGGAGGATAGGGATGGGAGGGTGGGAGGATGATGTCCCAAGTGGAGGATGAGAGTGGTGCACGACGAAACGAAGTGGTGGAGGGAGAACCAGAGCAGTGGAGTGGAGCAGAGCTCGGATGACAAAATATGGAAAATCGCACAATAATGGGGGCAGTAATCCGCGAACATAGAATGCGCGTAGTCGACGGTGGTGGTGGTGGGACCCTCTAGTCAGAAAACATCCCACGTAAACAAGTGAACCACACTGGACCCACATGTCAGTAAACGAGGCAAGCTGGCGGCAACTAAGCTAGAATGAACCCACATGTCTGGAATGAGTGAACCCACATGTTAGTAAATGAGGCAAGCAGACGGCAACTAAGCTAGACAAGACGCACATGCCAGGAAACGATTCAACTAGACAATAATTAAGTCAATCGTAACAGTGGACGGCGGCAGACGACAACATATGGAACCAGGGGCACGGACGTAATGAGTCCGTGATTTCTGATATTGTTGCTACAATTCGACGGATTGTAGTGGCTTAGTCATGATATCGGAGCAAACCAAGGCCACAATTATAAATGTCCCATTATTCTTTATATGAAAGTACTCACCTAGATCATAATTTTTGCCTCTGGTTCTAGATCCAAGGGCACTAACCACTTAGGATTAGTCAATTATTGCATTTTCATATTGACCAATTAATTATTATTTCTACAAAAGTACTCACCTTGATCTTAATTTCTTCCTTTGGTACTCACAATATAGGATGCGCTTATCAAGACATATGTAATGCGCGTGCATAAATCACGACACGGTATCTAAAGGTACACTATTCTACTCCTTCTGGCCGAAAATAAGTGACATGGATTTGTCTAAATTCGCATGTATGTAGACCCATTTTAATGGAAAGATACATGTAAATCTAGACAAATCTAAGTCCCATGTTCAGACGGACTAGTTTTGCAAAATGTTCTAGTTCAATTGCATGCTGGAGGATCCTTGAGAGAATTTGACCCAACTACTACTAGTAATAAAACACCTTTAGGGATATACCCTATTTTTGAATTCAAATATGTACATAATTCAAAAATATGTTTCTGGTCTTACGATGATGGTAGAAAACCTGAAAACTTACACTTTAGTTATTTTCTCAAGTTCTACATATAACAAAACATTTTTGGGATTATGAGAAGTTTGATTTAACACCCCTCCTAACCCACCACAATGGGCTATATTCTTCAGAAGTGCTCAACTCCACTATAAACTACTCCTAAATTCGAGTATGAAGTTTGATTACACATTCAATACTCCTTAACTTCCAATGTTTGTCACCTACATAAGTTGCATAAGTTCGCAAGTAAAAGCACAACCCACCTAAGGCACCAAAGAGAAAGTGACCATGAAGACTAGTTGATCTTCGGATTTGCATTGTTAATAAAATCATTTTTCATTGATCTTCGGATTTGCATTGTTTCAACAAATCGAGCCCATCTAGTTATACTGCAGGAAAATCCAGGACAATTGTACCTATACCACAACCGAGATATAAAATTTTCTAAATGTCAATGCTAAGTGTGTCTAATGTGTACTTAATTTTATAGTTCTACCCAGTCTTGCCTTTTGGGTAAATGACAATTCCATGCAAGACAAGGAAGTTAGCTAGCTGGCCATTTTATTCTACAATTCATAAAATTTATGTTGGATAACTTGTGAGTCAAAATAAAAAACATATTATTAACTCCAAACACTATTTATGCCCATTTTCATGCAATGTGTTGTTTTACAATAACTTATCTATGTAGAATACTTAACGATAGGCCTAAAATTCTTCTTTAGGTCGATCAATATACCTATCTAGTTTCCTTAGGAGTTCATATGAGCCTAAACTTCTTAATAAAAACAAAGTTTATTTAATATGTTTAATATATACAAATAGATAAAAATGTGTTTTCCTAGTTTGGAACAAAATGGATAAGATTGATTAGTTTAGAAATTTTAGGAAATATGTTATCAACTCAACACCCCTTTTAGACAAAACAAAATTTTATATAAGCCATATTTTATATATATCTAGATAAGAACTCAAAATATATTTACTTAGATGAAAGCTACTTTTAGTAAAAATGACTAACAAGTTTCATATCTGAATTACCTTATGCTATTATTTAGTGTTTTTGTATTTTATGATTTTGTTCATAGCATCATTTCTATGAAGTTTAATTTTGACTTACAAGAAACATGGACATATACAAGTAGTGCCTAACGTTAGCATTTTTTAAATTTCAGTGAGAATGTCTGATGATGGATGAGAAGAATTATTTTTTAGAGTTGTTCAAATTTGTATAGATCATGTCACTGGAATTCCAAACATGGAGGAAACTTATATCATGTGGTGGTCGTGCATAGCATCAACCTGATCATTTCACTATGGAGCAATATTTTTGAGTGGAGGTATTCCGTCCAACTAATCATTGTCAACTACATGAACTGGACATCATCAGTGAGAATATAATGGATCTTCTATCCACCGGTGCCACTCTAATTCTAGAAATATATTTAAATATTTTAAAGGAAGTGATATAGGTGAATTAGTGAAGAAGTACTACCCGTCAAATTTCTTATTATTTCCTTATTCAATAATAATAATACAAGTATTACTAAATAAAATAAGAAATTACAATCCATAAACAATTGGAATAAAGGAAAATGAAAGCTTTATTGAATAAAACATATATATTACAATGTTCTTACAAAAATAAAAGGAAAAAAGGTTACAAATGGAAATAAGAGGCTAATACTAAACTAATTCTAGAATAAATCTTCTTATTCTTCATAACTTAGACTTGAACCTGTAAACAAATACAAAAAACAAAGTAAACAGGGAAAGGTTAGTGTTAGAAGTGCTCTCAGTCATAAATAGTGTGATGTACTGTTTTGAATACATCACTGAGCAAATTCAATTAAAAAAGGGACAAATTCCATCAAGTGAAGTATCTGTTCTATTCAAATTTAAAAACTTCAGAACAACATCATTAGCTAGAAGGGGCAAGTTTCACCAGGGTAGATAATAGTAAAAGGAGGGGCAGTTAATCAAATTCACTTGATCTGATCTAGAGATAAAGGCAACAGTGAAGAAGCTCACACACCAAACTGCATGCAGTGAGCTATCGACCAGTAGTGAGAGCAAGGAAAGGATAAACCACGTTTGAGCTTAAAAAATAAAGCTTTGCTCACCACTTCCCAAGCCCAGCCATAGTTCTTTCACAAGAACACCACTAGTTCTTGCAACATCCCACTAGATCAAACCATCTTTCACCATAGAAACATAAAGGAGATCATCAACAAGATGGTAACTTGAAGGAGGGGGTAGTTTGGGTGGACATCAAGGGCAAGATGGAGCTTGGACCAACAATACTAAGCTAGGATAACAGTTCAAGGAGAAGATCAACCACTAGAACTAGAAGAGCAGGCAACACCAACAGCAAGCCACATACTACCACATCAAATCTAGCATCAGGGTATTTCTCAAAGCTCTAGATCTATTCATTATTCATTTTACAACATTTGTTTCATGTAAGAGCATGGTATACTGGTCATGGAACACAAAAGGTATTGGACAACAAGTAAAGAACAATTGTTCTTAGTAAACATGGTCTCAAACTAGCATCACTGACCATTTTATCTAGCCTAAGCTAGATAGCAGCACATCAAAGTATATGAGGATGCATGGCACATCCCAATAAGGGTAGCACCTCTATATCTAACAGATCAATACTATCTTCAGAACAAGCTCAAGCACATCTTCTCAAAATCACAGATAAATCATCTTCCTAATTTATTTAGGAATCATTAATTCCATTCATTTAAAAGAACAACAAGTGTTATCACTGTTTATCATTAGGTTACAGTATGCAAGTTCTCAGAAACCAAAGGAAATCATTTTCCTAAAAACAGTTAGGAATCTTTCCTTCTCAGATCATCACAAGAGTTAAACACAGAGAATGTATTAGGTATTCTTACCCATAGTTCCCGTATAGTCCCATGATCAAATCTTGAGTAAGGTAATTAACCACAATGACTCTTCACAAACAAGCTATCAAGAACCAGCAAACTTAATAGGAGTATATCAATCAAATGCAATAATCTTTGCATCCACAATAAACTAACTAGGCAATTGTAGAATTGTTCTCTAACAATGAACAATTACCAAAAGCATAGTTAAGTGATCTACAACAGCACATTGTCTATAGGGCATAAGTACAGATAAGTCACAGGAAATGAATTATAGGATCACTGTTAAGCATCACCACTAGGGATGAACCCTAATGGGAATTCAGTGTAGTAGTCGCATAGCATGGAATAGAGAGAAGCATAGAGCTAGAGGGGTGAGAGAAATGAACTTACTCGAGGTCCTCGCTAGGTAATTGAAGAGGAAGCAGAGGTTGCCGGTGAGGAGGTACAAGACGACACGAGGAGCACCCCAGACGGGTGTTGCAACCCGCGCCAAGTTGCAACGGTGGCATCCATGGGAAGAAGACATCACCATAGGCACCAGAGCAACGCCAGGGGGCACCGGAGCGTCGAAACCACGACGGAGCCCAAACCCTAGCTGCTAGGGTGGTGTTGGCACGGATAGCAGGAGGCATGAGAGGTGATTCAAGCTGGATAGGGGGCACGGTGTCGTCGTCCGCATCGTTTAGCACCTCAGCGGCAATCGAGACGTCGAGGAGCGATCGGGATGGAGCGCGACAGTGATGGCGGCATCGGGTCGTCTCGGAGAGGAGTGAGCATCGCGAGAGAGGAGAGAGGAAGGAGAGAGTGGGGGTACTGGGCCTGGTGAGGCTAGCCCAGTACATCCCTAGGGGGTATTGACCAGCCCTAGTAGGCTGGGTCGGGCCGGGCTAGCCTAGTGGGCCAGGCCCAAGTTTTAAAAGGAAGACCTGTATAAATACTTAATTTACAAATATACCCATGAAGATAAAATAGCTCTAGAAAAATAAATAAAAATCCTAAAAATACAAATGAAATTTCTATGAGTTCACAAAAATGTGAACTACTCATTAAAAATAAAGTATTGTATTTTGGATAATGGGATATAGATTAAATATTCCTATAACCTAATTCCTTTATGGAATTTTATAAAAATAAATAACATACTTAAAATTGAATAAAATTCACTTTTAAGATCCTGAATGGATATAATATTTTGGAAAAATACTAACTTGTATTTTAGTTAAGTAAAGTAAGTTTGCTTAAAATAAAATATGTATTCCTTCATGGAATTTTAAGAAAATATTAACAAGAGTTAAAATTAAATAAAATTAATTATTTAACACTTAGAATACTACTTGTTATCACAAAAATGTAAAAGATAATAATTGTGTGATTTTAGAAGTTTTCAAATATAACATTTCTTTTATTAATTAAATAGTGAATTAAAACCTTTATAAGGTGGGTAAAACACATGAAGAAGGAAATTAATAAATTATTGCATGGCATTACTATGCATAGCATATTGCTTATTTAAATATTGTCCTTACCGAGCAATAATGGTGTTTTGTAGAAACCGAAGCTCAAGGTCGAGTGAAAGCATCCGACTTCACTACCTTGTAGGCACAAGGCAAGTTCATCACTTGCTGAAGTGGTAGGTAGAGCATCAAACTTCCCACCTTGCATATAATGAACTTGCTGGGTAACGCTGTTACTCACTCTTTCCTTTGATCCCTTGCTTAGACTCTGAGGGTCTAGAGGATACCCCTATGTATGCTATTGAAGGCCAGGAGGACGTCTACTACAAGGAACCAGACCTATCCAGTGGAGTTGAAGGGGTGGACTACGAGATATGCTAAGGAGCTGATGGCAACAAGTCAGAGAAGTTGCCAATAATTATTAGTACTTAAGCCGAGCCAAACGGTATGAACCTAATACAATAAGCTGTTGAGCTCAAGTTATGTTGTGTCATTTGAATCTTTCGTTCTTCCGCTGAAAACATATGAAGCAAGATGTGTATGGTTTGTAAGTTTGAACCACCTAAAGTATGAATCTTTTGGTATTGTAATAATATTATGTATATGTTTGTAATTTGGACCCGCAATGTTTCTGTTGTACCACTCTGAGGGATGTAATATTTGCGGAACGGTGTTCCGGAAGTGTTATGTCAATGACTATAGTATACTACAACATGCAGTGGTATTCTAGGTCACCCATTGAGTCTTTGATACATGTCTTCATGGTCCTCCCCATCCATCATGTAAAAACCTTTAGCTTGATTGCTCAAGGCATCATACGGATTTCTCCTCATGCTCTCATTTCTGATGAAAAACTAAATGAGAGCATCCCAAGCTTCCTTGGCGGTCTTGAGATGTTCAATATGTGGCATTCTGTGCGACCCACACCGAGTTGAGTCATGTGTAGAGCTTTGGCGTTGAGTTGACTATCAACAACTTCTCTTCTTGTCATATTGGTTGGATATACAACATGGAGTCCAACCTCGATAATCTTTCACAACTCGACAAAATAACTACACACATGAGATTTCAACAAAAAATGTCATTGTTTAAATGAAGATGCACTTAGCTTGGGTGGATTGCCCCTATTATTTATATGGGGGTGAGGGATTGGTGGGTTAGGAGAGTATAGATGAGGAACGTCACTATAGTCCCCATTCCCACTTCCCTTTTTAGAAGACGATCAAATAACCTTTTAGCATCCCCCACCTCCATTTCATTAGATTTAGCCAAAGCATCATCCTTTGATTTAGAAGGTGTGTCCTCAGGAGGAGTGGGAGATGCAGATTTACTAGGTGGCATGAGACACAATATCATTTCATGCATCTCTTGCATTTGGGTTTCCATGGTAGAAGTCGAGGATTTTTTCAATCCCTCGAGATCTTCCATGGTAACTAAAACACTAGTCAAAGCTTCACCCTCCAGACTAGTACCCATACTCTCTTAGGCGGTAAATCCCAAAATAAGAGCTGAGGCTCTGATACAAATTGAAATGGATCGTATGGGCACCTAGAGGGCGGTGAACAGGTGCTACTTCAAATTTTAATACCTTTTCAAATTAGGCTTGACACAAAGGTAAATTCTATAGATAAGAGACTACGGTGAATTTACCTATATGCCAACCTAGCTACTAAACGAGTAAAGGCGGTGAGAGGAACAGGTAACCGGGAGTGGAGCATGTGGAGACACAAGAATTATTTTACCATAGTTCCTTCCTTTTTAGGGGAAGTACTAAAAGTAATATGCCCGAGAGGCAATAATAAAGTGGTTATTATCTTATTCCATGTTTATGATAAATGTTTATTTCTCATGTTATAATTGTGTTAACCGGAAACGTTAATACATGTGTGATTTATAAACAAAATAAAAGGTTCTTACTAATGCCTCTCTTAATACTAGCTTGTTGATTAATAGATGATCAAAGGTTTCCTGATCATGAACATTGGATGTTGTTAATAACAGGGTCATATCATTGGAGAATGATATGATGAATAGTCACCCAAAGTAGATGTAGCAATAAAATCATGTCCTCAAGTTTATATTGCTATCACATTTGCAGTCACTCAATGTCCTTAGACCATGAGATCACGTCAATCACTTTCACCGAAAAGGTACTTTGGTTATATCAAACGTCACTTCGTAACTAGGTGATTATAAAGGTGTCGTTGGGTACTTGAAAAGTGTTAGTTGAGGATCGTGGATCAAGAGTGGGATTTGTCCATCCAGATGATGGATATATATACTCGGAGCCCTCTCGGTGATATCGCATTGACATAGCTTGCAAGCAAGTGTTTTGATCACTAGAATGTTATATCACGGGAACAAGAAAAATAGTACTTGTCGAGAATACGATTAAACAAGGTATGAATGATACCAAGTGATCGAATCTCGGACAAGTAAAATATCGCGAGCCAAAGGAATTTGATTATAGCCAAAAAGGTTCATACGATCATTGGATTTTCGTGGAACTAGTGGGAGTCATTATGGATCTCCAGATCTCGCTAATGATTATTGATCAGAGAAAGTCTCGATCATGTCTACATAGTTCTCGAACTCGTAGGGAGACACACTTAAGGTTAGTCGACGCAATTGAGTGGATAGGGAACACATGAGAAGATAATGGACATCACAGGAATTTTTTCTATCGAATCTACCGAAATGGTTTTGGGGTATCGCAACAAAGCAAGGAAACAAATTGTTAATGTGTTCATTAAATGAAGTACTCATTACATGGAGTGTTAATTAAATTGAGTTGCATTAAAACAAGAGAATTAAAGTGCTTTAATGGAAAGACCTTTGGATTTGAGTGGAGAATAAATGGGAGAAAGTGGAGATTGAAATTATGTGAGTGGAGAGTCCACCCACATGAATAAGAGGAGCGGAATGGGTACCCTCTTGGCCACCAGCCAAGGGAGGGGCTTGCCCCTGCTATAAAATTAGGTGGAGACCTCCCCTCTCCCACACTCACTTGCCCATTCTCTCATACGCCATTTGATTGGCATCTTCTCCCTCTTTCTAGCATTGTACATTGCCACTAGAAAAGGTGCTTAGGCGAAGCTCTGATCAAGATCTTCCCCTCCACCATATCTACCATGGTGTAGCTCTGTTGGAGTTATTAGGGATCTGCTACTTCCGTTGTCTGGCTAGAGTGAGGGTTTGGGAGTTGTTGGCCACCGCACGCGTGACCGATTACGGAGGCGCTGTCCCTTGTGGCACTAAACGTCTATGCATCCTTGATGACGATCGTGTAAACTCTATCATCCACGTTTGTTTGCAGGAACGTTAGCCCGTGTTATGGTCTTCGAGGGTGAGTCCATCTGAAAACGTTATATGTATCTCCTAGATATGATCTTGGTGGTTGCAACCGTAAGAATTTCTTTGTTTTCTATGCAACAAACCCCATTAGTGGTATCAGAGATATTTCTATGCGTAGATGCTTTGTACGGTTAGAACGCATAGAGATGTGGGCGTTGATAGTCTTGTTGCTTCATACTTGCATAAATTTTGATCATGGTGGCATGTTGGGATGAAGCGGTCCAGACTAACTTTACATGTCCGCGCACATGAGACCTGTCCCTCGCTTGACATACAACTTGTAGTGCATAAGTGGATCTGCGGGTGTCTTTCTCTCCCAACATACTCGTGATCTAATTTACAATGGTTTGAAAATAACTTGATTGTCAACGTTGTGGCTGAAATTCATAGGTAGAACGATTTTCTCCTAGAAATCCCAAAGCCACATAAAATATGCAAAAATAAATTAGAAGACGTCTAACTTGTTTTTGCAGGGCATGTGATGTGATATGTACTATGATACAATGATTGTTGTATGCAATGTGTTTTATTATAATATAAAACAACCGACATGAGTCATATGGTTGTTATTTTATTTTATGGCCTGCGTGCTGGAAAATGGGAATCCATGTAATTAGATTAGTGGAGAACAACCATGATGGTGGCGCCTTGGACCTTGGTGGCACGCCATTGGAATAATGGAGATCATACTAAGACACACAAGATGGAGATCGAATGCGAGAAGGACCATATCATATCACATTATATATGCATGTGATGTTTATCCTTTGATGCATCTTATCTTGCATTGATTTGATCACCTCGGTAGTATTTGATTGCCTCGTTAGCATTATAAGATGATCCTCCTATTAAATATCAAGATAATAATATGTTCTTGCTTAGTATGAAACATTAAGAAAGTTTGTCGCTTCGAAGCACCACCTAATGATCGGATGTGATAGACTCTATGTTCGCATACAACGAGTGTAAGACAGTTTAACACATGTGAGTACTAAGATTCTTACTTGGTGAGCCTAGAATGTATAGACATGGCCTCAGAACATGAACCAAAAGGTAAAGCACGAGTCATATGGATGATATGATGCCCATACGATGCTCGCCATTGGATCTGCGCCACCACTTGTGATGATCGGTCGTAGCATAGTGAATTTGGGTCATGTAATCACAAAAAATGACTAGAGGGATGTCGTTTTTGAGTGGGAGTTCACAGAGTAATATGATTAAAGTTGAACTCAATTTATCATAAACTAAATCGAAGTGAATTTGCATAGATTGTTCTAGTTACTGGCATTCGTTAACTACCTTATGTTTAGCAATTATTGAGATAATATAACTATAGGATTCTAGAATTTTTACTTTACGAGTTGGTCTTGTATTGTTTTATGAGTGTCAGTCTAAAGTTTAAAGTACTATTGCAAACTTTCAGCAAAACCTCACTTACTCCATGAAATTCAATAAGTTGTATTGAATCAAGAGTAACAAATTCTAGCATTAGTATCTAAGTATCATGCTTGCCTCCATGATTCTTGATACTAAAAATTGTTTCAGTAACCATCATCTATAGAACATATTATGATATCTGAAATAATGCTTGGTTGCAATATGATAGAATATAATTCTAGTAAGATACATGTTCTCATATTGTATGAGAATTTGCAAAGGCTGGAGATGCTAGGCGTCCTGATCTCCCAAAAGGTTTTGGGTACTAACATTATATTCACGATTCACCTTTATAAGCTATAGTAGTTTGATCATGAAAGTTGTCATGATATGGATGGATAAAAGATGTAGGTAAAATATATACTACATTAAAAGGATTACTAAAAGGAATGTAATTTGAAAGAACGCCAAACATTTGATGGTGGTGATCAACTGTAAAGTGCAAGTCCAAAGGTATTAGTATTTGACTATACACGCTTTCGACTTTGTGTCATGTGAATGGCGCCACTATTGATGTTGATAGATTCTTTTCAAAAGGAAATGAAATGTTGAAAGAGAATCTGAAAAATATTTGGCAAAAAGGAAAAAGACTGGAAATGTCCAGCTTAGGTATATAGATGATATACACATTATGGGTGTATTCTTTGCTTGTTAAACAATATGGTTCTTGGGTATTGGATACCGAATTTGTTGGTATGAAATTTCATACAGAACAACACAGTTCATGAACTGCAATGGCCTAAGTAACTAGCAAAAGAATATGTGATGATGTTCATCGAAAATAAATAAAGTGTTATTGTGTTTCTCGTCATCAAAGCTTGCCTTCAAGATCTGTATTAATAATTGTTATTTTGTTCCGGTATTATGAGAATAATGGTTATTCAAATAATTACTGTATTCCATAGAAGATGGATGAACTTTTACAAAGATAGTTGGATAAATCATGTCCATAAACACTAATGCTAAAATGTAACAAGATGAATGATTGGAATATCACTTTTTGAGTGACATCGCCATTTAAATTATATTGAAAAGAAAAGTCCATGTTAATGGATTTTTAGAGTCTTTTGATTTTGATCAATTGATGCTTGTGAAACTTTCCTAGAGATAATTAAAACCTCATTCATGGGCCAAAGAAGAACGAATGACTAACCTATTGGACATAATGCATGTTTATGTACATTGTCCATTATGTGTAGTCGTGAGCGATGGATTTAAACTTCATATGCTTTCTTTGAAATTTGAGTAAATACATGTGTATATTTACTTGATAAGGGAGAAGTATGAAACATTTGAAAAAGTTCAAATGGTTTCAAGATGAAGTGGAAAATCATTGTAACAAGAAAATAAAGAATTTATGTTTGGATCATTGTAACAAGAAAATAAACATTTGAATGACAAGTTTAGCAAAAATACCTATGATTTGAGGAATCACTCCATTGATTTATGTTTCCTCATAAACCATAGGAGTATGGAGTATTCGAGAAATGTAATCAAACCTTGTTTTACATGGTAGGATCAATGGTGTTATTTATAATTGCCATTATATTTAAAGATTAAGCTTTAGTGACTACCGCTTTTTCACTGAAAAGATCTCCATCATGATCCGTTGAAATGACACCATAAGAGTTATGGTTTGGGATAAAATCCAAGTTGTCCTTTTCTTAAATTTTGGTATGCTAAGCATAAGTAAAATATATACAATCAAAGCGGGATGAGCTTGTGTTTGTAGGTTATTCCAAATAATCGTTGGGTATTCAACCATAACACCGAAGACAAAAGTATTTGTCGATTGGAAACGTCAAATTTCTTGAGAAGGAATTTTCGCGAAAAGTTAAGTGGGAGGACAATAGAACTTTGACAAGGTTATTGAACCTTAGCTATATGTGATGAGTTACGCAATGCCGGAAAGTGTCCCGGAGGCATCCACAATGCTCATTGCTCACGTGCCTCAAAGTTTATGGTCATGGAGATCTAAGTTCCTATTGAACCGCGTAGGTCAGGTAAACAATCAAATACTAAGATTTGAGATTAAATCATTATTGTTTGACAACGATGAACCGACTACATGCAAAGAAGCGATGTTGGACCTTGACTCTGTTAATTGGCTTCAAGCCATAAAATTCGTGATAGTTCCATACACGAGAAACCAATTTACTGAACTTGGAAGAACCTTTAGAAGACATAAAACCTATTAGTTGTATTTGGATCTATAAACAACCAGATATGGATGTTTCACATCTATGAAATAGTCTACATGTCAGTAAAGAGTTTACGGCAATGTTCAAGTAGTTGACATGTTGGTAAAGAGTTTATGATAATGTTCAAAGAGTTGAATATGATAAGATTCGATCTTTCGTAGCGATATTTAGTCTGGAGGGATTAGTGTAGCAACCACTACATATGTCAATTGTTGTATAT